>CM060684.1:123823114-124423114 GCA_030686995.1 Artemisia argyi
GGCTGTTCTTGTTGCCTATAATTCGAGTAACCCTTTTTGATGTCCGCAGCGGCTGCTTCTCCTTGTATGTAGGATCTTGTGCACTTTGTTAGCTCATCGAAAGTTTGGGGAACTTTGTCATTTA
Source organism: Artemisia argyi (assembly GCA_030686995.1). NCBI lineage: Eukaryota > Viridiplantae > Streptophyta > Magnoliopsida > Asterales > Asteraceae > Artemisia > Artemisia argyi. Next base: position 123,823,239 of record CM060684.1, read on the forward strand.
GCTTTCGGATAAGTTCTGGGTTGTTAATCCCATTCATGAACCCTGAAATTTTTAGAATTTCGGGACACGCTTTGACCTGTATGCACTCATCCTTGAAGTATTCCATAAAAGCACTTGTTGATTCCCCTTGGCGCTGTTTTACTCTGGCTAGTTCAACAGGGTTTTTAGCACACTTCTTTCTTTGGGTAAAATTGAGACGGAATGCTTTCCGTAACTCTTCAAACCCCCCAATGCTCCGTCGTGGTAGTTTGCTAAACCATGTGCGCGTATTCCCTACCAATGTAGAATTAAACATATGGCACCACACAGGTTGTGGCCAGGTTTCGATAGTAGCTGCTGATTCGAAAACCTTTAGATGATCATCCAGATCACCTGTTCCATCATATGTTTTCACGTTAGTGGGCATGCACCTCCTTTTGTGGTCGGAGTAATCGCTGATGCGTCGTGTAAACGCATCAATTTTCTGGCGTCGCCATGGAAGAGATATTTCTTCATTCTCTTCTTCGCGGCATCTTCCTCTTGATTTCCAATGTCCTGTTTCTCTATCCTCATTGTCCGAGGAGTCACTGGAGGAAGAGTAGTTTCTTTTTCGGCGCTTGCGCCGGCTTCCTTCAGAAGAAGAGCTTGAGGGGCTTTCACTTGGAGACATTCTTTTCCCCAATCTGTCGTGAATTCTCTTGCTCCCAGATTTGGAGGACCCTTGGCTTGGTGAATGTTGAGGTCCTAATTGGTCTTGTATCCCTCGACTGCCAAGTCTGGAGTGAACATTAGTGCGCCTCTCGCTGCCTTCATATTCCTCTGAGTATTGTGAATCAGATGTCGTACCCAGCCTATCGTGGATAGTAGTACGTTTTTCGTTATCTGCGTGTCTTCCTCATGGGTGGCGCGGTGGTGATGGTTCGCGTTCAGGACCAAAATTGAGCCGAGCTTGTAGGCTCATACTTGACCTTCTCCTTGCTTCTTCTTGCATGAGGGCAGTTAGGGTTTCATAATTTTGGGATACAAAATTTCCCAACGTTAGGTTGGGTGTGTCCTCAGTTGCTGCAAGAATGTCTGCCTCAGTATTGGGTACCTTATCTCGGTTAGGCGCGCCCGGTGGTACAATGTTGTTCACTATACGTACAGTTTGGTGAGGAGTAGTGAAGAGGGTGCGCTGGAGTTCCTCAACGCTTGGGACCACTGTGGTGGTTTGGGTAGTCCTTATAGGCAGTTCTACCACTGGAAGAGGTTGGGTTGTCCCCACCTCTTGGAGACCAGGTGCGCTGGTTGTCCCAGCAACCTGCCTAGGGGTCGAATCTTGTTGATTCTTCCTCTGGAGGTCACGTGTTTTTTCTAACTGCGGAGTCCGCTGGCTTGAGTTCTTATTTTTTCTCATTCTAGTTCTTTAGTTCTTAGTAGGGGTCCCACGGATGGCGCCACTTTGTTGATACAAAAGTTGGGCGTTCCTGATTATGGGCTCTTGCTCTCGTACCAATTCGCTTCTTAATGCTTGAAACCTGCGCACTAAGAAAATTAACAACACCGTTAGGCTTATCGTGGGATTGTCTCCCACGATTAGACTCCGGCGTGAGAGTAAGTAATCGATTTAGGGTTCTCGTAAAGAGTTTAAGGGTTTGTGAATCGTACCTTGAATGAGAATTATGTCATTCCTTATATAGGCGCAGAATCCTTGTAGGGTTCATGCTCCTTACATTTCGCACACGTGGTGCTTATCCGGGTTAAGGATATCCATTCCACAGATAGGAGATCCTTATCTTTACCGTATATAGTTAAATTGAGCTTGGGTCTACGTGAGCCCATTCCCTTTATTGTTGCGGCCCAAGTTATAATAGCCCACGCATGGTGGCTTTGGGCTCGTGGCCCATATATAGACTATACCTCATCATATATTGACAAAGCTTGCCCTAAATGTGATGTGACCTTACTATATTAATAAATAAATGTGATGTGACAAGACACTTTCTAGTTTAAGAAATAAAAACAATGTTTTGTTTAAAAGGAAATGTAAACCTTAGTTAAACAAGACTTAAACACTTAAAGTGATGATTTACTTATAGCTAAACTTCATACTTTGTCGTTAACAAAACTTAGCAAAGATCGTAAAATATAAATAACGTTTTTAGACGATATTTGTATTAACAGAATGAACTCGTCCCCGCTTTCCTCTTCATCCTCATCAACATCTTCTTCATTGTCCTCGTCCATCACTCGTCTCTTCTTCTTTCCAGCTCTTGATGAGGAACCTCCAACATCATAACTCGATCCTCCAGGATTAAAACTTGGTCCACTCACATTAACACCTGAACTACCATACTCGGGAAGTCTACCGTATGGAGGGTATGGCTCGGGAAATGGTGAATAACCAGGATAAGGGTAGGGGTATGGTCCAGGATATGGAGAATATGGTAAAGGGTATGGTGGAACATTTGGTGGATTGTAGGGAGGTACCTCATAATTGGCATCTTGTGCCAAATGTTGGATCATAGGCATGGAATAATCATAGTTGTAATTATTCCTCATTTGCATTGAATCTCTCCAAACTTCCCTACACTCAATAGCATTTAACACTCGGTTCCAATCACCCCATCCTGAATCAAAACCACTTTGGGTATTCCCCAAAAAACTTCCCATTTGAGGTTATGATGGCGCTTCCGCGTAAGCTCCGGATTGTGCCCCCACACTTGGTTCGGTCCAAGGTCCCAAAGTCTTGTTATTCCTATCCAATGCTTTTCCAAAACTAAAAGCATCCCATATCTCACTCTTCAACCTCACTCTACACTTCCTCAACTCATGATCATTAAAATACCCAAGATTTTTAGCCAAAGCGGTCACATAATGACCTCCACAAACATCACTTTGTTTCTTAATCCCCGGTGCTCTCTTAGAAAGATACTCGGCAATAATCCATGCCACATTCCCATTCTTGTCTTCCTCTAACAACTTCATCACCCATAGGTCCGGTTGACTACATTTGTCTTGACTACCGCTCCTATGCAACAATCCCCAAGAAATCAACTTTTGTAAAGCCTTCAACAACGGATTCCTAATCCTAGAAGAATTTCTCCTAAGACAAGTTGGATCACTAATCCTATTCCAATAAGCATCAACACCCGTGTATTGATCATTAGCTCTAGCCAAACTCACAAAATGTGGTCCAAACAACCTATGATTAACCTCACTCTCCTCATACAAACCAAGGGCAACTGCAAAATTTGGCAAAGATAAAGCATGTTCGCGACCACACAATCTAAACCAAACACAAACATCCCCAAGAACATCATTTACCTTCCTATCAAAGTAAAACGTAGAAAAGAACTCCAAACACCATTCCTTGTAAACATTCTCACGAATACTAAAAGCTCTTTCCTAAGATTAATCTTCAAACCTATCCCCATCACCAGGATACACATAAATCATAGTCATCATGTTCCTCAATTGATCCTCACATTCATACTCCGCAAGCAATTCTCAATCAATCAACCTAGGCTTACCAATCTTCCTCTCTTGAAGTTTTGAAAGACGTTCCCTATATGCATTCTTCTCATCTTTGTTTTGCACATTAGAAAACTTGACATTATCATTAGACTCTGGTTTCAAACTGAAAGTGATCCTCTTCCTCTTGTTCCTTTTCAAATATTTGTTAATAATCGGATTTCTTTGATTTCGTCCCAATCTTGCAACATTTCCCTGAAAGAAATCTCAAATTATGTTATTATAAAAGTATAAAAACTAATACCAATCAATTTAGAAACTAGAAAACACAATTTCAAAAATGTCAAAAATTTTTCCGAGGCGTCCATCCGATCGGATGCAACTTTTGCACATTCCCAACCGATCGGTTGCAACTCGCAACCGATTCGGCTGGAGTTTCTGTATACTTCATTCATCCTCAATCAATCCTAAACGTTTCCCAATTAATCCGAACTTCTTTCTAACTTGTAATCATCCATTCTTGAGTACTTCTAACATCCAAACTCTCCTATCAATGATTCTTAACATTTCCAATCATCATTTAATGATTCTATGAAAAACCAAGAACATCATCTACTAAAATCTTCCAATTAGTGCTTTAATCAACAATGCAATAACCTAACATCACTAATTATCAATCATGTAACTTCTGGGATTCATCAATTGCAAATAAACTAGCTCCAAAGATTATACCCAATTTAATCCGAAAATTCAATCAATGAATTCTTACTCAAAACTTAACCAATTGATCTAATTCTTTTTGTAATACCTTCTCCTATCATCTAATCACTAATCCCCAAAATATTACATCTTAATTCGAACTAATTCAAAAATACCCAATTCGTGACCTAATTTCAATCATCCGAATTAAAACCTAATTGAACAAAATTAATGATATAACTTACTTGACTTGATGCCATTGATGATTAATTATCACTCCTGCAACTCTCTAACAACTTCTTATGGTCGAATTTTTAACCCCGATTTTTGGTGGATTGTGTGTATGTGTTTTTCTTGAGTTTTTGAAAATTGTGGTTTATATATTCAATTCCATCCGATCAGTTGTGAATACATCCGTTCGGTTTGGTATGAAATTGATTTTTCAAAGTTTTTTCTACTACTAAACTTGACACAAGTGATAGTAGTTCTTATCTTCTCAAATACTTATTATCTTGTATGTATTCCAAACACACTTTGTCTACCAAAAATTTGGTCATCTACTTCTACTTCTAACTTAAGACTAAAAACATAACTTAACCTCTAAAAACTAAAAACTAAAAACTAAAACTAAATAAATAGATAGATAGATAGATAGATAGATAGATAGATAGATAGATAGATAGATAGATAGTCTCATTCAAACATGAAATGCATAAAACCTAAAAATATAAAATAAATTGCATGAAATTAAAAATACGAAACAAACAAACTAGCACAAGATATGCTTTATTCTTGTGATCATTCTTCTTCATCCATAGAAATATTCATTCCTAAGAATGTCTTCTCCACGATACTTGTTTGTTAACTTCCTAGTAGTCTTTTAAGTTTTGAAACTTCGTGCAAAGTTCCTTCCACTAGGACATGTGATATCAAATTTGCAATGCCAATCACCATCTCCTTCTTCTCTTTTGTAAATGCTATGACCATTGGAACCCCATTCCAAGTTCTTCAATTGGACCGGTAAAGATCCAAGAAAATCTGTTAATTTGTTAAACACAAAAATATTTTTAAACGGGTTAAAGAAAGCCTCCATTGCTAGAGCTCTTTCCATTTCATCTTCAATATCAAAGAAACTAGGTATGCATGGGCCAAACTTAGGCCTACCATCTTCATCTCTTCCTACTTCAAAGCAACCAAGGTAATCCTCCTCTTGGTCCTCATCATTATCATCTCCATTACTACCCCCTCTAGGCTTTGGATAGTAAGTATTTTTAAGAACTCCATCATCAATTGTCATGGTACCTCTTCCCATATCTATTATAGCTCCACAAGTTCTTAAGAATGGTCTACCTAACAACAAATGTAGTTCCTTATCAACCGCAACATCCAACACAAGAAAATCTGCCAAGAATGATGGATAACCAATTTGAACTCTCACATTTCTTACTTCCTCCATTGCTTTTGCCTTAGAATTATCCGCCATAGTGAGTTTAGAATTGTTAGGTGTAGGGTCTCTTAATCCTAACTTGTGATACAATGGATAAGGCATAATACTCACACTAGAACCCGTATCGGCTAATGCATATAAAGGAGTTTTCCCATTAATTTTAACTGGTAAAACAAAATTTTCGGGATCATTCATTTTCTTCGGGAGTCCATTCTCAATTATCCTTCTCTCCTCTACTTCATCAAAACTATTATCCTCCAACTTAGACTTCGCCAACATAACTCCATCTAATTTCTTCCTATACTCCATATAATTCCTCAACACCTCAATGACCGGTTTGTTTTCCATCAATTCACTAATTTTTGCTTCAAGATTCTCCAAGATAGCTTGTTTTTGCTCTTTGGTTAAAGGTTTGGTACTTTTTGGTGAATTTGGTGGAGTTTTGGATGATGATAATGATGATGATGATGATTTGTTTTCTTTTTCTTTTTGGGTGGAGGGTTGGGTTAATTTGTTCAATGGTGTTTTGTTTCGGTTAGCTTTGCCCATCTTACAAACTTCATCCCTTCCTTCCTTCATCACTTCCATTCCTTCACAAATATCAACAACCATTTCATTCACACTCTTTCCTTCTTCCAAATCACTTATGTTAATTCGTAACTCCCCAAGTGCAAAATCCAATGTACACTTGGTGTTCACAAGAAAATCTCTACCAAAGATAACTTCCGGTTCATCGGCATTAGTATATTCCAAAACCACAAAATCAACTTTAAAGATGTGACCATGAATATTCACTCTAACTCCTTTCACTTCCTTCTTACCATAACTTCCATAATCAAGCCTAACAAAACCAAGCTTGTCAAGCACTTCTTCCGAAATGTAATTGTCTCCATATTCCATATTCAATTCTGCATCTCACGCTTTAACTCCTTCCAACGCACAAGGTGTAGAATACCTCATGTGTGGAGCATCATATTCCTTAGGTGGTGCTCTAGTGAAAACAACAACTTTTTTTTCCTTCTCTTTCTTTGGGTAACACATTTCATGTGGCAAATAAGACACATTATCACCAACAACCTCTTCTCCTTCTAAATCCAACTTAGCTTTTTCCAACATGCTCTCCAATTTTTCCAAGGAATCACCGGAATCCTTGAGCATATCTTCCAAGTCTTTCAAATACGCAGAAATCTGACTCAAACTCTCCATTTCAACTTAAGCAATTACTAACTATAACATAACCATCACAAAAAACATCCAAATCATTAGCATGAGGGTTAGTTATAATCAAAAAACTCTTAATATGAAATAAGAACAAGTAAATTAACTAACTAAAACACTAAGAGTTGAAAATAAACTAAAAATTAAAAATGTTAAAAATTTTACCGAGACCTGCATCCGATCGGATGGCACAATTTTACCTCCTCCAACCGATCGGTTGGAACCCGCAACCGAATCGGTTGGAGTTTTCTGAACTAATTTTTTTTTTTTTTTTTTTTTTTATAAAACTAAGATTTAATAAAACAGTAATTATAATATTAAAAACATTGAAACATTAACTAAGGTGTCTTTAAAACTACTAAATCATTAACTAAAATTAAAACTACTAAAAACATTAAAATGACTTATAATGACAACTTATAACTACTAATAACTAACATTAATAATATAATCATTAAAACTAATTAACTAAAAACCGAAAAATAAACATTAATTACTAAAAACAGAATCCTAGAAAATTTACCGAGACCACCAACCGATCGGATGGCATCCATCTGATTCAGTTGGTCAAAAATCAACTTTTTTTTTTTAATTTTTACTCTAAAAACTTTAAAATTTCACAAATTACAAACAATTTTATTACTAAAAACTAAGAAAATTAATCAAATCCCCGGCAACGGCGCCAAAAACTTGATGTGCGTTTTATTAGTACAAGTTTTAAAATTTATAAACACGAATTATCCGATTATTATTTAGCACATACGAGCAAGTATACTCATCCGGTGTAATAAAGGTGGGTAAGTCGAGATCGTCCCAAGGGATTTGGTTGTTTTAGTAATAAGAAAACGTTTGTTAAATAAGGGTTGTCAATCCAAATTTAGGTAAAATATTAATTTAAGAGAAACTCAATAAAAACTAAACATATACTTGTGTATAATTCCTTGATTGGTAATTAGGAGTATTGTGACAATTTGAGTACAAAGTTTGGTGTAAAACTTGTTATGATGCGCAACTAAAAATGAGTAGTTATACAATCTATGATGTATGTCATGTTTTCACTACCACTAAGAATTCTATCACCTAAATGACTCCTTTCGGACATATCAAATGAGTATGACAATTCTATAAACACATGGTTGTTTAGAAAATCAATTCTTTTCATATGAATTCCTACGAATCCTTTCGGTCCTTTTTCGTGATGAAATCGTCTCAAATCTATTTTAACAAGTAAATAAGATGGTTGCCAAGCATCCTATTCCATACTAATTTGGTGCATTAATATTTTGGAATAAAAACAAGTTGAAATTCCTTTCGGACCTATTTTTCAAGAGATTGTTTTTACCGACAAATTAAGCAAGAAAAGATGTTATTTCAACAAACTCATAAAATAGATATGTTTTCATGCATCACCTTTTTGATAAAAGAATACTCCATTAACCAATCACATCATATACACAAGTATATCACAAATTACTCCATAGCAATCATATTAAAACACAAGTAAATAAGAAAACTTTCATAAAATTCAAAGTAATAATTGTTCATTATAAGTATCAAGGTGTACCTAGTCTTGAGAATTACAATGAATAAACTTGTGGAACTTTAGCAACCACACTCCTCCAATTGCTCACTAACGTAAGTAAACAACTCCACACTCGAACCAATGCTTGAGACTCTAACTCAACACGTTCTGGACGTTTTTACAACACTTAGTAAACTTTCAGGCAATATAAGATAAACTAACAAGATTTGTTGTAATACTAAATTAGATATTGGTGGTACAAGTAATTCTAGATCCTAAGTAGTCATTATATAGCATAATGACACTTATCCTTCAAGTAAAAACGTCCCTCAATAGTTAATAAGCAGAAATGATCAGCCACACATGATTATGGGGAGTAAATACGTCCATAAATGCAAACTTGTAACTTCTGTCAACCCCATCCGATCGATTTCTCACCATCCGATCAGATGGTCAATCTTTTGGTACGTTTCCAGCCGAATCGGATGCGATCTCCATCCGATCGGTTAGTAGTTGTCTGAACATTCTTTCTTTGTCTTTTTACGTTGCATGCATTATTTTTCTTCGTGGCATGACTTTATCAATTAGAACTTAATATTTCCTTGATAATTTCGTGTAGAAAACTTGTCTTTATCAAATCCATTTGTCCATGCGACGTTTCTTTCTTCCTTGATCTTCTTGAGACTCTCCAAAAATGCATGTCCACTTCATTTTTTCATCTTTTAATCATTTTTACCTGCTTTTGGCTAAATTTGCATGCATAAACACTTTTCCACGATTAAGTATGATGCGTGGGAATTGCACCAGGCTTTACCTCTCGAGGGATCTCGAGAAGCTTACAACCCCCACCAGGCAGTGTACCTGATCGATGTAGTATAGTATAATGACAAGTACCGGGGGATTGATCGTTCAGCTAGGAATAGTGTCGCTAGGATTAGAAAACCTAAAGACTAGGTCTAGAGATGAGGGATGATTCTTTTTTGTATTTTTATATTTTTTTGAAAGCAAGTAAAAATCTCGGGTTTGAAGGATTTTGGGCGGAATTAGTTGCTAGTCAACTAACCCAATACTAAGATGCAATCAAAATAAAATACTAGAAATGAAAATAAACTATATTAAACTAAGGTTGTGAGCAATATATGGGAGAAATGTGTTTACTTATATTTAACTACTCCCTAGATATCTTTTACATGTTAATTACTTGTTATAGATGCGTGGATGACGGATTGTATTTCTTAACACCATTCATGGGGTGGCGTACTTACTTCCCCAATCCTATGAGTGCCTACTTCACTCCTATGTCGAGCCGGCTAAGAAGCTCCTAACATGGGATCATTAGAATTTACTCATGCATTAATACAATCAATAAAACCTAGTACACATCGGTTCATGTTTCCTAAGACGTTCAAGCATGTTACACAATGGAGATCTGCCAGTTTTCTTAAGCCTAACATTGAAATCATTCATCCAATACAACCATAAACAAGTAACCAACACATAATTAACATCTAGGTTTCATTAGATCTAAGCAAACACAAGATAGATCTAGCCTAGCATGTTGAAATCAAGACAAGCACAAGATATAGACAACCAACACATAGACATATTGATTGAATTAAGAGAAGACTTATCTCAATAGCACATGAAAGGATTCAAGGGGTGAAAACCCTTGAGTATACTGTAAAATACGAGCTAGGGTTCACAAAGTTCGGCCCTAGGGTTTCTCCACACAAGTTCCTCCCTATGAATGGAAAATAGAAAACTATATATAGAGTTTAGAAGGTGACGGCGTCAAGAACAAATGTCTGACGCCGTCATCTTGCCGCCAAATAGTTCCTCGAACTGCCTAGATCTGGGTCTGATGCCGTCATGTAGTCTCCTTATGTAGGCCGTCACACAATTAACTCTTGACGCCCTTGTTGTGACACCGTCAGGTTTGTACTGGATCATCACCACTTTTACTCTTGACACCGTCATGATTTTCCTCTTGACTCCGTCAGCAACTGTTCTCAGCTTGGAAAATGTAGTCTTTGGCGTTTTCTTCACTTTTATGCTCCAAAAATGTCCGAATTGCTTCCTTTTCTAGATTTCACTCCCAAAGTACCTAAAATCACAAAAGGAACGATTTAGGGTAATATTTGATCAAATAAATTCAATTCCGGGCTTAAATGACCCCCTAAAAGTGGTTCATTTTTTGCCTCATCATATACCCTTACACTTGAGATTTGCTTGTCCTCAAGCAAATGTGCTTTTATTCTAATCAAAAGACAAGTTAGGGGTCATTTAACACTAATATAAAAGTAATTACAACAAATAATCGTTCCACTAAAGACCAAAAACAAGCACGGAGGTCATACACTAGCACCTCACAAATAATGTTTAGATACTCACATCTCTCGGGTGTAATAAAGTATAAATTACAATACGGAAATGGAAAACATCTCTCACTACCTGTCATAGCAAAATAGATTACCATAGGCGTGGGAAAGGATCAAACCTCCACCACATGGCGTAAGCACCTTAGATAAACTATCAAAGAGGTCTTTTAAAGGGTTGTAACGTTAGGTGTAGGGATATGAAATACTCGGTTTTATTGGATATAGGCAGTCTTTACTGGTGGCGAGTTAACAATTTTGGTTAATTATATGTACAATATGGCGTTGCTAAGCCAAGACTAGAATCGACTTAAGCTAATAAATGAAAAATAACAAAAACATAAAATGAACATAGAATGAAAAGGGATGGTAGTCCGTATGTTTTTTTTCTCTTTTTCTTTTTCTATTCTTTTCTTTTCTTTTTTATTTTTTATTTTTTATTTTTTTTGTTTTTTCGATTTTTTTTTTTTTTTTTTTACATACACTCTTACCCTACCATCCAAAATAATACATCATAGGGAATGGAGATTCCCCTTACACTTGACTTTTTACATACTTTACAATAAACTAATCTAATGACTCGAATTAAGAAAATCAAAACACTTGGAGTACTTTTAAGATTAACATACATATGGGGGTAATATATGATGTTCTTCCCCATTACTCCATAAAATAAGTACTTTACCCATGAGTCTCAATCGTCCCAAAACAATATGTACAAGGATATGACTCGACTTAGCAACCATGTACTCAATTAGATAATTAACTTCGGGTTTAACAAATAACAATAATGCACTAAAGATGAGTGCATCACGGAAGGCTAAGGCAATTTGGGTGTACATTTAAGTAGGGTGTAACAAATTCTTCCTTTAAGTAAAATGCTTAAAGTTAGAAACGAAAAGATAGGCTCGGAGGGGTGTACTAGGGGTTTCGTGTACTAAAAATGAGTACAACGCTAAGGTGTGGGAAAAATTAATTGACTTAACTAGCCAAGTAATATGACTTAAATGGTCAAGTAATTATGATACGGGTTTAACACAAGGGTGATCCTAATGCCTCTTATCATGTAGTAAATCCTACTACACGAATGTAGTCTCACTAGCGGTCTCGGGATGCATCACTAACGCAAGTTCTAGAATCTAAATGCTACCGGTACACACATAAGCACTAATAGTAAATGCTTTTCCTATCAAATCTAAAGGCGAACCTCACATATTTGGGTGGAAAATTTTTCTGAATGATACGGTTATGTGCTAGTCATACAATCTCCTATCCATGAGACGCTTGCTATGGCTAAAGTTTCACTCCTAAATGTTGTAAAAAATTTTAAATTTGGCGCTAAAATTGCACTAACAAGTATTTCTCATAGTTTTATTACACATCTACTATCAAACAAACAAACTCAAGCGAAAGTGTATTTGTAAGGTATCATCATTTTACCCTCCCCTTACACTTAGGATGAACATTGTCCCCAATGTTCAAGTAAAGAATGTAAAAGTGAAATAAGTAAAAAGAATGAAATCAAATACTCCCCTGATTCGCTCGGTATGGATAATAAGGTGGCCAGGTTAGATCTTCCTCCAAGAAAATGAACAATCAAAGCTTCCCTTCTAGAATAATAATCATCTTCTTGTCATACATAACCTGTAAATCCTGAGAAAACAGACAAGGCAACCTCGCATAAAATCGGTGGCAATCTACATATGTTACTAAATCCTAGAAAACAAAATAAGATATAATGCTTGTGGAATGATGTTTGCAGATTTCCTGGAGATTATAAAACTGATAATTCAACAAAAACTTTAAGACTCCGTTAGAAAAATAAAACTGGTAAAATTTCCAGATTTTTAGTCGTGACGCCATCAAGAATAAACTCATGACGCCGTCAGAAGTGGCCTGCAGAAATTCTTATGTTAAGTTTCCGGAAAATTTCTGGAAAAACTTGGTTCTACTTCTGAAAAATCCTGCAAAACTTCATTATGACTCGATACAAGCATTTGACTCTAACAAATACGAATATATATGTTCACTTAATATTGTGGAGAATCATGATTGGTTTGTTTCTTAAAAACATATTTGGGGTTTCCCTTTACACTTATCTTTTGCAAAATACCTTTATATGCAATTAAGACGAAGTTAAAAACAAAATAAAGCATTTTCACAATTTACTTTGAAACATGAACCACAAACAATAAAAATAAAGCGTGCATACGGAAACAAATAAAATCAAATAAACAAACAAATAAATAAAGCTTGGGTTGCCTCCCAATAAGCGCTTGTTTTTGTTCGAGTCACGAGCCAGACTCTACCCTTATTTAACGGAAATAGGGGAGGTTTTCCCTACACTTTGAATTAAGTGCGGGTGGAAGTAGCGATACACACCCTTAGGGTGAAAATATGCCACATGAGGCGAAAGGGGTGAGTGAATGGCTTCCTTCATCCTAAAACTACCCGGATAATATTGGTTGATGGGTGGGTCGGTTCCTCTTTTGTCTCCTAGAAATATATCTAAGGATGGAAAGGTGTGTAAAGATTGAGGTTCCGGTTCATCAACATTAGGAAATTCCCTAGAACTAGGAGTAAGGTTATCACTACAAGTATTCAAACCTATATCCTTTAATGGTGCCTGGTCCAAGGGTTCTACCTCCATCGGAATTCCTAAAGTTTCTTCTACTTCTTCCGGGTAAGTCACAGGCGGTGTGTGTTCCTCAAATGATTATAGGACTTGTGGGGTACTTAGTGGGCTTGGGTTTTCTACTATCTCTTCCATCACTTCAATATCACCTATGTGTTCATCTTGTATTATGGTAGTGCCTAACCATGACATGCAACTAGGTGGCTCAACTCTAACCTCATGTGTGTCGTATGTTTTGGTGAAATCTATCCCGCTCATGCAACTAGGTAGTTCAACACTAACCATCTCATAATCTTGGTTTGATTCTAAGTTCATGTTCTTAGAAACTAGGTCATCTCGCTCATATGAATCCACCAATTCGTTGAACTTATGGGTAATGGTTAGAAAGCTTTTCTCAAAATTCATCCAAAGGGTCTCACTAAAAGGAATTGATCCTGATAATGATCGTCTAATAGAAAACACACATGCATAAAATTCATTAAACCCATCTAACTTTACACCCATCTCCTCTTGTATATATCTAAGATCACTTAAAAATTCATTGGAACAACAGGAGGCAAATCGATCAGAGTAAACTAATTGTTCCTCTATAGTTAATGATCTAAATGGAATTTCATCCGCCATGGAGACAAATGAAAATGGTTTTACAAACAAATGGCACAAAGAAAAAGATAGACTACAAGAAAGCTAATAAAAAGAAAATAAAAATCTCACTAAAAAGGAATCTAATGAGTAGACCTAATAAAAATCAAATTCAACCTAAACAATAACTATACCCCGGGCTGTGGCGCCAAAAACTTGATGCGTGGGAATTGCACCAGGCTTTACCTCTCGAGGGATCTCGAGAAGCTTACAACCCCCACCAGGCAGTGTACCTGATCGATGTAGTATAGTATAATGACAAGTACCGGGGGATTGATCGTTCAGCTAGGAATAGTGTCGCTAGGATTTGAAAACCTAAAGACTAGGTCTAGAGATGAGGGATGATTCTTTTTGTATTTTTATATTTTTTTGAAAGCAAGTAAAAATCTCGGGTTTGAAGGATTTGGGCGGAATTAGTTGCTAGTCAACTAACCCAATACTAAGATGCAATCAAAATAAAATACTAGAAATGAAAATAAACTATATTAAACTAAGGTTGTGAGCAATATATGGGAGAAATGTGTTTACTTAGATTTCACTACACCCTATATATCTTTTACATGTTAATTACTTGTTATAGTTGCGTGGATGACGGATTGTATTCCTTAATACCATTCATGGGGTGGCGTACTTACTTCCCCAATCCTATGAGTGCCTACTTCACTCCTATGTCGAGCCGGCTAAGAAGCTCCTAACATGGGATCATTAGAATTTACTCATGCATTAAATACAACCAATAAAACCTAGTACACATCGTTTCATGTTTCCTTAGACGTTCAAGCATGTTACACAATGGAGATCTGCCAGTTTTCTTAAGCCTAACACTGAAATCATTCATCCAATACAACCATAAACAAGTAACCAACACATAATTAACATCTAGGTTTCATTAGATCTAAGCAAACACAAGATAGATCTAGCCTAGCATGTTAAAATCAAGACAAGCACAAGATATAGACAACCAACACATAGACATATTGATTGAATTAAGAGAAGACTTATCTTAATAGCACATGAAAGGATTCAAGGGGTGAAAACCCTTGAATATATTGTAAAATACGAGCTAGGGTTCACAAAGTTCGGCCCTAGGGTTTCTCCACACAAGTTCCTCCCAATGAATGAAAAATAGAAAACTATATATAGAGTTTAGAAGGTGACGGCGTCAAGAACAAATGTCTGACGCCGTCATCTCGCCGCCAAATAGTTCCTTGGACTGCCTAGACCTGGGTCTAACGCCGTCATGTAGTCTCCCTATGCAGGCCATCACAAAATTAACTCTTGACGCCCTTGTTGTGACGTCGTCAGGTTTGTACTGGATCGTCACCACTTTTACTCTTGACGCCGTCATGATTTTCCTCTTGACGCCGTCAGGTACTATTCTTAGCTTGGAAAATGAAGTCTTTGGCGTTTTCTTCACTTTTATGCCCCAAAAACGTCCGAATTGCTTCCTTTTCCAGATTTCACTCCCAAAGTACCTAAAATCACAAAAGGAATGATTTAGGGTAATATTTAATCAAATAAATTCAATTCCAGGCTTAAATGACCCCCTAAAAGTGGTTCATTTTTTGCCTCATCAAACTAACAAATTTATACAAATATGACCAATTTCCATGCATAAAAAAAACAATAACACGACTAAAAACATGTTAATTTTGAGCGTTATCAGACACCTTAGTTTACACCAATTTAACGACACAAAGCTAAATTTCGGGTTCTAATCGTAGCTAGAACCAATCTCACAACAATAATCACAACACAACTTCTTCTACACTCTTTCACACCTTCTTCAAACCACTTGTTTCTTCACACCTTCACAACTTCGATCTATCCACTACTTCAAGACTTATACTTCTTCACAACTTCTAGGCTTCTAAGTCTTCTCAACTTTAAGGCTTCAACTTCTTTGTCTTCACTACTAATCTCTACTACAATATACTACCACTTCTTATATCTCCTACCACTAACCCTATGCACCTCTACTTCTTCACTTCTAGTACCACTTCACACCTTCAACAAATCTAGATCCTATATCTAAATCTAGCCAACCAATGTATACACTTTATACACCAAAGAATGAATGATTTACAAGATGAAATGATCAAACAACTTAGATAGCAAGATGATACTAAGTTGTAATACTTCTAGTCATGATAGATAGAAGTATTATTCTCTTTGCACTTGAGTGGATGAGGCTTTGGATCACTTAGAAACAAAGACTTATGAATTATATGATCAAAGGATTTTTAAGATAGAAATGGAGGTTTAAATCAGAAAGTTTCTAGTGCAAAAAGGTGAGAAAAATATGTGGAATGATCAAGTATTTAAAGGGCCAGAAAACACTGTTATGGAGCGTGCCGGTCCCCTTAATTAGGGGGCGGTCCCCTTAATGATTAAGGGGGCCGCCTAGTATAATTAAGGGGGCCGCCCTCTTGAACGTTGGAATTTTCTGTCCTTTTGTGAGGAAAATTTTTCTGGATTAGATTTACCATTTTAGGTTGAAAATTTGAATTCATATATTTGTAATGAATTAAACATATTCTTTTGATTCCAAAAATGTTTTATAAAAGATATAAAATGTTTTGTGATATTTTATAAAAATCTAGTGATTGATAAAAAATTTCTTTGATCTTATAATGCATTAGCCACTTTGTTTATTCATACCTTAAGTGATTAGATGGTGAAAGTGAGTATTTACTACTAAATACTTATTTACGTCATAATCTTTGGTTTGATTAGTTTTCGTTTTGTGATTATCAAAACATAGAGATATCGAAAGATATGAATAATGTTTTTTGTCAATTATTTATATCAACAATCTCCCCTTTTTTGATGATTACAAAACCTAAACTCATTAAGTCTAAAATTTTGTTTTTAAACAAGTATTTAGTGAGTTTACATTCACTTCTCCCCCTTTTTGTAGAATCAAAAAGGTTTAAGCCGAAAAGATGAAAGCTCCCCTTGATGTATGCTCCCCCTCGTTTGAGGGCACCAAGGGTTCGAGTTATGGAATTCTTGCAAGAAAAATATTAGAAGCACAAGCAAAAATATATAACATACTAACAATAACTAACAAGCATGGCAAAGGAGAATTTGAAACACATATTAAACCATTCATTAATTTTTAAATGATTATGTCAACCACATAATCATTGTTACATAAACTATAATGCTAGAATTCTAAACCAAGTAGAATATCCTATTGTGTCAACAAAGAGTGTCATTAAACTTGCTTGCATCCCAAAAAGGTTGAAGTATTTTATTTGAAAAATAAAAGGCATAAGCATATAGAATGCTTGGTAGAGAATGGTGAATGGGGATCATGTTGGTAGTTTAATGGAGGTAAACTTTTGGTTTTATGGATGTTGGTGAGTTTGGAGATGTAGAGCTTGGAGGTGGTGAATTTGGAGTTGGGTTTGTTGGTTGAGGGTTTTGATGTTGTTCAAGTAATGGTGTTTGTTGAGATCTAGTAAGAAGATACTCAATCCAAGTAAAGTGCTCATTCAATGCAATTGTTTGTTGTTGGAGGAAGATGCAACAAGGGCAATTGTTAACATGCTTCTCAATTTGGTTAATGTTGTGTGGTGATGATGGTGAGCTTGATTGAGGTGGATCCAAATTGCGTTGAGCACGATGTAATGTTAAAAGAGCACTAAGCTCATGAGCTTCTTTTAGCTCCTCAACAAACTTCAAGTGTTCGGAGGAAGGTGATGGTGGAGGAGCATGATAGTTGTCTTGGGTGAAGGTTTGAACATGCAACATAGGAATGGCATGTGAGGTTGTAGGATGTGGTGGTGTTACTCTTGGTGGTGGAGACATGATTGAGCTTGGGTAATCATGAAAGCATGATATGGGTGGAAGAGGTGCTTCATGAGTGGATGGTGTTTTTGTTGAATAAGCAACATGTGAATTATTGGTTGAGAGATTGGGATTGTTGTTTTGAGATTGAGCATGCTCATCATATGAACAAGCATTAATGAGGGCATGAGTGGATGATAGGTTGTGAGATGAATCATTAGTGTGGATTTGAGGTTTAGTTGTTGGTTGACTTGGAACAACATCACTTGAGTTGTGACAAGAATCAAGTTTCCTCCTCCAAACGGGTTTGACGGAGATCCTTGCGGTTCTTGAAACCTTAGGTTTTTGGTTGTTGGGGAATGACATGTTTGGATGTGATAGCATTTATGATGGGAAGAAGGTATTTATAGTGTAAGAAAAATGTGGTTTAGGAAGGTAAATTGTGAGGTATAGTATGGGACAAAATATGTTTGTGAATTTTGAGAAGTATAGGGTGAAGAGGGTCAAAAAGTGATAAAGAAAACAGTAACCCCGACCATTAGATGGCCGGTCCCCTTAATTAGGGGCCGGTCCCCTTAATAATTAAGGGGGCCGCCTTATATAATTAAGGGGGCCACCCATCTGGTGAATTCCAGAATGCCAGAATTAGGTTTTTGGCAGAAAATTTTCAGAAAGGTTGTGTTTTTGGGGTTTGGATTCAAGTAAGTTCAACTCTTTGAGGCAATATAGGATATACAAATCACAAATGTAGAGAATGTTATTAAAACAAATTAAGTAGACAAGTAATTTCTAATTTACATGCAATCTACTTATTGGCCAATTAAGTTAAATAACCAAGGAAGCAATAAAACATGCTAATCAACTATACAACTATATGAAAATGATAATATGTAGGCTAGTTCAAACATATTGATAAGTGCTTACAAGTAACAAATGGGAAGATATGATTGTGTGGACTTCAAGACTTGTTACAAACAAGATCCATATAGGCAAACCATGATTCTCATGAAATGATTTGATTAAATTTTGAATGTCATTTTCATAGAAGTGTATGACACATATGAGATAATCAAACATGTTTTCAATCAAACGTTTTTAGTTTTATTCAACAATGCTTTGAAATAGATTCAAGTGTGTATTAGAGTAAAATAGATTGAGTATTGCTTCATAAAATGTTGACAAATTGGATAAGAAAATTTTTCCAATCTTGATTTTGATAAAAATAAAGTTATGGTAGCTTACAGTTAAATATGTTGTTTGAGGAAAGATGAGATAGATATTTAAAAGATTATTTTTCAAAGCGAGAGGTTTTAAACATGACATTTTATTTTTGATAGCAAGAAATCACGAATGAAGGATTTGAAATAGAAACTTATCATATTCAAGAGAATCAGTTGAGCCCATTGTCACATATAATCATCTTTAAGGGCAACTAAAGACATAGATGAGTGATGGTAAATTCTAATGATCTTAATGCAATATGATTGAGAAGGATAAAGTAAATCATCTATAGAAACAAGATTGACATATATATATATATATATATATATATATATATATATACTAAACTCATCATAGTATTAAATTGCTAACAAGTCTTAATTATAGCACATTTATTAATGCAACTAGAATGGTCATTTAGCCTAAATAATAATTATTCTACTATAGATCATAGATGATTTCCAATATAAATGATGAATAAGAAAAACGGTAATAGACTTAAAATCAAAAGGGTCAACTAGCCTAATTTCATGTATACATATATTAGTATTAATGATATATGAACAGGGCAACCTATAAATTTAATCATATTAATATACTAATTATAGCATACTTTAATATAATGTGATATTGACAAGTTTTTGAAAAGAAAACTTACCTCAGGTCCAGCTTTTCCTTAAGAGTGGGCATGAGAGTGTTAGAAGACATCTTTAAAGTTTGCCCAAAGCATGTCGAAGTAGCAAGGTAAAATCCCAACGCAATAAAAATCAAGGAGGCTTGATCCGAAATACTTAATCGATCACAACAATCATCATAAGTCGTGTAGATCAATAATAATTGCGCTTGAATCCTTATTTGTAGTTGTACAATCTTCACATGCTATATGTTGATCAATTCCATCGTCCATGTCGCTCCATGTTTTATTTGTAGTTTCGCTTAGATCTTGAACCATGTAATCCTTGCCATCAATGCTTGTATTTACATTTGTTTGAATATCTTCGCACGCCATATTTTCATCATCTTCTTCGTCCTTGTCGCCCCATGATTTATTTACACTCTTTCTTCGGATTTGATTCATGTATTCTTTGTTATTGATACCTTCAATGATCACATTTTAACTAGTAGTACTTGTGTTTATTTTAACAAAATATTTGTCTATCAAATTTTCTAGAGTGACAAATTTTTGTGCAACATCAAGTTTATCATCTTTGGTTTTACATTTCTCTTGGTTAAAATTTAAAAGACATTTCTAAATATCATTTGCCATTTTACAAAAGAGTATTCTTTCATATTCAACTCTTGGTAGAGTTTTGTAAATCAGTAATTTAGCTTTAGTATTTTTATCGATCTTTGTTTGAAGATTATTATATTGATTTTCAAAATCCATTATAGTTGGTTGAAGATCACCAATTGAAATGATATGCCAAAGATCAAGATCTATTGATTTCACATAATTTTCAAATTTATTTTTCCATTCAAGAAAATGATCATTTTCAAATAATGGTGGTTTTTGCGCAAATTCACCTTCTAGATATTTTTCAAATTCCATAGATCGTTACAAGTTTTAAAATACAATATATTTTAAAAATCTTGCTAGACGTGGCTCTTGATACCAATTGTGGAAAACTAGAAGGGGGTTGAATAGTTTTACGTCTTTTTCGTTTTATAAAAGTTTGCTTTTAAAGAATAGACGCAAATTTCAAACATCTTTGATACAAAAATATAGATACTATTTTATTCACACTTTTCGTATAAACACTACTTATATAGAATGTTGAGTAAAAATTATGATTTCATATATCACATATAAGTATATATGTGTATATGTGTTTTAATATGAGTATATCCTCTTGGTTTGTTTATATAAAATTAATGTTGTGAATGGAACCTAGTTTGATCTTTATGTGAAATCAATATACGCACAACATAAGTAATTATAACTATATACGAAATGCTAACAAGTAAGTAAACAAAGAGTGAGAGATGGAAAGATCAAACCGAAAGACAAAGGATTTATAGTGGTTCGGCTACAAGAACACCTTCTTTGCCCTACTCCACTCCCCGAGCACAGAACTCGAGAGTTTTCTTCACTAAGTCAATAACCTCCCTTATGGCAGAGAAAACCATACACACCTTAGCTTACACCAATTTAACGACACAAAGCTAAATGTCGGGTTATAATCGTAGCTAGAACCAATCTCACAACAATAATCACAACACAACTTCTTCTACACTCTTTCACACCTTTTACACTTCTTCACACCACTTGTTTCTTCACACCTTCACAACTTCGATCTATCCACTACTTCAAGACTTATACTTCTTCACAACTTCTAGGCTTCTAAGTCTTCTCAACTTTAAGGCTTCAACTTCTTTGTCTTCACTACTAATCTCTACTACAATATACTACCACTTCTTATATCTCCTACCACTAATCCTATGCACATCTACTTCTTCACTTCTAGTACCACTTCACACCTTCAACAAATCTTGATCCTATATCTAAATCTATCCAACCAATGTATACACTTATACACCAAATAATGAATGATTTACAAGATGAAATGATCAAACAACTTAGATAGCAAGATGATACTAAGTTGTAATACTTCTAGTCTTGATAGATAGAAGTATTCTTCTATTTGCACTTGAGTGGATGAAGCTTTGGATCACTTAGAAACAAAGACTTGTGAATTATATGATCAAAGGATTTTTGAGATAGAAATGGAGGTTTGAATCAGAGAGTTTCTAGTGCAAAAAGGTGAGAAAAATATGTGGAATGATCCAGTATTTAAAGGGCCAGAAAACACTGTTCTGGAGTGTGCCGGTCCCCTTAATTAGGGGGCGGTCCCCTTAATGATTAAGGGGGCCGCCTAGTATAATTAAGGGGGCCGCCCTCCTGAACGTTGGAATTTTCTGTACTTTTGTGAGGAAAATTTTTTTGGATTAGATTTGCCATTTTTGGTTGAAAATTTGAATTCATATATTTGTAATGAATTAAACATATTCTTTTGATTCCAAAAATGTTTTATAAAAGATATAAAATGTTTTGTGACATTTTATAAAAATCTAGTGATTAATAAAAATTTTCTTTGATCTTATAATGCATTAGCCACTTTGTTTATTCATACCTTAAGTGATTAGATGGTGAAAGTGAGTATTTACTACTAAATACTTATTTATGTCATAATCTTTGGTTTGATGAGTTTTCGTTTTGTGATTATCAAAACATAGAGATATCGAAGGATATGAATAACGTTTTTAGTCGATTATTTATATCAACAGATACCACTCCACCCTTTGTTCTGTGAACTATTACAATACTATAATGTTCATATCTCAAGGTTTAATCCATTTGCCATAGCGAATCTTACCACGTACATTGTAATGTGTAAAGCCTATGGTTATGCGCCAACACTTTTAGTGCTTATGGGCTTTTTGAACCTATATCCTGGTGGAAATTGGCTTACCTTAGCTAAAAGGGGTAAATCTGATGTTCCACATTCGATTATCAAACCCTTTACAAACATAAGGGATTGGAAAGGGAGTTTTTTCTATATTCAAAACATGATCATACCTGCACAATACCATACATTGTTGGATGAGCAGTTCAAATATGATGAGAAACGTTTCAATGATCCTATGCCCTACAAAGCACGAAGGGACCCTCTGTATCAGCGTCTTTCTCGGCATCCTGTGGATGTCCAAACCTTCCCTGAGCCTATCCTTTATATGGCTGGAATCATTGATCACTGGGTTAGGTCTCCAATGCAGCCTAAGATTAGATATAATGGAAAAAGTATGTACATTCCCACTTATTGTTAGGTCACCATTTAGTAAACACAAGTATGAGAAAATAGATGAGAATGAGAGATGGTTGATTATAAGAAATGAGAGAAGATAATTTGCAAGAGTTTCCTTAATGTATTCAAATAACCAACAAATAAAATGTTTACATAAGCTTGGTATTTATAGGGGGAGGAGTAGGGCAACACTCCCTTCCTCCCTCCTTCCTTTTGGACGTGGGCTTTCAAGCCCATTAGTCTTACATACTTAAGCCTTGTATCATAAACATAGTAAAATAAATAACTAAGCAACCTATTACAAAAGGTAATAACCGAGACTTGACTAAAATACAAAATTATGAACCCAACAATCTCCCCCTAAGGGTCGGTCATCACGGTTACTTGACGTCTTCTTCTTTGTCGTTAACTTGTGACATGTAAAGCTTTAGACGTCTTCAAAATGGTTGAATGATAATGAATGTACTTTGCTCTATGTCTTTGTTCTTTGGTGATGATGTAGTAATTGTGTCATGAAGTAGTCTGCCATTCGTCACTCCTGTGTCTGTGGTGGTTGTCCGCCATTCCAACATACTCATACATCTTCGGACTTATACTTTCACGTGCACGAAGTTCCTTTTCATACTCTAAGATCTTTAGTCTTTATACTTTGGAGATTCTTCTTATTGGCGTAGAATCTTTCATTGAACTTTGTGGTGCATAAGATCTTTGGGGAGCTGTCATTTGCATCAAGATGTATGTATGAGCATGTTGGAATCTACCATCATGGAAGTGAGGTACCTGCGAGTAAACAGCTAGCAATAAATAACCGGTACTTACAGATAAGGAATTAGAGCTCATCAACAGCATATTGTGAAGACTCCTTCTAATCCTTATCTAGGCCGTTCCCATATCAGATACTCCCGAGGGAGCTTACGAGACCTACTAAGTAGCTCAATGACTGGGTGAGTCGCTGGGGATCACTCCACGACTGTAGACCGCTATGGAACCACCGCAAACACTAAGTGTAACCCTTGTGGGGTTACCGAAGTGACCTGCTGTCAGAGCTGCTTGATGTTGACCCTGGCAGGAGTTTCCGTTCAATCATTGAGGAATACATATGTAATCCTCTCATAAACGTTCTCAGCAGATTGCTAAGATCTGCGAAGGACTCGATAATTTACAGCTAGTGTCCATTGATGTAGAACACCAGTTGTAGAAATACTAAGTGTCCCTAAGAGATCTTTGATGTATCTCAAGGCTCTAGACTCTATAAGTGCACACTTAGGTTTCCTATGCGGAGACTAGGGAGGGGTCTCCTGCTTCAATCTCAACTATCTCTAAGAGATAAGTCGATAGATTACACTGGTTCCTCGTGAGAATGAAACAAACTCTTTTAAGAGAACTTGAGTGGCTAAGAAGGTTTAGTGCATTGCGTCACTGGGTCCATGACGACTTTATCTTCAATACCGGTGTTGTCTTTTGCAACAACCAGTAGCATACGTATTGAACCCGGTGTCTGCCCTAAGGTTGAACATATGGAGGGCTATTTCTTTTCACCCTTTTCTTTACATTTCTTTTTAATTGTTCAACTCCTTCTTTCCCTTTCATTTTTTTTTCTCCCTTTTTTCGTATCATACCTAAGGACTTCTAATTCTAACTATGGGAGATGTCCTTGGGTAGATCCCTCCGGCTCTGGTGGATCATAGGATGGTTTCTCCTATCTTAAACACCTTATAACTCTGACAGTAGCCAAGAAACCTTTGATTGAAAATCTCTCAAAGTGTTTGTGATAATCAAACATTTTGGTTAACACTTTGAGAGTTTTGTGTATACTTTTGAAGGGCTCCCCCTTCACATGTGCTCATAGGTATTTAATAAATCTGCACATGCAGGAGGAGCAAGCATTTTGAATTGATCCACTTTCCGTGAAGATGACCTATTAGAGACACGCTTACATCACTAGTTAAACTAGCTTGAAGTTATTACCCGGCCTGGTCAAGTTCACAGAAAATTTCTCGAGACGATACATTTCTACTAAGACATATCCTTTTTTCGAGACACGCTTACGTGGTTAGTTAAAGAGATACATTGTCAGCTTTTAGGTGACAACTAGCTCTAGTAACTAACTTGATGTTATTACCCGTCGAGGATAAGTCTTTTCGATATTACTAACTTTTATTGTCTCGTCAATTCCTGGGTCAATTCTGAGTCTAGCTCGCACATGATACAACTTTTAGCCTTTTGGCTACTTATATTTTAATCACTTTTACATTTTCTCCCCCTTAAAAATAGCATATGATATGATGTTTTTGACAATCTTTTAGATTAAAATATGCCTTTTTGAGTCTTATGAGGAGATTCACCAAGAACTTTTGATTTAGAGCAAAGTATTTAGTTTTTTTTTTTTTTTTTTTTTTTTTTTTTGACAAGTGCTCCCCCTCAACAAGTGATTAGGTCTTATTGAGGTGAAATACTTGTCCTTTTGAGCAGAATTATTAAAAATCATAAAACATTTGATTAATTCTACTCAAAAGTAAGAAGCCTTCGCTCCTTATATTAGGATTGAGGCACTGAAGCGTACCCCAGGGTCCTTTCTTTACAAGTTCGGGTTGTGCACTGTAATGTGTGCACAAGCCATAATGAAGTATAATATTGACAAATCAAATCAAATTCTTACAACATTCTACCATTCAGGTCTCTGAAATGTCAACACTGGAAATCCTGGTCTGCCTCCAACATAGCTTTCCAATCTCTTGAACTGATCCCTGCGCTTCAACCGGCTCTCAATCCTTGTAATGAATCTGCGAGCGTCCCTTGCCTCATTGGTATTCCACCTCTTGGATTTACCCAGTGCTATGTCGTCTAATCTGCTTTTGATTCCATCTCAGATGAACTTCAGGGTTTCATCACAGAACTTATGTATTTCTTCGTAGCCCATGAAGCAGTTACGACCGTTTACACTGCGGTAGGTGAACCCAAATGCCGGATGTCTTATCAAGGAGTATTGAGGTAGATGTTGAAGGTTGGGGATGTCAAACATATTTGGTTTGGTGAGATTCAGCTTCTTCTGATAACTTTCCACTCCCAGTTGAAGATCTTCTACTCTTTCTCTGATGACTATCTTCCTAATGGAAGATTAGGAGAGCTGTGATAAAGGCAAGCTGCATTTCTTTGGGCAAGGTGCAAAGCTTTCCTTGAACTTTGAGCAGGTACATATCTTCTATGTCGTTGAGGAGTAGTCGTGGAAAGTCTGACTCGGAAATCTCGTACTCTTTTTCATCAAGTCTTTTGAGTATGAGCTTGCTGAGGAAGGGGTACCCAAAGTGAGTGACCGTCGAAATGAACTGAATTGAGACAATCTTCAACTCACTTGTCACATTACCCATCGTCTGATTGAGTCTGCTGCTTCGATAATATTGTGCCCGGTTGTCTGGCCAATGATGTATGCCGTAGAGTGCGTTCCGGTCATAGTCAACAACTTTATCGATGAATAGGGCTGTGGCTTCTTCTTCGATGGCATTGTTGAGGTATCTAGCTGCAGGGAGAAAGGCAAGTGATGTAACGTACTTCTTCTCAATCTTGCTGCCGAGTTGCAGAAATTCCAAGTCGTTGTTGAAGAAGAACTTGTAATGGATCTTAGGTTCCTTAGGCTTCCCAAGCATCGGCAGTGGTTTGGACCAGTCGGTTATGTATGGTGCGGTTTTCCTTGTGACCGGATCGACGTAAGATTCAGGATTGATCCAGTCAATATTGCTTGACATAGCTCGAGCAATATTTTCTAGATGGTACTCAAGTTCGATGGAGTTAGCAGACCGGTCTTTTAGAAGATTGAACGCATCATTCTTGATTCTTCGTAGCTCCTTCTTGTTCATCTTTTTCATGTGAAACTTATGCTGAATCAACTGAGCGTATTCCACTGTTCGACCATTGAGAGGTTCTTGATTGTCTGCAAGTGGCGGTTGCGAATTAATCATCTTGTCAAACCAGGAGTAGTCGGCAGTTTCGTCTTGGTCTAGCCATTTGAGAACGGTTTTCGGTTTCTTGGGTTCTGTGCCTTTTGACGAGGTGTCCGGTTTGTGCTGGTGATGTTTTCGCTTCCTTTCTTTCTTCTTTGTAGATGACGGTTCTGGCACTTCATCGGTAAGAGGAATCTCGTCTCCGCCTATATATTCAAAATGGTCATGTGCTTTGGGACCGGAACCAGATGCCTTAGGTTGTTGTGAAGATGTTGTTGTAGTTGGAGGGATGACCGGTGCTTTTGGTTGAGATGAGGGTCCTTCGGCTTGCTTTTGTTTCTTTGCCTGAGATTTAGGATCCTGATCTTCATCATCTCTTGGACGTTTCAGCTTATCGGCATCGGTGCTGCAGGTCTCTTTAGACATTTTGGCTTTCAAAGCTTCCAGAACTTTAGCTTCTTCAGGTGTCAGTGTGAACTTACTTGCCAATTTATCAAAGAGCTGGGCTTCTAATTCGTCCATAGATAACCCCAGTTGTAGTAAAGTTGATTTGTCAGCACGAAGAGTAAACGAGGTGGATCTGATCACTTTCTTGACTGCTTGTTCTGCAAACTTTGTGAGTTCATCTCTCATAGGAGCCAGCAGTTCTTTCAACTCAGCCACTAAATGTTGTTCCATATACTGATGTGCTTGAGCAACCAATGTGGCTTCCAAGTTCTCTTGCACATCCTTTGCTAAGAAGGTGTCAACCTTTTCTTGCAGCTCCTGGACATTAGTGTTGAGCTTCGTCAGTTCAACAACTTGGCTTGCTAGTGATGCAACCTGATCTTCTAATTTGTTTTTCTTCTTTTCATGAACTCTTCTAAATGCTGTCTTTATCAACTTGGATGCAACAGAGGCTTTGGTACTTGTAGGTTTCTTGATTGATTTGTCATGGGTTGATTCGGATGCTGGAGGAGATGATTGTGAGGATTCAATGTTGGTGGTTACGTCTTTGTCATCTCCTCTTTGTGGTTTGGGTTGTTCAACATTCTTTGCTTTGGCTACTTCCTCTATCAATCTTTGTTCTTCTGCCAGTTTGTCAGCTTCGGCCTTAAGCTTTTGTTCTTCGGCTAATTTGGCTGCTTCTGCCTTAAGCCTCAGATCTTCAGCAAGCTTGGCTTCTTCTTCTTTTCGTAACTTATCTTCTGCCAGCTTAGCTGCCTCTTCAGCCTTTCTGCTTTCCTCCATCCGAATTGTTTCTTCCAATTTGGCTTGGGCTAGCTCCTCAAGCCTAGCCTCTTCAGCTTCCTGCTTTTTCTTTAATTCCTCTTCTTGAGCCCTTTCTCTAAGCTCCATTTCTTCCATAGACAGCAAATGTGGAGCATCAGTATCCATGTGATCTTCCTCTTCCTCTTCTCCTGTTGCTGAAGCATTGATCATTTCTATGTCTGTGGGAGATACCGAAGGATTGTCGTAGACGACCAAGTCAGTATTGATTCTTGTAGCAGAATCAGGAATGATGCTAGATCCGCCAGCTTCGGTAGTATGAGAGAACACTGGAGGTGGAGGTTGATCAGCATTGAATGCATCTATCTTGCTGTGGAGGAGACCCATCTTTAGAGTTCTTTCATTTTCTTCTTCTACTGAAAGACCTAGGTTAGATTGAGTAGACTCTTGTTCAGCAGTCATGGGTTCCTTCAGCTTCTCTTTCCTGATCCTTTCTTCTTCCAACTTTATTTCTGTTTCAGTGAAAGGTCTTTGATTGAGATCTGCTGGGTATTCAGCATTATCAGCAAATTCATCAATGTCCTTTTCCCAATCTTCGAACGTCAAGTCTTTATCATCAATATCTTCAAGATTAACATTCTCGTTGATATTGGCAAAGGCTTCCCTGTACACTGGACCTTCTTCGGATTCGGTTTCTGAGTCAGATGGTTTTGGAGAAGATGGTTGTGTAGGTTCAGGAATAGACTCAGGTTTCTTGACAGGAAGTCTTCTCTTAAGAGTACCCTTCTTCTTTTGTTTAGACTGGGTAGAACTGCCGGAGCTCCCAGTCTTGCTACCTTTCTTTCCCTTCTTCTGCATGAACGATGGTAGAACAACTTCGTCCAAGAAGCCAATTTTGTCTTCCTCGAGAGCTTGAAGGTAGTACTTGTAGTTCTTGCAAAGCTTCACTTTGGCATTCAAGAGACAATCGGGAAATTTCTTTCCTTGTTTACGAGTGCTGGTGTCAAGTCTCTTAATAATCTTGAGGGTTTCCTCAATTCTGAAAGTGTGCTTGGCTTCATCATCAAGTCTTTGTGGAATATCGTCATACTCACGATGGAAGCTTTCGATGAGTAATTTTGTGAAACGGACAAATGGAATGTTGTTGGTCTTGTGTTGAATGTGCCACACAAGGTCTTCCCAGATAATGCTGGCATAATCTACTTTCTTGACATTTGCCACGACCCAGAAGAGTTTGAGGTGTTGGAGCTTGGGGTGTTCATGGCCAGTGTCTCTGCCAGATAAGGACTTGGCAATCAGAATGTACAGGGTTCTCCATGGTTGTGGAAGAAATCTGATGTTGACCCTAGAATGTCTTGTCACAACTTCTTCTGA
Organism: Artemisia argyi; assembly: GCA_030686995.1. NCBI lineage: Eukaryota > Viridiplantae > Streptophyta > Magnoliopsida > Asterales > Asteraceae > Artemisia > Artemisia argyi. The sequence continues at coordinate 123,852,549 of CM060684.1, forward strand.
TTCATCATAGCCAATATCCCGTAACCACTCTATCAGCTCTTCCTCGGTAGGTACTTGATCATATTCTTCATCTGGGCCAAGTTCAGGTAACCCAAGAACATTCCTAAGTGTATCTATGTCCACAGTAACCTGTCTGTTATGAAGCATGCAAGTGAAGGATGCTTCCCCCAGGTCTAGTTGAAGTGTATGCCAAAATTGGTGTATGTAGAAGCAGGCCACTGATGCTGACTTAGTGAACAAGAGCTTGTTGGGGTGATATAGGAGAGCATCCACTGCAACAATGCATGAGGATTCGTTGCATGTGATTTTGTTGAAGTTGATTCGTAAGTTGTTCTTTCCTATCTTCCTGGTGTAATCTTCGGGAAAGGTTACTTCCCATGAGAGTTTTGGTTCAGGTTCTGGTCCATATGGAATGTCATTGTGTTCTGCCATCTGAATTGATCATAAACAAACACAAACATGGCAATGATTTACTTTGTTAGCTCATACATTCAATTACATGATTGTGCATATTATGAATTGATCAGTGGGTGTATTTGTGTGTGAAAACTTTTGTTATATGACAAACTTGTGTTCTTAGAAGTTAACACATGGTAGAAACTTATAACAATTTAGTTACAACATGAGTTTATCATTACAAGAGATTACACTTTGAAAAATATTACAACACTTAGAAAATTTCATGACTTTGACAATGTTACGCGTAAGTTAGAAAACCTACGCATAACATGACTTATGCGTAAGAAGTTAATTTAGGCGTAAGAGCAACATCTACGCATAACCTTATATGTTACGCGTAAGGTAATTCTTATGCGTAGGCTCAATCTTACGTGTAGGATAAAATCTTAGGCGTAAGATATGAGCTTATGCAAAGGATTAACTTTATGCGTAAGATATAACTTATGCGTAGGTTTTGACTTATGCTTAAGTTCAATACTTATGCGTAAGATCAAGACTTATGCGTAAGAATATCTTTTATGCGTAAACATTGTCTTATCCAAGACAATGTTTTTCAACGTGTCGAATCTTACGCATAAGAATCAATCTTACGCGTAGGATGAACATCTTAAGCGTAGATTCGTTTTAGACGCAAATCACCTTTTGAAAAATCGAGTTGTTTGATTCCTGAAAGTGTAAAATCACAACCACTGATCAATATTTGTTCCAACACACTTAGGATACACAATCTTACGCGCAAACATGTCTAAAATTAAACTAACACGTAAGGACGTATGAACATCAAATCATTCATAGATACAAACATGATTCTGGGTTGTAATTAACTTAGGGCAAGTGATTCTAACATCCTAAGGAACATATGGTCCAAATTATAACAACAATCGACCACAAAATCACAAGATCAAATCTGCTTGTGCGTTCGAACCCTAAATCTATGATTCATGATCAAAACCAGTTTCTGAAACAATTAAACCACATGAACAAGTTCCTAGGCATATAAGAACACAATCCCCATCAAGAATTTCAATCATAACACACAAAATCAAGAATCCCTAAAATTTCGTATGAACCTTAAATTTAAATCAATCAATTTAGTGTTTCTGGGTACGATTAGAGATTAGAGACATGTTTATTAACATCTTAAGACCATTTCCCAACAACAAATTTAACCACAAACACAACAATTTTCTGGGTTCAAGTTTTACGCAAAACCCTAGATCTATTTAATCGATTAAGACAAATTAAACCGTTGGATTAAGATAAAATTTAAGACCCTTGTTAAGAATGATGATCAAAACATGTTACAACTTACAAATTAGAAGATAGATACTCAGATTAGTTGAATGATTGTGAGTCGTTGATGATGGTTGTTGAAATCTTAAATGTGTGTAAGTAATAGTTGCAGGTGTAGTAAATGTTTAGTCAAAGTGAGTTTTGACCAAGGGTAAAAATGAGTTTGAAATTTTGACAATTTAGGCCCTTTAACCCTATGTAACATTCACTCCTAATGCCCAAGTTAACTCTCATTTTAACTTCTGTTAACTACACCATGTCTATAACAAGAACAACTTGTCGAATATTACTCCCCCTCGACCTTAGACCGTAGTCAAAACAAAACTTAAAATTTATTATAATGGTCAAGGTGAGTATCCCGAAACACTTACGAAGCATCACTATAGAAAAAAAAAACGTAATGTATTTGGCAAAATGCAAGTATAAAAGTAAATATATTGAGAAAATTTAAATATTCTTTTCCTCCCCCTCAACACTTGTTTTTAATAATAAAAGACATTTTACAAAAAAATTAGTGTTGAAAAGAGTGGTATATACTTGCATTTTTTTTTTTTTTTTTGCAAGATATTTACAAAGATAATTTTGATGTTTGACAATCAATTGTGTTTTAAAAACTTTTCTAGATCATCTGGAGTCAAACATCGCATACCAATTTGGTGAACTAGACTAGCAAACCTTGATGGTGCTAAGGATTTGGTAAGTAAGTCCGCCAATTGGTACTCAGTCCCAACAAAATATAGTTCAACGGTACCCTTTTCCACATGTTCTTTGATGAAGTGATAACGGAGATCAATGTGTTTGGATTTGCAATGATGAACTGTGTTGCAGGAGATAGCAATTGCACTTTTGGAATCACAGTAGATTGGAATCTTGTTGAATAGGTAGCCATAATCCTTAAGTTGTGATCTCATCCAGATGACTTGAGCACAACAAGCAGACATGGCTACATATTCAGATTCTATTGACGACAGTGATGTGCAGTCATGCTTCTTTGATTGCCATGACACAAGTTTATCTCTGAGAAACTGTAATCCACCAGATGTACTTTTGCGTGTGTCTAAACATCCTGCATGTTCAGCATCTGAAAAAGCAATTAGTTCAAAACCAGAATCCTTCGGATACCAGATTCCCAAGTTAATGGTTCCCTTTATGTATCGAAGGATTCTTTTGACCTCACTGAGGTGTTTTTCAGTTGGTTTAGACTGATAGCGAGAGCACATGTAGACAGCAAATACTATATCAGGTCTACTAGCTGTGAGATACATGAGTGACCCAATCATACTGCGGTATTTGGTAGGGTCAACAGGAGTCCCATGTAAGTCAGCATCTAGTTTTGTGGTATAGCCCATTGGTGTATTATACGTATCACAAGTCATCATTCCATGTTTCTTTAAAATTTCAAGAGCATATTTGGACTGATTTATAAAAATTCCACGGGGTGATTGATGAACTTGCAGTCCTAGAAAGAACGAAAGTTCACCCATCATGGACATTTCAAAATTATCTTTCATTAATTTTGCAAAGTCATTAGAGTAACTTCTTTTTGTTGAGGCAAAATAATGTCATCGACATATATTTGAACAACAAGTAAGTCCTCCCCGTAGGTTTTTGTAAATAGTGTTGGATCCACCGATCCTTTAGAAAATTTATTGGCCAGCAAGAAAGTGGACAGTTTGTCATACCACGCCCGTGGGGCTTGCTTAAGTCCGTAGAGTGCCTTTTTGAGTCTGTAAATGTGATTAGGACGCTCAGGATCAACGAAGCCGTCTGGTTGGCTTGCATAAACTTCTTCACGGAGTTCTCCATTAAGAAATGCTGTTTTCACATCCATTTGGTAAACAATCATGTTCCTGTGTGCAGCATAGGCCAAAAAGATCCGAACAGCTTCATGTCTAGCCACTGGAGCAAAGGATTCTGCAAAGTCAAGTCCTTCTAGTTGGGAGTATCCTTTCGCAACCAGGCGTGATTTGTTACGTATGACAGTGCCTTCAGCATCTAGCTTATTTTTCCAAATCCATTTTAACCCGATGACAAAGACTCCGTTAGGTCTTTCAACTAATTCCCAGACTTCTAATCTTATGAATTGCTAAAATTCCTCTTGCATAGATTCAATCCAGTTGTCATAAGTCATTGCTTCTTTAATGTTCTTAGGTTCTTCGTGACACACTGTGAGTGCATAGATACAAGTTTCTTCATCAGTGTGGAGTCGTTGTCTTGTCATTACAGGTGCATCTGGATGGCCAATAATATGAACTAGTGGATGGTCTCGAGTCCATTTGTGTGTTGAAGGGTGTAGTTGATAAGTATCTCGCATGTTAGCAGGATCCAAATTGCGTGTTGACGACTCAGCTATATCAGGAAAGGTAGGAGCCGGTGCAAACGGGTTAAAGAACACATCAGGATCATGCTCTGCGGGTTGTGGAACTGATTGTGGTGTAGGATCTTCAGCTGATTGTCGGGAGTTAGAAATAGTTTGTTCTGCTGTAAATGGTGATGCAATTGGAGGACCGTCTTTCTCAACAGTTGTTGTTGTTTGTTGAGGTGAGTCAGGTATTGGAATATTTTTAGGTTGAGCAGCGGAATAAGGTGAGACTTCAGTAGAACAGTATTCAATTGTATCATCAAACAGTGGAGCAAACAAGGTTTCCAATTCTTTGTGGTTGAGTGGCAATGGTTCAGCTGAAGAGTCCGGAGAGTTAAGACGGTAGAATTCGGGTCCTAAGCTGTGTTGCTCAGAAGCCATTTGTGTGAGTTCATCAAAATTAGCGTGAATAGTTTCTTGAATTTCTCTTGTTTGACGATTCCAAATCCGAAAACCTTTAGAATTTTCACAGTATCCAATGAACACTCCTATGTCAGCCTTTGCTTTAAGTTTACCTAAATCATCACGATCATTTTTCGGATAACAAAGTGCTCCAAATACATGAAAGTAATCGATGTTCGGTTTTCTTTTGTGAACAATTTGATAAGGTGTTTTGCGATGGCGTTTAGTGATCATGCAACGGTTTTGGGTATAACATGAGGTTGAAACAGCTTTTGCCCATAAGTAATCTGGTAATTGAGCATTAATCAACATAGTTCTAGCAGCTTCTACTAACGTCCTGTTGCGTCTTTCAACAACTCCATTCTGTTCTGGGCTTCTAGGAATAGATGTTTGATGTTCAATTCCCACTTTCTCAAAATATGACCGAAGTGTCTGATTCTTAAATTCAGTTCCATTGTCAGTTCTGACTATTCGTACCGTATTGCGTAGCTGAACTTGAATTTTAGTGAGAAAGGTGATGATCATTGAAGGATCCTGATCTTTACTTCGTAAGAAATAAACCCAAGTCCATCTGGAGTAATCATCCACAATTACAAGAATGTAGCGTTTACCGTTGATGCTTTGAACACGCATCGGGCCACACAAATCCATATGAAGCAATTGTAACACATGATTCGTACTGTGCTCAGGTTTATTAGGAAAATGAGCCCGAGTACTTTTTCCTTGTTCACAGGCTGAACATAAGTGATCTTTAGTAAAAGGGAATCTTGGAAATCCATCAACAAGTTTGGGACGAGCAAGTTCAGTCATGGTTTTGAAATTCAAGTGCGAAAGATGTTTGTGCCATAACCAAGATTTAGTCGATTCTGCTTTGGAGAGAAGACATATTGGAGATGTAGCAATCATATCTGACATTGATATTGTATAAAGATTAGAACCACGTGACACAGACATTAGATCGTTTCCTTGTAAGTCACGAACGAAACAAGTTTTCTCACGAAATGCAACTTCTAGATCCCCATCACAAAATTGACCAACAGAGAAAAGGTTGTGTCCAAGGCCTTCCACATAATAAACACGACTGATTTCAATGTTCCCACTGACATAGTCACCATATCCCATGATTAAAGCGTAATGATCATTCCCGAATCTGACAGTACCAATGAACTTTGAGACAAAGTTGTGTAACAGTTTGAGATTGCCTGTCATATGCCGGGTGCATCCGATATCAACAATCCAGAGAACAATCAGTACCACCTGCATCACAAGAAGACGACACGGATGGAACAGAAGTAAGGGTGGAACCCAAAGAAAGTGCGGGTTCCTGTTGGTTAGAAGCACATGTATTCAACAATTTAGGAATCCATTTAAAGTCTGGTTTATATTGTAACCAACGTTGCCAATTCCAACTAGTTTTTGCTTTCTTAATGGTGAATTCACTAGTAGTTGGCTTATTCCTAGATTTGTTCTCTGCACTTATGGGGGTAACTTCAACTTCATTAGAAATCATAGAAGGCGGCTTTCCTAAGATAGACTTAGAGGCAGTAGTGGGCCTAGAAGGAATGCGTGTCCTACGTTTCTTATGACGATAAAGAAGAGAATTAGCTATACATTTTGTATGATCACCAGATGATACGCTTTTACGACAAAACACACAAGATGCATTAATATTCAAAACATTCAAAGGTTCATCATTCGTTACATTTAGATTTTGATTACAATTTGCCAGATTAGAATCTAAATCTGATGCAACATGTGTTTTATTCAAATTCCTAATTTGATCTTCTACTTCTTGAGCTTCTAGTGATCCTCTTTTACGTTGCCAGAGCCTATTCTTCTTTTTACTTTTTCGCTTGGGTCTGCTAACGCTATTAGTGGAGACTAGTCCTGTAGAAGTGGAGTTATCAACATTAGTGTTTCGAACAACATTTCCTTCAGTAGTTTTGTCTAATTGATACAATCCTGGTGCTATCACCGTGGTGTCAACAAACTTTCCTTTTTGAAGTATCTTAATTTTCTCTTTCAAATCAATGATGATGTGATTTTTATCCTGAATATTTGACTCAAGTACACCATTGCAATATTTGATGTCTTCGTGGTTTTGTTGATATGCAACGTTTTCAATTTTTAAATCCGCAATTTCTTTCTCGTATTTGAGACACAGACTTTTGAAAGACTCATTGTTTTTGCAAAGTTGACAAGAGTTTGAAATATTTTGACTTTGAAGTTTCAATTCCGTTTCAATACTTTGAGCTTGACACCATTCAAGCCTTTGTTTGAGTTGACAAATTTCTTTTGAAAATTGTTTTGTCACATCATCATTTGTTATTCTCAGGTTGTCATTTTCCTGTTTAAGTGTTTCAATTTCCACATTTAACAAGTTATTATCAACACAAAGATCATCCATAAGCATAGAAGTACCAGATTTATAGAGATCATTCATGATAACAAACAAAATATCAGCATTGAGAACTTGTTCCAAAGTCGATCAGCATCATTCTTTAAAATTCTATTTCTTTGCTTTTGAACCAAAATCTCATTTTCAGTAGAGTTGAAAACGTTTATCATATTTTTGACCTCGTTTTGAAGTTCCTGATCCCAACGTGTAGCACAGAAACGGAGGTGTTTGACAATTGGCAACATTTGTTTTTGAAAAATATCTCTCTTTTCTCGCTCGTAAGCGGATTGAAAAGTTTCAATTTTTATTTCAGAATTACGTTCAATTGTTTCCTCCAAAATTTTGATGTCTTCCATAAAAGTTTTGAAATAATTTAAGACACGACAACTTTTCGGTAAAGGTGTAAGTTCACCGGATGATGGTAAAGGACCATTTACATGTGCTACAGTTTGGACAAGGGCCGCATTAGAGGATGAAACATATGACTCTGTGACATACCATGATTTCTCAGGTAATTCCTTTTGAGGAACAAAAGATTTAGAAATGTGTGGAGCTTGTGAATAATCATATGGTGTCCAATATTGAACATAACTCATTTTTGATCGACTCTCATCTTCAAGTTCTTCTTCTTCCTCAGTATCAAAAACAACAGCACGCACAATCGTATTATCAAGCATGTGGTCCATACTGTAAATCTTAGGATTTTCTTTGAATGTTGTGTGAAGAAACATTGATTTGAAATCGCAAAGTGAAAATCCTTTATCGGGTCTTGGTTTTAAAGAAAATTTCTGAATTGTTGTGACAGAGTTCCCGTGTTTGTAAACAATGATACGAAATTCTTTGAGTTGTTTTTCAAGATCAACAATCTCACCAAGTAAGTTATCTATGTACTTCCTTTTTCGTATTTTAGGTTCACAAAAATCCTTTTTGCAATTGGACAATTCTGTTTCAGTTTTTGAAAGTACTGTTTGAAGACGTTCAACTTGCATTTTCAGTTCACACTTTTCACTTTCAAGTTTAGAAATCAACTTTCCGTTTGACTCAATTAAATCTTGCATTTTGTGTTGAAGATCTTGCTCTTTGTTATAAGAATCTTGAAAAGCTTTTTCAAAACTTTTTGCATGTTTAATCTTGTCTTCCTGATTTGAAAGTTGAATTTTATAACACTCAATATCTCTTGCGAGTGACGCATTTTTTTCTTTTAAAACTTTGTTTTTCTCGTTGCATTTTATGATTTGCAATTGTTGTGCATCCAGTTGTTTAGATAACAATATTAGGTCAGGGTCTGGATCAAATGATGGTTCATGTTGTTCTATATGATCATGTTTATCATTCTCAATAGGATCATCAAATGAAACAGCTGTGTCATCATCAAATATGACAACTGTGCTTATTTGTTCATCTGTTAGAGAAGATGAAGATGATTTAGATGGAACAACTTGCGCCATATCTGATTCAGAAGCAGAGGGTGAGGCTATTTCATGTATTAGGCATGCTTTTTGGTCATGTACCTGAGACAAGCCGTCAGTGTCATACACTGGACCTGAATCATTAAACTGAAGTTCCTGCATGTTGGCCATAAGCATCACAGCTGCATTGGCTTCCAGATCTTCCATGTCATCATCATTGTTCACATTTGCCATGAAGTTGTTATCTTGTTCAGGGAAATGTCCATCTTTTTCATCTTGAAGAGCCATGAGTAATGCCTGCTTGTGAAACTTACTACCCCAAGTTCTCGGTTTGGGACACGCTGTCGCTATATGACCTTGTTCATTACAATTATAGCACTATACTACATTCCCTGAGTTGGAGTTCCTAGTTGCAACTGGTTCAGACCTTTGCTGAGAAGATCCTGAGTTGTTCCTGAACCCCCCATTGTTATTAAACCTCTGACCATTCCCAAAATTTCCTGAAGAACTTCCTGAACCAGATCGTCCATAGTTACGATTCTGAATTTCCACTCTTCCATCATTGACAACAGCTTGATTCCTTGTGTTAGAAGATGTATGTTGACGGTTGTTTGTTTTGTTGGAGAATTTGCTGAAAGCACGAGCAATAAGAGCAAGTCCCTGATTTAACGTATTAAAGTCATCATCGTCATCTTCATTGGAGTTGGAGTAATACACTGCATCATTGTTGTTTAATGGAACAAGTTGAGTAGAAGTATTCTGTTGGGATGAATCATAAGGGACCATTTGGTTCGAGGTAGAAGATTGTGGATAACTGAAGTAGTTTTGCTCTTGAACATATGCATGATTTGTCATAGGTGGTGGAGCATATGGAGATTGAGCTACGAGTGCCAAAGAATTTGGTGTTGGTGATGGTGAGTATCCTCCTCGAAGAGCTCTATCTTTTTCCACTTCAGGTTCATGGTGTTTCAGAAAATCATACAACAAACCATATGGTGCATCATGAAGATTTTTGGTTTGTCGAACAAATGTCACATATTTATGCCAATCAGGACCAAGACTACCAACGAATTTGGAGTTCACTGCTATCCTAGGTACTGTGATTTTGTGATGTTCCAGATCATTGACCACATTTGTGAAACGATGATAGTAGGATTCAAGTGACTCTCCTGGTTCAATTGTGATGTCAGTGTATTCCATGTAGAGTTTGGATTCCATATCATCTTTGTTCAATTGAGTGCCTTCCATAAGGAGATGAACATGTTCTCACATAGCTTTAGCTGTTTTCTGAGCATCGACACTTCGATAAATTGGATTAGGTATACCTTGAAGTATATAAGCCATTGCATACTCATCAGCTTCACGATGTAATCTTTGTTCTTCTGTTAGTTGAGATTCAGGAAGAGGTCTATCACCAGGAGGACGTGGAGGATCAGCAGTTGGATCACCAATTTCAAATCTTGTTAGCCACTCAAATGGTCCTTCAAGTATCACTTGTTTCAAGAATTTCCCATGAGGTTTCTTTAGTTCAAGAAATCGTAAGAATCGACTTGACCATTGAACATAGTTCCCAGGTGTTAGCATTGGAGGTGTTTCAAGTGATCCTGCCTCATGTCTGGATTGTTGAGTTGTAATAACTTCACACATTCTATCAAACCAGTGAGGTTGTTTGGAGGAATACTGATTGTTTTGTTGTGACATTTGATATGGTTGTTGTTGAGGAATGATTTGATGTTGTTGCATCATGAGATATTGTGGTTGTTGATTAAACGGTTATTGATGAAAGTGTGATTGTGAAGGTTGTTGATATGATTGTTGCAGATGGTATTGTTGTTGCTGATACTGCTGATGTTGTTGCTGAGGATTAGAGAAGTAGTAATGTGGTGGTTGAGACATCTTTGAGCACTTGTGTAGTAATGGATCTTTGTAGAAGATTGAAATGCACGTTCCTTTGGTTAAGTTCAAAATTCCTGGGGTAAGTTGAAATCTTACGCGTAACAATAATCTTACGCGTAAACTTTAGGTTATGCGTAAAGAGTAGTTTATGCGTAAACAAAGAGTTTATGCGTAAGTTTTCTCTTTACGCGTAAGCTTTGGCTTATGCGTAAGTTTAGACTTATGCGTAAGGTTAAACAACCAAACAAATCTTTCAAACTTATCCAAGCTTGAAAGATATCCGAAGTCGAAGTATTCCACTAACTTATCCAAGCTAGGGAAGTACTGAGTCACCGTAACACAAGGAGAAGACCTTTGATGAAACTTAAGCGTAGATTCTGGCAACTTATGCGTAAGATTAACTCTTATGCGTAAGAATGAACTTCTGCGTAGGATTTGACTTCAGCGTAGGACTTAGGTGTAGGAAGTAGATTTACGCATAGGATTAATGCGTAAAAGGCAAAGTTAAGCGTAGGAACAGGGTTTTGACCAAGGTTACGCGTAAGAAAAGGGTTTAGACCTTAGTTTTATGCGTAAAACGACCAAAAAGTACTATAGACAGCTGGAGATTGTACTATTCCCGACCAACTTACGCGTAAGACGTACTGTTCATCAGAAAGATAAAAAATTTTGAAGAAGAAAGGCCTAGTTTTAAGGTTCTAATGATCAAGTAACTTCACCAATACTTAGAAAACACTTAAAATGAAAGATTTTGCTACCAAAAACTAGTTTTCCAATATCAAAGAAGCTATAAAACCTTAAGAAACTATAAGAACAAGAGATAAAAGCCTTAAAAATCAAAACTTTATGCAAAAACTAAGCTTCAAATCACTATATCAACCTTGAAACTTGTCCAAGCTTCAAGATTTGAGTGAAAGAAACAAAGAAAAAATGCAAAAATTAGATGAAATACACCTTAAACCCCACGTAAATTCCAAGAAACACACTTCAATCTCTATTAGGCGAATGATACCACTTTTTAGGTCACCATTTAGTAAACACAAGTATGAGAAAATAGATGAGAATGAGAGATGGTTGATTATAAGAAATGAGAGAAGATAATTTGCAAGAGTTTCCTTAATGTATTCAAATAACCAACAAATAAAATGTTTACATAAGCTTGGTATTTATAGGAGGAGGAGTAGGGCAACACTCCCTTCCTCCCTCCTTCCTTTTGGACATGGGCTTTCAAGCTCATTAGTCTTACATACTTAAGCCTTGTATCATAAACATAATAAAATAAATAACTAAGCAACCTATTACAAAAGGTAATGACCGAGACTTGACTAAAATACAAAAGTATGAACCCAACACTTATTTAAGTTAAACAACTTATCTGCTGATATTTATCTCTTCCTTTTTATGTTCTCAGGTATGGCTTTCCAAAATTCCGTTGTGGCTAGAGTTTGAATGGTGTGTGCGTTAGGAGTTGAAAAACTAGCTAGCGAAAATATACTAGCTTGAAGGTCCACTAAAACGTAACTAGTTAACTATGTCTTTGGATTAGTAAATTTGAGGCGAGCATTTATCGTGTAGTTAGTTATTAGGTGAGCTTGACAATTCATATAGGTGTCATTCACTTAGGCTAATTTATAAATGTAGGACTGACCAAACCATCACTGGTAATAAGGAATACTCCACATTGCATTAAACAATGACGTGACAATTCGACAACATAATAGAATTTAACAAGGGAGTAGTGAAATTCTAAGTAAATACACTTTTCCTTTTATAAGAAGTTCATATATTTACTTTTCTTATCATTAGTGTAATTTAGTTTAATTACTATTAAAAAAGCAAACTCTATTTTACTTGCTTTCAATTAAATATAAAACACCAAAAATAATCTTTCCTAAACCCTTAGGCTTGTTTCGTTATACATTTCAAACATATCTCACTATTTTTCTAGAGAACGATCAATCCTCGTGTCTTGCCTATACTACACTGCAATAGTTAAGAACACTGCCTAGGAGGGCTGTAAAACTTATTCAGTTTTGCAAAATTCCGTCATCACATACATTATACAAAATAACTAAAAATTTAAATTTAACATGAAATTAAATTTTAGTGTGGATGAGAATTTGATAACAAAATGTCATCTTATTCATTTGGGGAAAAAATATAATTTCACAAAACATGATATGATTCATGCTTGATAAATAAAATACTAAGGCTATGTTTGGCACATAAGATTGTAGAGAGATTATGCTTATTTTTTCAAAAAACAAGCTACTTAAAAATGATCTTTGTTTGGCAGACATAACTTATAAAAGATTCTAAAAAAATAATCTTTCGTAATCTCTTAAAACCAAAGGTTACTTCATGTAGCTTATTAAAATAATATCTTTTTATAATTTCCAGCACCAGCACCATCTCCAGTTCCAGCAACAATTACTTTGCCAAACACACCCTAAGTAGTAGTATAATATGTCAAAAATAAACAAAACAAAAGAGCTAATGCAAGTTATGCAGCCAAACATAACAATCGTTCAACAGAGGTACGAAACTTTTCAAGTATTAACATCTTCTCATGGTTACAATCTTACTAATAAAGGGGTGGAAATTCCGGTCGGGTTCGGGTTGTCAGGTTGGCGGGTTAGGAAACCCCAACCTGAACATGACCCATTTAAATCATCGGGTCAGCTACGTCAACCATAACCTGTTAACACGTAACCCGAACCTGACCCATTTAACACGTATATATACTTGGGTTGATGGGTTAAATAGGTTACACGAGTTGAATATGTTAAACGGGTTTTGGGTTGACCCATCTACCTATTTTATATACAAAAGTTAACACATTACACGAGTTAAACGGGTTAAATGGGTTGGCGGGTCGACTCGTTTAATATATTTAACCCGTATAATTAAATATAAATAATTTTAATTTAAGAAAAAAAATCTTAAATGGGTTGGCGGGTAGACCCATTTATTTTATTCCCAACCTGAACCTTGGGTTAGATACATCAACCCAAACCTGACCCGAAATATATTTAGCTCAACCCAAACCTGTTAAGTTTCGTGTCGATTTCAGGTCGGGTTAGAAATTGCCGCTCCTACAGTTACTATCATAGAAAACCCATTAATTTGTTTACAACTTTACATCATGACTATGTGTATAGTGGTATCGTAAAACTTTCAGTGATATCCAACTATAGTATATAGCATTTTAACCACATCAAAGATTTTATTAATGGAGATTGCGCCTCTAGTTAGTTGGTGGTGGTAGAGGGTAGTGGTAGTGGTGCTGGTCGTGTGGTGGTGATGGAAGATAACGGACATATAATAATTGCAAATAAAGGGGGAAAAAAAGAAAAAAAAAAGAAGGTAATTATTATTATTATTATTTTGATAATTATGGTTTCCGACTTTTTGGCTGACTGAACCATGAGGTTTGAATTCACCGCCACACAAACTCAAACTAGGCGAAGCACTCCCTTTTCAAGAGGTTGACGTAGCCACTTAAAACTGTTTGCACCTATCAGGAATTAAACTTGAAAACTCACACCTTTTAGAATGATAGTCATTAGTCACAAGTCCCTTACCACTAGGCAACCCTTAAGTGGTTTTAAAAGAAGGAAATTATGAGATGAAGATGAGGGTGAATTAGTTATTTAACATGACATTTGACTTTTACTAACAGGGATTTATAGCGCTCGTTAACCAAAAGAGATTATTCGCAACAAAGTAGAAACGAATCTACATTTTCGGCAATTAATAGTTTTGATAGACATTTTTCAAAAAATAAATAAATAATAAATAAACCACATGCATTATTTGCAGTTTACTCAAAAGAAAATATAAAACAAAACAAAGTCGACCGAACAAGATCTAACACCAAACTAAACTCCCAGGTTCTCAACAAACAATGGCGGCAGAAGAGATACCAGAAGGAACAATAAAAAACGTATTAGAACAAGAATCATTAAAATGGGTATTTGTTGGTGGCAAAGGTGGTGTTGGGAAGACAACTTGTAGTTCCATATTATCAATCTTATTAGCATCTGTTAGATCTTCTGTTCTTATTATCTCAACTGATCCTGCTCATAATTTGAGTGATGCTTTTCAACAAAGGTTTACCAAAAGTCCTACTTTGGTTAATGGCTTCTCCAATTTGTATGCTATGGTAACTTCTTCTTTTTTTTTTTTTTTTTTTTTTTTTTTTTTTTTATTTATGAATTTTATGTGATTATGTGAATTGGGTATGTAGAGTTTTGATAATTTGGTTGGTTGGTTAGTTTATAATCTTGTGTCCTATGGTTAGTTTTTAGGTTCTTGATTTAAGATATTTGGTTGGTTGGTTTATAGTCTGTGTGGCGGTGGATTCAAACCCGTGGATTAGTCTGGCGAAAAGTTCCGAAACCATGGTTATCGAAAAAAAAAATGAAGATGGATTTTTTGTTTTAGAAAGGGGTATGTTGGTTTATGATTTTGGTTAATGGGCTTTTTAGTTTGTGTGTCATTGTTAGTTTTGGTTCTTTATTCGATAAATTTAGGAAATTTTTTATAGGGGTATGTTAGTTTGTATGTGGATTGGGTACATAGCGGTTTGATTTTGACTGGTGGGTTTATAATTTTGTATGCTATGGTTGGTTTTTTAATATTGAATTATAAGAATCTGTGTAATTATGTAGTTGGGTCTGAAATTGATAAAGGGTTATGTAAAGTTTGATTTTGGTGGATGGGTTTAGAATCTTGTGTTGTATGATGAATGTTTGTTAGTTGTTTTTGTGTTTCTTGATTGATTTTGGCTGTTTAAGGTTTAATGGTTTATGCGAACTTAGTTGATTACCAAAAAAGATTGAAGATTTGCAATTGTACATACATTTATGGCTTTATTGTCCCCCCCCCCCCCCCCCCCCCCCCCCCTGATGTGAACATTGGTTGGTCGAGTTGTGGTTGTTCGCCGAATTTTGGTCAATTAGTTGGCAATTTTGCATGCCATTAGGAATCCTTGTTAGTTAGTTTTATGTTTCTTAATTGATTTTCATACTGGGATTTATGTGAATTTGATGTGATTTAGGGTGTATGTGAACTTTTTTCATCAAATTCAAGATTGTTAGTATCACAGATTTGAGATCTATTAGAACATATTTTTGAACATTGGTTGGTCGAGTTGTGGTTGTTCGCCGAATTTTGGTCAATTAGTTGGCAATTTTGCATGCCATTAGGAATCCTTGTTAGTTAGTTTTATGTTTCTTAATTGATTTTCATACTGGGATTTATGTGAATTTGATGTGATTTAGGGTGTATGTGAACTTTTTTCATCAAATTCAAGATTGTTAGTATCACAGATTTGAGATCTATTAGAACATATTTTTGAACAGCAATAGCATTTCGTTGAATTCAAAACTGGAGGAAAAGTTACACATTGTGTTAATACCACAAACGATTAATAAATCACCTAATACTTTTTTTGAATGGCGAAGAGCACTTTTGTAGACTGTGAACCTGCATCTTGTGAGGCACCTGTATGTTAAGGCTTCCATTTATAGCTGCACCTCTCCACGACCTAATTATGACAGCGGTTATCAACAGTTGTGCACTATGGTTCAACTATGTATACAGTAATTGAGATTGCTATACTTTTTTGTATGTTGTGATGGCTCTTTGTAGTTATTGCAGTTTGTTAGTTAATTTAATGTTTGGGGTTCATTTGGATATGCAGACATAGGACTTAAGTGAACACGGACTTAGTTGGATATGCATTTGTGCATACTGGGTTGGTCAATTTCAATGTAGTGGCATACTAGCTTGTTTAGAATAATTGCTGATATAAACACCGCTTGTTGGTTTTGTGTATTCCTGAAGACTACTGCTTTAGTTAAGGGCTTTGCCATTTTTTAAGCTATGATGAGTCTTTGGTAGTACTTGAGGTTTATGTGGGATGGTTTTAGGGGACAGGATGTTTGGATGTGCAGTTTCAAAGTGATTATTGTGACCTTAAGAATCAGATGGTCATTGTTTAGTAAGGACTTAGGTCTATGTAGGTAATGTCACGTTTATCTTAATAATCAGTTTGCTCACAACAACTGATTACGTTCTCCGAATCTGATTATATGACCCTAAATAATCAGAAATTGTCATCCATAATTAGTTTCTACAAAATACTCTGATCTCAGTAATCAGCTGAGATGCACGTCTAAGACCCCCTTAGTAAAAGCTTCAAGTTTCTTTACAGTAATTTAGACAGATATAGCTTGTTTATTGTGTCTGTTCACCAATTTGGGATTTCTGTGAAACGGAATGGTCGAGCTTGAACCTGCTTTAGCTACTAAGGTCACCGTTTTGTATGCTATGATGAGTGTTGGTAGTCAATTTCACGTTTCATGATTTAATATGATAATTTTGGGTTAATGTTATTATTCCAGCTACAACAATGGATATCCATGGTTGTTTGACTATTAATTGGCCAAATCTTTAGTTATTGGGTTCGCCTTGCTTTATGTCATAGCGAGCCTTTAGTAATTAGTTTCATGCTTCTTATATTGATCGTGGTCTCTGTGGTTTATGTGAACTGGGCTGTTAAGCTTTAGATTTCCTTTAAAGCAGCATGTATTGCTGTAGCTCAATAGTTCTGTCTATTTAAAAGAATCCTTCTCTGTGCATCTAATATCGACGAGGTACTAAGATTGTATTTGATTCCATTACTGAGTTTTTCATATTGATGAGCTTTTATAATATGGATCGATAAAAACTCCTATCTAGTAAACAGTTCACCGCTTTTCACACTTTGTACAATTCTATTCACAATTCTCTCTGTTTATGTGATTTCGGTTTGGCAATTTGATCTTTATTTTTTATTATTATTTTTTATTTATTTTTTATTTTTTTTCTCTGATTATTCACCAAGATACCTTATTAGGATGATGTTTAAACTATGGGCAAGTAGTTTACTTTCGCATAAACTGTTGCTTATAAGGGTGATGTTGTATTTATTTTGGGATATCCCTGAAGGGACATTGTGTGTTTATGTATGTAGTAGTTGGTGCACTGTTGATCATTTTATTTTGTTATTTCTTTTATTATGTGACCTTACACAAGGTTCCGTCTTGCAGGAGGTGGACCCCACTGTGGAGAATGAAGATACAGGTAGTTCAGATGGAATGGATGGTTTCCTATCAGATTTAGCAAATTCGATCCCTGGAATTGACGAGGCTATGAGTTTTGCTGAGATGCTAAAGTGAGCGTTGCTTTTCTTATAATCCTGAAAGATGCCAATCACTAATTGAACTTCTAATAATTGTTATTTGTTGTATCGTTATTATATTGATCCATTGCTATCCTGTTATCTCACCACTTTCTCGTATCAAGTCTTTTAAATTAATCTAAAAGATAGAATGCAGAATAAGCTTCATTATGTTGTGGTTAAGATATAAAAGAAGAATCTCACTCCCATCATAGCATTCGGCTCTTTACTAATGAAACTCACAAAACTTAGGCACATGCTTGGTTTGTCAATATCTCAGTCCTGGTCAACTGACGAGTTGTGTAGGCTCTATTTGTATAGACACAGATAAACTAGAAAAATCAACCATCCAACTCTCGTTTCATTGATCCAGAACTCAAAGTCTCCAAGATGTCTGGGTTATAAAAGTATAGATTGCGGTTAGGGATATTTAGCAGACATATATATCTACTAGTAAGTTGTCTAAAATACCCTTGTATGAAAATAGAATAAAAGAATTTTATTGACTATAAGCAGTATGATTATTGATTTTGTAAGTGTGACAAAAGCAATTAGGTATCTATCTTCAAAAGTTGCAGGTAACACATATATTTACATAGTTATGGGACATGATTGCTGCAAATATTCTGACATCTGAACAATTTTGGCATTGTTTCAAAGTATTTATCTTACGATTATTAATCAGTTTTCAAAATATTTTGCTTTTAGGTTGGTGCAAACCATGGATTACTCTGTGATAGTCTTTGATACTGCTCCCACCGGCCATACTCTTCGCTTGCTACAGTTTCCGTCAACATTAGAGAAAGGTCTTGATAAGATGATGAGCTTAAAGAATAAGTTTGGTGGCTTGATTGGTCAGGTATATCTTTAATTTGTTATAACTTCTTTAAATGAGAGGACAAAGTAATTAGTTCCTTATTGATTTTGCCAAGTAACTAGTTGCACAAGAACCTTATTTTATTTTCATGTTTAGTAAGTATTATAGATATGATGCCCCACGAAATAGAGAATGGAGAAAAACTTTTCAAATGCGAGCTTATATTTCTAGTTTTTTGTATTAATAATTGGTGAAATTCAATGGCAGATGACTAGTATGTTTGGCATGGGAGAGTTTGGCGAGGATGCAATCCTGGGAAAGCTAGAGGGTATGAAAGACGTCATTGAACAAGTGAACAGGCAGTTCAAAGATCCGGTATGTATATATTTGTCATGTCTAACATACTCTTTAACTAGTAGCAACAATGAACATGGACAAATGATTTAAGGGTGTTTGGGCTTTGGATGTGCTTTTGAAAAGTGATTAATATTGAATATAATTTATGAATGCTTGGCACCCTGCTTCTGCTTACAGATTTCTTATTATAGTCGGCTACATATTAGCTGCAAGATACTGATCGTTAGAGTCTAGAGTAAGAGTGTAAAATCACTTGCTTATCCTTGGTACATCACATGTGTTACTACATCAGATATTTTAGAATATGACAAGCACTCCAACGCCAATCAAAATGGACTATTACAACTTAAAGCAACAAAAACACATCGAAACAGTATCTGCTACAGTCCTATACAACCACATCACATTATTAATTGCAACAAGCACATTTAAACACCCTTAAATTTTAACATGAAACTTTCTGGTATGAATCATTGCAAAATGAATTTCATTTCATGTCTTATGGACATGGAGGCATTATATATCGATATTTATTATTTTATGCTCCTTGATGCAGGATATGACAACTTTTGTATGCGTGTGCATACCTGAATTCCTCTCATTATACGAGACGGAGAGACTGGTTCAAGAACTAACTAAATTTGAGATCGATACACATAATATCATCATTAACCAAGTGCTTTTTGACGAAGAAGGTACAATTTCTGATGGGTTTAGTTATGGGTTCGATTCATTTATCCTATGTATCTTCCTGATTTTGTGGGTCCTGTGTACACTATGACCCACAAAGTAAATATGAACTGAATACATACATGAGTGTTCTTACTTTGGCTTTGATATCAGGTGTTGAATCGAAATTGCTCAAAGCTCGAATGAAAATGCAACAAAAATACTTGGACCAGTTCTACATGTTGTACGACGATTTCAATATTACAAAGTTGCCACTGTTGCCACAAGAGGTAAATCATTCGTCACTATCTCTCTCCCAAAACCTCTAACGTGACTTCTAAGAGTCATTTGAAAACCTTTTTTAGTTATAAAATTCATTCTTGTTGCAGTTTGATATATGTTCTCTAACACCAAACCATAAGAACACTTTATAATGCCATGATTGTGAAACTAAAAGGTTATAAATTGTTGTCGATTATAAATTTCAAAAGTGGAAGATCTGACTTATTAAAGTAGACTGCATAGGGAGTTCAAACATTATAAAGATTGTGTATTTCATCATCTAAGCTGCACATCTTTCTAAGGATATTGACTAATCTACCCTCGGAACTTGATCAATGTTTTCGTATAACTGAGTCAAGCATTCTATGTGTTTCTTTCTTTAGTTACTCGTCATACTAGGTTCTTGTCAAAATGCTTGCTACATGAAAAGCTTTGGAGTTTATGTATATCCATTTTGTGGGTCCTGGTTTCATTTCATCTCTAGACGTTAAAAGTGACCCGCAAAATGAAAATGTTAAATAACATATTAACGAACTTGGTTTTTGACAGGTTTGTGGAGTAGAAGCATTAAAGGCATTTTCAGAACATTTCTTGAAACCATACACGCCATTGCTTACTAAAGGCACAGTAGAAGAGCTAGAGGTAAGAGTTTCAAGGCTTCAAGAACAACTTAAAGAAGCCGAGATTGAACTTGAAAAGGCAAGGAAAGGGAAAAAACCACTTTAACTCCAGTGTTATGAGAATGGATAGTTTCAAATACATCAATATACCTACTCTTGTAAAATTCTTATTTTTGTTAGATTTGGTTGGCATGTTATTTTATTTATTACATACACATTGTTTCATAATGGTTTAGATTACAATCGCTGAGTTCTTGTTACTAGATGGTATAATTGGTAATGGAAATTGACCTTTCATGGAGCACGCCTTGTCTTTTGTCGGTACATTGTTACGGTAGCTACCCCTCATTGAGGGTGATAACAGGTAGCACAACAATTGTACAAAACAAGAAATAAGCACTCGGTCCTTCTTCTCAATAAGCTACAGATGTTGATAATACACAGTTTAGTTTAGCAGGTAACACAAGCTTTTTCCAAGTAAGGGGATACATGTTTCTCTAACCTTGTTTTATGTCTTTACGTGCTTATTTAAAATTTGATAAGCTGATTTTTATTGGTTTATGAGCTTATCCACTTGGAGCTTATAAAATCTATAAAGTCAAGTGAATAGTTTATCAAATTTTTGGTAAGTTCTAAAGTCCATCAAGTAAAATTAGATAAACGCTTCCTAAATGTTCTCCTTCAGTCCAATATTAAATGTTCTTTTTAGTTAAGTGTAAACTGTGGTAAGCAAAAAAAGAAAGCAACGATGATATATGCTTCTTAAACTGTGTATTCTCTTTCGATGAACAATTATATTGGGACGGTGAGAGAAGCAAATGTTTCTATGTGAAATTTTGAGAGTCGGGATCAACTGAGTATAAAACTTAAAATGAGAAGGACGAGAAGTAAGTATAATCATACATTCAAGATGCATCGAATTGAATTAGATGGATATCTATTCATTTGGATGCATCATAATGTATTTTCTAGCTCAAATTAGATGCATATACATATATTAGATGTGCTTCATGAAATTAGATGAATCTTATGTATTTTTTGTTTTTCAAATGTCAAATGTAATTCTAGTGTTACTTTGTATATTTTTTCTTCAAAATCACTTCTATATAATTAGAGATGCATATAAATGAATAAATATACGTATAATTCAGTGAATAGATATACAAATATTTTTGCTCGCCCAATAATAGGTGAAGGTTCGAAATAAAGATATTTGTATGACATGTCTATCACCAAAGTTGAGATGGCCGAGTTGGTCTAAGGCGCCAGATTAAGGTTCTGGTCCGAAAGGGCGTGGGTTCAAATCCCACTCTCAACACATACTTTTTTTTTTTTTTTTTTTTTTTTTTTTTTTTTTTTTTTTTTTTTTTTTCTCTAAAAGATTCCCTTTAAACACTTGAGTTTTCGAGTATAACTAGTACACTTTTCATGAAAAGCTATAGCATGTTCTCGGGATCTTGGACCGAACACCCTCACTGATGTAGCCATTGAACAAGTATTCAATAAACTCTTTTGGGTGAGTCCTGTTAAAAAAAAACAATAATAAAAAATAAAAAAATCAAAGCTTCCATAACCTTGCACTCTTTGTCTCAAAATTATTATATCCAACAACATGGTTTAAGAAGAGAGATCATTATATTATGCAATCAATCAAATTTTTATCTTTATCTTTTTAAAGCCTTTTGAACGGTTAAGACTAAAAAAATGAACAATAATTTTGAGAAATACCAAAATAAAAAGGTAAACAAGAGGAAAGGAGTATTAAAATCGTAAAAAATAACAATTGAGATTTGCCTTTGTTAGTAAGTTGGAAATTTGCAATGTTGTTTGCTTTTAGTGTTGGTGTCCATCACCCAATGATTGTCAATGGTAAGACAACAAATTACAATTATATTCATTGGGCTATCAGCATATTAATTTAACCACTTCTTCTAACTACTTTATTATAAGGATAAAACATATTTTTATAACTCATTTTTGCTTTTAGGATATTATGATGACTTGAATTCGACATGAGTTTTTCCATGTAATAATCTCACATCGGTCAACGTATGAAAATTTTGGTACTATATACATCAGATGCTCCATATTTGTTGTTATTGGCCTAGAGAACTTATCTCTTGTCAATAAGACAATACCAATACCAACTTCGATCGAGAGCTAATATAAATTTTTATTTTTATTTATTTAACTTTTGTGCAAATTTATATAAGTTCTTGATATTTTGCGCTAGAGACACATTTACGTAGTTATTTTGGGGGTGCGATTTTCATCTTGAAATGCTATAATTCGGCCAAAGGATTATTTTTATTATTAATTTTTTTTGCCCGGTTTCCAACTTGAAATTGCAAGCCGACTAATCCCAGGGTGATTACTCTTTTGAATACCCCGGAGTCATCGCAGGTGAACCTCCATGACCACATGGGGATTAAATTTTTTCCAAAGTTTGAACTTGAAACCTCCAGAGAGTTACTCATTTAGAAGAACAAATCCAAACCACTGGCTCACTCCACGTGGTTTACACCTACGAATCATCCTTCGCACTCTACGGGCATTTTTGTTATTTGATATTGATACATCAAAATTTGTATATTTCAAATCAAAAAACACCAAAAGCCACCCTAAAACATCATAACAAAACAACTACAACCGAAAATATCACTTTAACCACTTAACATAAGAGTTCAAAAACATTGAACGAATTTTCTTGGATATTCAAACTGGAATAAAGAGGAGATAAGATATTAAAGATACGAAAATTTGGTTTTTAATATGTAAAATCATTTGAGAGAATGGGAAACACACTTTTATAAATGTACGTGTTAAATGTGGGATTTTTTAAAACCAAATATGATCTGCCCGTTAACGTGTTCGATTGAGTGATTAAAACACCCTTATCATTATATGAACTAGAAAATATATACTAGTCCTCTATTAGTCGTTGTGACGTTTTGTAATCATTAACATATACGTGGGGTTCTTAATAAGGTTGTAACTGACATGAGTTAAGGATGATCTCCATATGAGTCTAGAAGAACGTCCACTGAAAGGATAACGATGACTGTCGAGAAGACTTCCAGTTTTCATTAGAAAACACTGAAAAGAATTTTCATGATATGTTGTTACCAAGCTTCCTAGCTGTTTTTTAAATTTTGCTGCCAAAACCTTATCTTGTAATTTTTCTTTTATATTTATATGATGTCCACAAAGCGAATAACAAGAAAAATGAGAAAATCTAGATTTGTGTCGATTTAAATAAGATCATTACATGTTGTCATCGTGATTCCTGTATGAGAGCCAGCTTTAAAACATCTACCATAGACCTAGGCAATGAATACGATATAACAGACTTGTGCGTTATGAAAATAAATTTTTTTTCATAACACAGGAGTCTATTATAACATAATCATATTTTTTTTCACTGTACGAATATATACTTTTATTTTTCTACAAAAGACCACCTTTAAACACTTTTTTATGCCAAGTTAGTCGCTAAATTTATACCTTAAGTATCACTAGTAAGTTTTCATGAAAAGCTATAGCATGTTTTCGTGACCTCAGACCGAACACCTTCACAGGTTTAGCCATTCGAACACCTTCACAGGTTTAGCCATTGAACTAGTATTCAATAAACTCTTTTTGGGTGAGTTTCAATTATAAAAAGATTAGAAGGAAAAATAAAAATAAAAAAATCAAAGCTTACATAACTTTATATTAAAATTGTAAAAGTAATTGCATTCGCCTAGGTTGGATTGGAACTTTGCGTTGGTGTCCTTCACCCATTAATTGTCACGTTGTAATCGTTTTACTGTAAATTATTGGGATTTTAGCAGTGGCGAAGCTTGGAATTTTTAAGTGGGGGGTCGGAATCTAAATTTTTTTTTCCTAAGGTTATATTTCAGGTATACCGAAATTTTCGGGGGGTCGAAAACGAATATACCAAAATTTTTCTACACGAAAACTATATACCCCCTACATCGCAAAAATAATTTCGGGGGGTCGGGCGCCCCCCGCCCCTTAGAAGCTGCGCCCCTGGATTTCAGCATATGAGCTCGACATGAGTTTTCGGTGTAGTTGTTTTGATTGATGATCCCACATAAAATTTTGATAATATATATATCTATACTCCTTTATAAAACACCAATATCCCCAACCTAATACTTAACCTACTTTTTAAGATTCAACAACCGAGCCAAAATCCAAGCCTAAATTTACATATCTTCAAACCAATATCCAACCCAAAAATCAGTCCAAACCAATAAAATCAGATAACCAAACCATACAAATAAATACCTCCGTCTATACATTCGCCAAAAGTTCTTTATAGATCCAACTTTTACCATAGAACCAATCAAACAATCTTAGCCACTCATTTTTTTTATCAAAAACTTCCATCTTTTTTTTTAAAACTTAAATATTTCGCAAACCGTAAATCGTCAAGCTACAAAAAAAATACCATCGCGACGAGAATTAAATTATCTTTCTATAGACATGCATTGTTATATACTTTCGACAAACTTTTTTTTCGATGAACTTTTTTTTTCCGCCTAGAAAAATCATATATGATTCGATTTTAACAAATCATATATGATTCTTTCTGGGCGAAAAATAAAAAAAAATAGTTCGTCGAAAGTATATAACAATGCATATCTATAGAAAGATCATTTAATTCTCATCGCGATGATATTTTTTTTGTAGCTTGAAGATTTACCGTTTGCAAGATATGTTGTTTTGAAAAAAAAAGTGGAAAATATAAATGGGTGGCTATGATTGATTGATAAGTTCTATGGCATGTATGGGTTCTTCATGGATCTCAACTCGTGTACATTCACTGTCAAACTTTTTCTCTCTCACATTTAAACACACACAAAAATAACCACCTCATCTACCCATTTACTCCCATATCTTTCTTTTCTCTCATAAAAACATACCCACAAACATAAACACATCAAACAAAATAAAATCATAATTTTCTCTCATCACCTAAACCACAGCCATCGCCGAAACCTCCACCATAGAGACCTCCACCACCGCCCCCGAAGAGCTACCGACTTTTGAGGTTTTATGAGTTATTTTTTATAAATATGAAATTTGTAATGTTTTGATGTTTTTAATATAGATCTACGTGTTTTCAAAATTTTGAGGTTGGTTGTTTTATTTTTATTTTTTTTAATAATTTTTCTAATTAATATATTTTCACGTTTTTTTTTTTTTTTTTTTAATTCTAAGTATTTTTTTCAAAAATTTAAGGTTTTTTTGGCTAATGTTTTTGCAGATCTACCACCAACGTCGGAATCCGCTCACAGCCACCAGGATACGTCGCTGCCACCACACTCGCTGCCGGCACGCCGGAATCTGCCCCTTCTATTTAAATGTATGGTTCATTTTTTAAATTTGTTGTTAAATATTGTTATAAGTTGTTGTGTATATTTGTTTGGGTATTTGTTTATGATTTACCAAGTTAATGATTTTTTTAATTAAATTTGTGTTGATATAATTTGTTTTGAATGTTTCTTCATATGATGAATCTGACTTTTTAAGTGATTTGAGTTAATATATTCAACACATTTGATAGTTTTATTTTAATAGTTCTCTACTTTTTTTGTAGATCTTTGTCGCCGGAATTACAACGCAGGGCGGTTGATCTCGCCGGAAAATATGGTTCTTTAAACTTTGTTATACAAGTTTATTATTTTATTGTGTAGATTTTGTTGTATAAAGTTTATGTCAATTTTGTTGTAAAATTTGTGTAGATCTAATTTTTGTATTATGGTGTGTAAATATTGTGGTGTTTTTTTTTTTTTTTTTTTTTTTTTTTTTTTTTTTTTTTTTTTTTGAGATTTTTGGTCCTTTCTTTTCAATCCGATTTTTGCAGCTTCTTGAGGCACATTATTTTTTTTTTTTTGAAAATTGTTATCCTATATTCAAAAAATTAGTGACCTTTGTCAAATTCTGAAATATAAAAAAGTAAATATTTCTTCAACAGTGATTTGAAATTTCGAAAAATTAAAAGCTTTTACTTTATTAAGCCTCACATAGTCTCTTCTTGGAAATTGCTAAAATCAGATCTTGTGTATTTTCTCATGAAACATTTGAAATTATTTCAAAAGCGTGATTTATCGGGGCACAAAATTTGGCTTTCACGTTAATAGGAAAAAGCATCTAAAAGTCTAAAAGTTCAAAAGTATGACAAACGGTGTGACACACTAACAATGACACTTGCAAGAAAAAAAACAAAAATGTGACAATAGCTATAGTAACAAAGTAGATGTTGACAACTAAGAAAGTTTTGACTAAAGGTAGATGTTGACAACTAATGTCTATAGTAACAAGTTAGATGTTGACAACTAAGGAAGTTTTGACCGAAGGATGAGTAATTTACTGTGCTTGTGATGGTGTATAAGACCAAAAAAACGAAGCTTGTGATGGTATGTAAGACAAAAAAAAACGAAGCTAATCAGTAAAGATACATATATGACTGTATATAAATCGGAAAACCAGCCAAAGAAAGTGGTTCTTGTTTAAATTTGCTTCTAGTATACGTTTAAAATTTCCAGCATCTTGTCTATCAAATGCGTTTAATGGAATAGTATTATTTTAATATCTTAGAACCCATATTAAAAGTGGTTTATGATTGATACATTTCTTGATATGACTTACAATTATTATTTTTAGCTGTGTTTGAATCCTTTTTGTATAAAGAACGAAGATAATGTTAAAATCGTTAAAACTTTGTGCCTGGTCATTTGGGAGCTAAAATATAGAAGGCATTGAAATTATACGTCGCCAAATATATAGAAGACAACAACATATAGCATTATTCAAATAATCGAACATTGTAAAGGATATTTTGAGGTAATCAGATATCTTCATTCCACTGCATAACATAATCAAACAAGAGAATCGTATTTCTTGTGTTGATTCTCTAATTGTACCAAACAATAAAAATATTTTTCATTCTTCATATTCATTCTCTTTCTTTGCTTTTCCATTCTCTGTTGCAATTCCATTCTGTACGATTCCCTCATACCAAACGTCCCCAACACCTACCATAGAATGAAGACCAGGCAATGAATACACAATCAGCAGAGAATATCAGATTCATGATTATGAAAAGGAAATAGGATATGCGTTGTTGTGCATCTACGGAGACAATCTCCGTGTACTGTATATGACACTTGTATACTGTACACATATACGTGTATTTCATGGTTTAAACTTTGCCTCAAAGTCTTACAAATAAATCAAATTTAATAAAGAAAAAAGGTAGCTAAATGTACATATCTTATAAACCGCAAACTGCACAAACAACAACACTATACACATAATTAGTTTTGATCTTATAAACTCTACCGAAAACTAAAAACCTAGGGCCCTTAATCTTGAAAAGTCAAAACTGCCCAAAAAACACTCTTATCAAATAGTCAAGTTCTCTTGAATCCCAAGGAACGTCCAAAATTTTGACCGCCTACATCTGGGAAATTTACATGTCCTGGAAGAGATTTAACTTTGCCCCTTTGGTCCACTGCGGCAGGATATTTCATTAGATGGCCCCTTATTTTTGTTACCTCATTAGGTGCAAACTGTTTCCAATTAGCTTCGGATAATGCTCTCACGTGTCTTACACATTTGATTGATTCTGGCTGTGTAATGGATCATCGACAAGGCCAAGATGCCCGACCCAAAGGGACATTCGGTATCCATATACCTAGAAAAGAAAGCAACATTCGGGAACCCTTGGTTCCGTCCCTGTTCGCCTAGTTAGTAAGTTGGAATTTTGTAATGTGCTTTGCTTCTAGTGTTGGTGTCCTTCACCCATTAATTGTTACTTTGTAATTTTTAACGATAAGATAACAAATTACCATTATATTCATTGGGCTGTCAGCATATTTAATTTGAGTGCTTCCTCAACCAAGTTTATTGTAAGGATAAAACGTATCATAATCATAATCATAATCTATACTACTTATATCTCCTATTAATTTTTTAAGATTTCCTAAAATAGATTTTTAAGTAAATACAAATAAAAAAGCATTATATACAATTATTTAAAGCATAAACACATCAATTCAACACATGTAACTAATACTCTTCTTAAACCACCCCCTCACTAAAAAGTACAACCATTTTATCACATAGTACAAACTAACAAGCTACTAATCTATTTTTATACTAATAACTTAAAAGAATGCATTTCTAGAATTGAAATCATGTACAGCTCAAAGTGAAATCATGCTAGCTAGGAAAACCCAAGTAACACCTCAAAGTGAAGCCGCCACTTTTGGCTTTTGCTTCCACACAAAGATCCGATCCGATCGAACCAAATTCTTCTCTACTTTTCTGCAATAAAAAATTGTACAAACTTGTTTAACACAAAAATAGTAACATTTAACGTTGAGACAATCCAATACCTCGACGCTCGACCCCCTACAAAAATACTTGGTACTACTCCATATTATTTACTTCAGACTTAAATAATTGAATTGACATGAACTAGATTAATAATAAAAAAACAAGAGTACATCGGCAAAAAATATAAGTTTTATATCATATGAAAATGATATCGCAATCACATGTACTTTTTTTTTTTTTTTTTTTTTTTTTTTTTTTTTTTATCTTGAATAATAAGAAACAAGATAAGACAAAAAGACACCAAAGTATATATCAATGGAAACACGAGAGGATTGAATTTTACACAAAAATATTTAATCATCAAACAAAACACTCTAATGCACTAAAAAAACTTTAAAAGAGATGATAATATTAATTGTTATAATTTATGCTTGATTTTTTTTTAATTAAATGTAAAGGATTCAGAAGCTCGAAAGCATAAAAACAATGACAAGAAATGATTGAATCTAAAGAAGAGAGAAAAAAATATGATTGAGAAATTAGGATGAAGTGTCGTGTGAGCATAGTTTAGAGAAAGAGAGGTTGCGTAAATGACCGAAACAAAAACCCTAATATTTAAATATAACCGATCGAGTTTATTTTCAAAGCCCAATAAGTCTATGCATTTTTTGTGTATTTTTAAAAGCCAAGTAGTGAAAATCAAATATATTTTAATAGTCGTGCATTAGAATCAAACAGATACACTATATGGTAACTTCGCATGGGTAAGATACTCCTGCTAAATATCTAAATGCAAATTCAAATAATTATACAACTATTAATACAAAATTATATACTTGAACTATTTTTACTTTAAAGTCGTAACTTTTACATATAGCTTATATAGAAGTCTTCTTTTGGATCTTGGAGATTACATGCTAAACGCATCAAAAAAATTTACGTTATTAATGATATGTATAGGTATGTGAA
Organism: Artemisia argyi; assembly: GCA_030686995.1. NCBI lineage: Eukaryota > Viridiplantae > Streptophyta > Magnoliopsida > Asterales > Asteraceae > Artemisia > Artemisia argyi. The sequence goes on from CM060684.1 coordinate 123,882,062, forward strand.
TGTGATTACGCAACCTTTCAGTTATTTGCAACTACCCGTTAATGTCAACCACCACGACCTCCTATATCGTCATGCAACCAATATCCGCCTCCTTGTCACCGCAACAACACGTTGACAATCACATAACCTTTAACTACTTGCAATTATACTACTGCCTTAACTAAAGTTATTGTTTTTCGTAAATTAATTATTTAAAAAAAAGTATGGCCAAATAAAATCACATTGCCAGAAAATTTAGTCACAGGGTACCCGCCGCCGCATCGCGCGGGTACCCTACTAGTATATTATAATGGAGGAAGGCCTACTATTAATAGAAATACTTAAAATTAAGCCTTACAAGTTTAGAAGCTTAAAGTACAAGTGATTCAAACACAATTAGACAATTAATACCATAAATAAAATATAATTCGACATTTACAAGTTTAAAAGCTTAAAGTACACACCACTTTATTTTTGCCATTAAAGTTTAAAATTAATTACTTAAAATTGATCATTATGTATATTAAATACAATTAATTAAATAGTTAATAAATACAATTAATACACTTATTAAAACACCCCTTACATAAGAAATACAAATTATCAAGCATATTGTACAACCAACTTAAACACAATTCCTGCATTAAATGTCACTAATACAAATAATAAAGCATATTATACAAATTTTTAAGCCCGAACGGGCAATGGGCCAAATGGGCTCGAGCCCGAACGGGCACGGGTCAAACGGGCTCGAGCCCGAACGGACACGAACTAAACGAAATTTTTGATATCCGTAAATTTATTGTCAAAAAAAATATAATAAACTAAAATATGTTCACATATTGTACAAACCAAGCAAACTACTAAACAAAAACATAAAATAAATAATAAATAAAATAATACAAACAAAGTAAAATTTCATTAAACCTTTGCCATAAAAAACTAATCAGTAAAGCTATTGCCAAAAAATGTACAAATAAAATAAATTATTAATCAAAAAAATTAAATTACAGGATGCCCGCAGCTGCATCGCGCGGAGACCCTGCTAGTTTTCATAACTCATTTTCGCTTTTAGGATATTATGACTTGAACTCGACATGAGTTTTTTCATGTAATAATCCCACATCGGTCAATGAAAGAATATTTGGTACTATATATACTATTATTTATGACCTGAACTCCATATGAGTTTTTTCATGTATACTATCTGTGTTGTCAATGATCAGAGAAGTTGTCTCTGGTCTCAAACCACCCTGGATCTAGTAGGGGTGTTCATGGGGCGGTTCGGCTCGGTTCGGTTAAAGATTTTAACTATTCATCGCGGGGCGGGTAGTTCATTTTATTATCCAAAACCGAACCGTACTAGGCGGGTAACCGGAAATGCTGGTACCCGAAATGAGCGGTTACTCGCGGTTCGGGTCACTGTTAACCATTTTAAAAAATTAATCGAATCAAATAAGACGAACAATAACCAAAATTAGAACGTAATTGTAAAATTAAATAACGTTGAAGAGATTATAGCCATTGTAAAGTTGTTTCGTCACAATAAAAACATTCAAATTATCATATGTAACAAAATAACTAATACTATTTATCTGACGTCTAGGGTTATGATCACTTTGATCCTATGAAATTCATGGATGTTAATAAATGATTACATTAGGTAAGTAAAAATGCGTTATACGATAAAAGTAGTATAGAAATATTGTTAATACTTGTACGTTTTTATGAATGGTTTGTTGAAACCTACATGTATATTATACACGGTTCGGTTCGGGTAACCGCGGATAACTAAAAGTAAAACCCGAAACCGAACCGTGATAAGCGGGTTTTTCCGGTTTCGGGTTTTCTCGGTTTCGGTTTTTTCGGTTATCGGTTTTTTTCGGTTTCGGATTGAGCGGATCAGCTCGGTTCGTCGGTTTCTCGGATTTTTTGAACACCCCTAGGATCGAGAGCTAGCATAAATTTATAAGTTCTTGATATTTTGCGCTAGAGATACATTTATGTAGTTGTTTTGGGGGTGCCACTGTCATCTTAAAATGCTATAATCAGGGCGTAGCCAGGAATTCTTTTCAAGGGGGGCCAACAAAATTTAGCAGACACCCGCATGTTAGAAAGGAACACAAAAAATTGCGGAGTATAATATATAACTATGTAAAAAGGTTGCAACATATTTGTTTATTCAATGCTTTAGTTGCACACGACACTCATCCGCATAACCAAAATCATCTAAAAATGAACCAAAATTCTTAGATATAAGACTTAGGGATTAAGTACATAAACTAATAGAGAGATATGTAGTTTGTAGGTGGATCAAATTAGGGGTGTTCACGGATCGGGTAATATCCACAATAACCGAAAATCGAAACCGAACCGAAAAAAATCGAACCGAATTCGTAACCGAACTGAATTGGTCAAAACCGAACCCAACTAAATATTCTGTTATCGGTTTGGATATTGGTTTGGCAATGAAAACCGAAAACCGAAAATATATAAATATATATATTTTTTTATGTATTTATATATTAAAATAATAACTAAAAGTCTTTTTTTAGCATAAATATAACGTTATTTAAGCTTGAAAAAAATTTTGTTCTAAAAATAAATATAATTAAATGAAAAAATAATAAACATTATGTAATTCGGGTTATTCGGTTCGGTTTTCGGTTCGGTTGAATCAAATTTGAATTCGGTTCGGTTCGGTTTTCGGTTTGATTCGGGAAAAAAAATTAACCGAACAAACCGAACCGAATAACCCAATAACCGAACCAATGAGCACCCCTAGATCAAATGTTAATATACAATAGTAAATTGGGCTTTGGACTACAACACATATATTAACTATTAAGGCTTTGAGGGTGGGCCATGGCCCACCTTACCCCCACATAGCTACACTCGGGCTATAATTCGGCCAAAGAATTATCGTTATTTGATACATCAAAATTTGCATTTTTTAAATCAAAAACACTAAAACCCAACTTTAAAATTTAGATAAGTGTTGCTTTAACTAAGATCATTACATGATGTCATCATGATTCTACTATGAGCCAACTTTAAAACATCTACCATAGAATGAAGACCTGGGCATGAATACGCAAATGTCTCTTACATTCGAGCTCTGCATACTGCATAGTCAGGTTCGTGCAGTATGCAAATCAGCAGTATAACAGGTTCGTGATTCTGAAATGGAAATAGTATATGCGTTGGCATGCATCTACGGAGGCAACCTCCAAGTAATGCATATAGTGTATGCTAGCTTATAGACCCTAGGAATCCAAGGGAATTTAGAGGGATTTTGATTAACAAAAGTTAAGTACATGAATAAAGTAAAAAAGAACAACGAACGTAAACGCTATGAAATTTTCTTGTAACAGAACAATAAGTTATGACTGAAAGTATATAACACTTCAACAAAAGGTCCATTCCGTGAACACCTAATAAGTATAAAAAAAATGTAAGTAAAAGAAGTTTGGTATTTATAATAAGTGTAAATAAGAAAAATGTCACAAAACATGTAATATGTTTATTGTAAATACATATTAACCATTTGATCATAGACCTTGAAGAACTTCTATATATACCACACTTATAGTAGTTTTGGATAGATTATCATCCGCATCTGAAACAACAACCTTCAAACCTTTTTTTGCTTTTGACACGTGAAAGAGCAACATATAGTTGCCCATATGTAAAAACATTTGAGTAGTCCATGTTCATTCCGTGAAAACCTTAAAAAAATAAATAAAAGTAAAACGAAAAGAAAATTGTTGATAAAAGTATATGTAAAGTTAAAAAATAGTATAAAGTATCTTTCATTTATATAGTTGTACATACTTATTGAACATTGATGATACACATTGAATTACTTCTTTGTAGATAATGTTTGTAATACTTTTGGGGATATTACAATCTGCATTAGGAATGACAACCTTCAAGCATTTTTGCTTTTGTGGTACTTTTCGAGATATTTCAACTTGACCCGTTCTTATAAATGTGAGGAAAATATTCTTAAAGTTTTCCTAAACATGATATGTTACACAATACATTTCAGACATAAATTATAATAATGTTACTAATATCAATCATGAATACATCACTTGCAGTTGATACACGTTGTAATAATTAGAATAATTGAGGTAAAAAGTTTTGGTAAATTATCTTCATACAAAAAATATAAGTGATTTTAAAGAACTGCAAATATAAGTGATTCAAATGAGATTCGGTTATGGAGATTTGAATGACTTAATTAGTTACCAAAATTATAAGCAACATTGAATTACCAAGCGTTTTGTTGATACGATTTTGATGAAAAGTGGTGAAGAAATTATGGCAATGTGGTGTTGTACGAATTAAATATCCAAGTGATAAGCAAATGTCCATCCCTTAAACACCTAATAAGTTAAAAAAAAACATTACTATGGCATTCATATAATATACTACATAATGTCACATAAGTACGTGATGAGAAAATACCATCCTTAATTACTTCTCAAATAAGCTTTTAATCTGGGATAATTTTACTTTCTAATCATCAAAAACACATTAATTACTATGGATTCATATACTACATATGCATTGACCAAGTTGGTTTATTAAGTACGAATGTTACAACAAAAGTTAAAGTGAATTTTGATTCGAGTATCTAACCTCTCATGCCAGCAATCATGAGAATACCATCCTTTTATTTAATCCCGGTCACAGATGTACTTACAATAAGAAAATTCCTAAATTTGTCTTACCTTTAGCACATGACTAAGTTAAACAGCATGCGTTGTTTAAGCATCTTTTATATCTCGCCAGAAGCATCTTTATTTCGTCGTAAAGATTAAACAGTTTGCAAGGTATCTATGAAATTTTATAGCACTTATACATAGGCTCACAAAAACTTACCAGTGTGATGTTTCTGGTAGGTATAGACTTTCAAGAAATTTTGCGTCTACGTTGTGTTGCTCTTTCTGGATTTCTAGTACATATTCCGGTGCAGAGCTACTGCACCCACTTATCTTGATAACCTCCAGTGTCCAACTCTTTCCTAAATCCGAGGGGATATTGTTGAGTTTTAAGCAACGATGAACCAAATGGGTTGCCACCAATTAACGTAACGGGACCCTGAGCTTGAATGTTCCTGCAAAAAGAGTGATACAACATCAACCATGTGGTGAATTATACCCAACATATCAGATGTAAAATAGTGCCAAGTATGTTCTAGCGTACTTAAAAATAGATCGTGTGGTACTTGTGTGTCTAAAATAAGTGAGGCACTTACGGAATCTGCGAAGTATTACAAATTTATTGCACTTGAAAAAATATTCCTTTCCAAATTTAGCAGAGTTTAGACCTTTAGTTACACTTGATCACCAAAAGACACACATGACCATCGTGCAATCATAGGTCCCCCACATCTAATAATGCTGCTTCCTTATGTTACTATGTTCCCTCATGTTCAAAACCCCGGTCCCCTCTTTCACCTGTAGCCAAACCAATACCAATTCCCAGAAGATTTAAACTAAATATGTCCATTCTCTTCATCGCCATAATTTTTCATGTTGTTAAACTTTTGTTTGTATTGTCTTCTTCCACCATATCTGCTCAAGTTTTCTTCAGATACTCAGCAATGTCATGAGTTCCAAAAGAACAACCCCAAAGGCATAAGCATCAGTTTTATCAGATACTCAGCAATGTTGGGAATATTGTTGGGAATATTGAAGAGTCAAATACATGCAACATCTCAATCAAAATCTTACCTGAATATTCCTTTCACGGTATTGCAAAGAAAAGGAATTGAAGGGGTAGAAGTCTACGTGGCTAACCAAAATCACATTGTTGCAAACCTAAAAATAGATTATAAATCATTAGAATGAATGAAAACTTCAAATCATAGTGCACATCATAAAATTAAATCATATATGTTCCTAATGTTAGGTTATTTTCATGAAGAAAGATTTGAAGGCTTTATATCTCAATGGACCACACATCTTACAGTTCCATTATGCAAATACCTCACAACCTCAGTAATTCCCTTAGCGATGTTATACCTTCCTGGACAGGGACATGAGTTTCATTAGGTTTCATCATCTTCAGAAGATGACTTCATTATTGTTTCCTTATCCACATCAGATACTGAAACGGTGCGGCTAGCCTGCATAAATTTTAAGAGTTTAGCATCATATGAATTTAACCAAAGTCACAAATATAGATTCATGTTAGCAACGTACATTTACCATGCTCTATTTTTTGATCTCTAAGAGCTGAAAGAGGTCTTATGTTGTAGGCTGCTCCACTTTTGAATGACACAACGGCATAGTCTGCATAAATTAAGGGTTTACCATCATATAAATTTAACCAAAGACACAAATATAAATTCAAATTAGCTACGTATGTTTACCGGGCTGTATTTTTTTTAATCTCTAAGAGCTTAAAGAGGTCTTATGTTGTAGCTTGCTCCACTTATTTTGACATCGTAATAAGTTCATTAGGAGACAAATAAGCTTAAAGAGACACCCCCATAATCTCATACATAAAAAAGAGCTACTAAAAATGTAACGCAATATCACAGAACCTCGTATAATTATATGGACACTTAAATTATATTTGACGCCAAAAAACGTTGGGAAAAATATTTGATAACTTAAGTAAAAACCCCATATAAAGAACACCAGACAACAAAGAATCACAAACACATATGAATTCCATCAAAAATACATACAAATTTACATAAATGTATTCTTTAAACCTATCTACTACTTAACTTACAGGTCTAACATAGCCACGGTACATGTGAGAACGCGCATGACCGCCAAGGCGACGAATCCCTTTTGGGGCACACAACACTTCCGTAATCTGTCATTAAAACAGTACTATGATGTAATCATTTAACTAAAATGTGATTTGAATGTGTAATAATATCTTTTTTCTATACTCAAAAGACAAAGTCAACCAATACAGTTTGAACTAATGCAATCTTCCTCTATATGATGATGAACTAATGCAATCTTCCTCTATATGGTTAAGCTACAGATGCAGAAAACGCAAGATACATGATGATGATTAAGCTAAAAGGAAATGGCAAATAAATAAGACAAAATAAATTATATTGGCAATATTCGAAGACATACATGTGCGATGCGCACTTGAGTGTGTCACAGCTGAGGCGGGTGTTCGGGATTCTGGTGTGCGTATTCATTCTAAATGGTTTAGCTACAAATGCAGAAAACATAAGATACATGAGGATGATTAAGCTAAAAGGAAATGGAAAAAAAATAATACAAACTACATTATATTGGCAATATTCGAAGACATACATGTGTGATGCACACTTGAGTGTCTCACAGCTGAGGCGGGTGTTCGGGATTCTGGTGTGCGTGTTCATTCTAAATGGACAACAAACATATTAAAATAAATTAGAGGGAAACGCATACTGGAGCATCGCATATTATTGGAAATAATTAAGTCAATGATTGTATTACGTGTGCGCCTGCAGTATCGCCGAGTAGTTATAACATTGGGTTGAAATTCATTGTCAGCTACTACATAAACTGCAAAAACAATGAAAAAACAGGGAAATTGAAACAGTGTGCAATTGCGTAGCAAGCACGATTGTCTAAAAATTTGTACATACAACCCAGGTAATACACTTGTTGATACTTACCTTCGAATGTTGTTGGCAGTCCAGATGTCATGCCTACCGGGCTAATAACCGGCCGATCATGTGAGATGATGCATTCTGAAAAGTCCCAATTATTTGGACCAGCTGTGTCTTTCAAACTCTGTAAATGTAACATAAATCTGTAAATGATATATCAGAATGCATACCAAATTTAAAAAATGAAAGACTCCTAAATGCAACATAAATCTGTAAAAGACTGTAAATTATATAAAAATGCATACCAAATTTATGTAAATGCAACATAAATATGTTGCATTTGCAACATAAATATGTTGCATTTACGGATACCATTTACATATTTATGTGTAAAATACTGTAATTTTATATAATAACTTTCACTAAACTGTCTCATTCTAATAACTGATAAAAGTTTAAGGATTAATGAATATTTCAAATATTAAGTACAGATTTATGTTGCATTTACAGATACCGTTTACATATTTATGTGTAAAAGACTGTAAATTATATCAGAATGCATACCAAATTTATGTGTCTTTCAAAATCTGTAATATCTGTGAGATGATGCCCTGAGAAAAGTCCTAATTCTTTGGACCGGCTGTCTTGACCATCTCTAACGGGCTAATATATCAGATTGTATTGACCATATCACAAAATATAACACTAAAGTAGAAGTCTTTTACAATCAGTAATTTTGGTGTTTGTTTTCGTAAACCCATTGCATATTCAAAACGAAACTACAAAAGTATAATGATCGAAATACCGCTAATCGTTATACTCCTTAAGCACATCTTGCACTCGAATACTGTCCGCCTTCACCGACCTAAACACAGAAACCACAAAAGCATCACCAAACAATCAAAATATGCAGTTTCATATCACTTATTTCGAATTAATAATGTCTAATTGGTTATTTATAATACTTTACTTCACTCGCAAATACGCAGATAAATGAATCATACCCCTATTCGGTCAATATACTATGCAATTTGTCCACTGGCTATAGCACCAACCATTGCACCCACATTCGATAAAGAGCCAAACACAAAAACTGAAACACAAACGTATCAAATGAGTCCCAGATTCACATTGAAAAAAACCCTAAACTCATATCAAAACCGTAAATAACTCAAACCTGCAATCAACAAATATAATTGAGATAATCTAAAAATTAACATTCAAACATACAATCAGCAATAACTAAACTAAAAAAAAGTTATAAAACGTAATTTTCCCTATTTTTTTCTAGGGTTCATGATAAAACACAATGAAATTATAGTTGAATCGAAACAAATAATTATAAACCAAATCGATTCAATACAATAGCCATACTTACCGGAAAGATTGGGTGGAATTCAAGATCATCCATGGCAGATGATCACCAATTATTCACCTTTCAAAATTTACAAATCGTTAATGCAACAGTGGGTTTCAAGATCATCTATGGCAGTCGATTGCGGAATTGAAACTGCCGATTAATGATATGATATGAAATGGTGGAGCGTTTGGTGTTATGATATTAATGTTATGAATTAATTGATTTTGGTGGACCGGTTTTGTTGTTAAGGTGTAAAGAACAATGCATAAGCATGTTGTAAGCAATAAATTAGTAACCAATCACATTGCAGATACATCAGCATATTAATTGCAATGCATGCATTAGGGTGCTTGTAAATTATTCATGTTTATTAGATAAAATAGATAATGCACACATACGTTTATATTATGATTTAAACTTTAAACTCAAAGTCTTATAAATAAATTAAATGTAACTAGCTTATAGACTCGTGGCATCCACGGGATTTTAGAGAGTTTTGATTAAGAAAAGGTAAGTACGTGAATAAAGTAAGAAAGAACAACGAACGTAAACGTTATGAAATTTTCTTGAAACGGAATAATAAGTTATAAGTGACTGAAAGTATAAAATACAATGCTTGTAAATATCTGTGTAACAAATGGTTTTTCAATCTATATATATTTCTTTTGATCACAATGTAGGTTCTTGTTATCGTTGTTGTCTACGGATTCATTGTCAATAACATCAACTTTCATTGTCTCTAGATACCTGGTAGCGTTGTCCTTTCCTACGATGCCTGGGTCGTAGTATAAATATTCCTAAATAATGAAGAAAAATATCATTAATTATGAGGAAACTATAAAAGGAGAATGTGTACTTGCAAGTATGTTTAAAAAAAAGAACGTACGATTTGCTTAATTGTATTAAGAAGGCCAGATATAACACGTTCATCATTGGTCATTTTGGCAACGTTGGAGACATACAACTCCTTCTCAATGTTATAGTGTGAAATATCGACTTTATAAGCAAACTTACTCCTCACGAGTTGTTGTAAAGCTAGCGGGAAAGAGTTTACATCAACAGACTGTGCAACAAAATATACAAAGTTAGAAATTTAGAAACTAATTTATTTATAACACAAACTAATTTATAGGAAACACATCATAAGAGCATTAGCAAACATGGAACCACTTACACCTAATAAGTGCATAGTTAGAGAAGGTAAACAAACAATTAGAAGTCTAAAGCTTTGACAAATTATTTCATGTGTGACAAATAAGAGTCTAGTAATCTAATGCTGTGTCGAGATATGAACGCTAACCGTCCACATCCATAACTAACTCTAGTAGTCTAACACGGTTGCCAGACTATTTTTAAGTGTCTAAAACCAAATTTTATGAAACACAAAAATGTGTTGCCACCTACCATTGGTTCAGTATTATATGTTTAAAGACATTCCATCATTAGATTACATCGACTTATTATTTTATTTTAAACTGAACAAAAAGAATTTCAGAGTATAGGATATGGGTCAAACAAATCAGGGGTTGCCTATAGTGTAGTAAAATGCTTACAACATCTTAAATCTTTATTTTAGGTCAGATTGTTGTATAGATTTGTAATCATACTGAGCACAAATATTTTCTTATAACATTAAAATAGAAATAGACAAAAAAAATAAAATAAAGTATTCATGGGTCAACCCACTGTTTTTTTTTGTAACCATGATTTCCGACCTTTTGACCAACTCATCACGCGTTTTTTAGAATACTTATTTTGACCCATTACCCAACACACCAACATGTACCGAGAGGGAAAAGAAAAACCTTCCGCCTCAAGACATCTTGCTTTTCAAGCTCTTTCTTAATCCTTTTTTGATTTGCTTCAAGCTCCTTTGCTATTCTAACTTCTTCATTCTGTTCGGCAAACATAAAATTATGCATAAAACTACAATACCAAATGAAATAAAATAAAAAATTCAAACCTAATAAGATAACTGGTTCGATCATGATCCAACCTTCCATTTTCTTGCAATTCGTGCCATAGCTATTTGCAAACGAATCACTTATGGGTGAGCCAGGATATTGAGATATGTTGTTGCAAAAGAATCACTTAAGCAAACAAATTCTCTATTCCGCTTATGGGGTTAGCAAAAACGGAAGTCGGAGTTTCCATTCCTTGTTGTGGCAAAAGGTATACGGGTCCCTTAAAGCATAATCCAAAGTTTTGGGTTATGTGTGTCCGACTATTTGCAATATCAATAGGTGAGCCAGGATATTAAGATATGTTGTTGCTCTTTCTTAAGAATCACTTAGTTCTAATGGTTGTTCTGGCTGAAACTGGTATTCATGGACAACCTTTACATCACCCTGATAAAAAAAACATATGCAACTATTATGAACTGTAAACTTATCACAGTTCATTTGAAGATCCACGATTAAAAGAAAGTATACAAAAGTTTGGAAATGTTGTGTGCAACAGAATATGTTTCAGTCCTCACTTAATATTTATTAATTGTTTAAACTATGTCAAAATAGATCACAAAAAACTAAAATACCTTGATTTCTTTATTAATTATGAAAAAGTGTCTTAATTGAAAGAGTGGTCATATATGAGCAATCCATAAAAATATAGAAATAATTTAGCTCGAGTGAATATAATCATAGACTCTTATTTTGTGGAAGCAATACTATAGTAGTATGATGTAATGGGAGCACTTCCGAAACCAAAATGCTAAGTTTCAACATAAAAAAACATCAATTAAAAAGGAATTTTATGCATAAAATTTCAGCAATGAAACACCAAATTTCGGCATAAAACATCAGCTACCAAGAAAACTTTTTCTGCATATAAATTCAACAATCAAAAGATTCTTAAAATGACTTTTCTGCATAAAATATCAGGAATCAAACAACCCCTTTAATTCCTTTTCTGCATAATATCTAAGCAACCAAACAGCCTTTTAAAAACATGTATTCAGACAAAATTTCGGTAACCAAACAACCATTTAAAAGTTACTGGTCCTTTAAAGGTAGCTTCACTGTATAGAAATTAACAACCAAACAACCTTTTAAGACAATTATTTCGCAGAAACTTTCAGCTCGTTGCAAGCAGGTTACAATCTTAAGAAACGCGATGCTCTTTAAGAGAAGCCTATAGAGAAGTTGAACTGATTTGTTATAGAATTTTATTTTGTGGAGATATACTGAAATGTGGATAGTCGATCAAGAAAAGAACTTGACAGATTTAACCCATTACCAACCTGAGTGTGTAACCCGTACCAAGCTCGTAACATGGTACTTTAATCGAATTTTTTCCCCGGCTAAGGAATTGTAAAAACATTAAGGTTCATAAACAACATAATTAACTAACAAAGCTAACAAATCATTATGAATAATCAACACATTCTATGTAATAATACATGGTATTATGATACCCGGAAAATCAGAAACACTAATTTGAAGTCTGTACAACAGAAGTCAACTCCTTTTTTTCTCCTTCCATTCTCACCTGCAAATATAAGGTTCAATATGTGTGATTATCTAAACACCGGTGTTTAAATTATCAGATAACATAATTTTAGAAAATTGAATGGGACCGGACATGTTCAACATACAAATGTCAATGTGTTTAACAAAAATATGGCATAACCCTTCTTAGCACATTATAGGTCTAAATAAAGACCAATCTCTGTTCATTCTGTCTCCAAATACAGGAGACAAATTCAGTTCATCACCATCAACGAAAGTCAATTCTATGCAAAGCAATCCTCAAAAACAGGGAGTAAACGTTTTTAGTTCTATGATGATGAAGCTGCTAAAAAGAGTGCGTGTGGGCTTACCTTTTGAAATACAGACCTTTTTTGAGGAGACACGACACCAAGCCACCAAGTATGACTCGGGTGAACTGTAAAATACAAAACCAACAATTCTTTAAGGATGGATATATTTAGTGAACCTGCAAAAATTTCTTGCAATTGGTAAGAACTTGTTTTTGGTATGCCTTGTACTCTAGGGTTGTAGCCTATAAACCAAACAAAATATAGTCAAAAGTTATCTCAATCGTCTTACAAAGAATTTATATAAAAGCTAATCAACGTGAAGTGAGGCAAAATAGTAGAATTTATATAAGTCATATAGATACAGTAACTCACTTGTTCTTCTTTTTTGTTGATCTCATTAGCCCCTTCCTGAAAAAGATCATGGCTCCATGTGGTCCACGTAGTGACTTGTGTGTCGTGGTTGTTACAACATAGTATATTCAAAAGGAGATGGTATAACACCAGCAGCAACCAACCCACTGATGTGTGCCATGTCAGTTAATAGAATAGTTTTTTGTTTGTCGCAAACCTGTCAAAAAATGAGACAATCAAAGATGTGAGATATCAAGACTCATGAATAAAAAGAAGAAATAAGACATTACTGCCATTTACCTTGTGCGTACGGGCATAATCATATACTCAAGCATACTCAATTGCACCAGCTATACCTAATTTTGGCCAAAAGAGGACAACACTTTTCTCCATCTGCAACATAGATAAAACTTTTTCATAAGTAAAATAAAGAAGTCTGTTATTTTGAACATGAAACATAATGCTAACTCATGCAGCTGTATAACTTACTTGGTCATAGTCAATATAACCGGTGCTTGCATCCAATCTATATGGCATTGTCTCGAACAATATTGATACAGCCGAAATCTTCTTCGTATTCGTCTGCATCATGAAAAAGAAGAGAAATATATCAAAATAAATACTTGTTTGAAATTACTCATGCGACATGACAAACCATTTGCTTGAAAAAGAACTTCACATCACCTGATAACCATATGCGTCATTTGTATTGGTTGCAATCTATGGAAGTCAAGCCACCAAATTATTAACATGTGGATTATCATCAACCAAGTAACCACCAATAAATTAAATTCAAGATCTAACTTGTCTGATAAGAGCAGCAGTACCAGCATTTTCCATGGCATTAGTTAGCTTAATAGCTCTGGCAATCATAGTTATGGAAATCATAACACTATCATTAACCACCTCCTGTTAACTGTATACATCCAATGCAACATTCCACCCTACGCAAGACAGTGTGATACGCTTATAGCCGAATACTACCAAAAATTTATTACAACAAAAAGTGCATAAAGTACTCATTGCAAAACACAATTAAATTTGAAAATAATCATACATATTGATAAATGTGATTTTCCCAAATATTTTTCTAGGGTATTGTAGATCACAATTATATTTGAACATGCTCAATGAAAAATATCTTAAAATTCGATCGAAACCAAATAATTCAACAAATACCTAAGAAGTATAAAAAACAAAAAAAAAAAAAGAAAAAGAAAATGAGCATACATCTGCATTGCTTGCAGTTATCTTTTGCATAAACATTTGAACTCTTGCTCAAACATTTCCAAGTTTATTATATTAAAAGCATTTCCAACTCAGGGTTAAATGTTATGTAGTAAAACAGACAACAATGAAGCATGGGTCTCATTGACCCAGACACACATACCAATATTTTTCTCAATTGATAGTTATATTTTCTAAAAAGTCAAAGAATAAAACAATAACCTAAACTGAAAGAGAATGTATAACAAAGAAGAAGAAGAATCACTTACATATTAAGCATGTCTTTTTCTTTCAAGCATTTCATCAAACTGTTGGTGTACGGTCAAAATCAAATGAAGAAACCTATAGCCAACTCAATAAAAGAAACAACCAAATCCAACTATTAAAAAAATAAACTCAATAATAATGAATCTGAAAGTAGTAAATTTACCTCAGACATCTTCTCCAATTGTTAGGGTTGATGCTAATGAATCTAAAAAAATAAGCTCAATAAAAGCATTTCATCAAACACTTGGCGTGTGCTTAAAATCTTTCTAAATTCATTATCATATATATAACAATTAGATGGATTGTTGGGAGTTGATCTAAATAAAAAGATTTAAGGGATTAAGACTTACATACCTTCAAATTGAATTGTGTATTGCCCTATCCAAACAACAACAACAACAACAACAACAAAAACACATATCTAAAATAAGAAAAAATCAATGGATCAAGTTATAACATTTAAGTTTTTGATTTTACATATATTTATATCTTCTCCAAACATATACAACAATGAAATCATAATAATTTAAACCAAATCGATTCAATACAGTTAAAACTTACTGAAATTATTGGGTGGAATTCAAGATCATCCATGGTGATTTTGAAACTGATTGAATCAATTTTGGGATTTTTAAATCGGTGATTTCGAATATGATTTGTAACCAGTTAGTGTTTTTGAATCCATGTTATGAATTGAATTGATAAGTGGTGATTTTGAATTGGAAGAGAACAAACTGTTATTGTGGTATTAACTGTGGTGTTATTGCATACCAAATATATAAAAGAATTGATGATGGCGTTACAATTTTGATGAGTTAAGAATGAGAATGAATTGATTTTCATTTTGACATACCAAAAATAACATCATTTGTATATAAGAGAAAGGAGCACTGCATAGCATTGTTGTACACATCAAAGCATTAACTATTTTTTGACACATTATATAAGAGAACCCAACCTCAAGATCATCATCAACATTTTTTTATTGCATCTTCATTGTTTTTTTGGGGTTAGAATTGAGAAGAAGCTGTAAAGAAAAAAGAAAAAAAATATTAGACATATTGTAGTACAGGTGCAATAAACTTGTTGGGATATGAAGATCAAAGTACTTCTGGATGTTCAAAGTACTGCTATGTTAAAGTACTGCTCAAAGATCAAAGTGCTGTTCAAAGTCAAAGTACTGTTCGTGATTGAAGATTATTCAAAGTACTTTTAAGAATAAGGACTAATATGCAATATTGTTTAAGGATTGCTATGTAATATTATCAGAATATTCTAAAATTAGTTAGGGATAGTTTACTTGTCGTTCAAGTATTGTAAACCGACTTAAGGTTTTCCTTATGCCTATAAAAGGAGCCTTAGGATGGTATTAGAGGTATGCATTTATAATACGATTACTAGAATACGATATTAGATAAGTTAGGGATTGTTAGTAAATCTGTGTTTAGAGAAGCAGGTTCAAAGTTGGTTTTAATATAATTCAAAGTTCTTCTTAGCTTTGTGTTAGTAAATTCCGCATACTTTACAAAGTAACATCAGTGTTTCATTATTAATTGTTTTGAGTTATTCAAGATTGTTAAAACCTTACAAGCTACAAAGTAGTTTGATTAGAGTATATCGATCCAACAAGTGGTATCAGAGCTTGTGTGGAAACTCTGATTAAGAAGAAACCCTTAAAACCGATTTTACTACAAACCCTTAAAGATGTCGACAGATGTTGACCAGTTCCATCCATCACAGCAGTCAGAATTCCCATTGTCAATAAGGGAGAATATGATCTATGGAGTATGAAGATGAGGCAATACATTGCCATCACAGACCATGCTTTATGGGATGTGATTGTCAATGGTAATGTTGCCATAGATGAACCTGTATCCATTGAAGGACAACCTACACCACCTAAGCCAACCTTGCCAGCTGCCACCAAAAGAAATCAAGATAAGGCTCTCAACATACTGCTTTCTGCCATTCCTGATGGTCACCTATTGAAGTTTCATGATGCCAAGGATGCAAAACAACTATGAGCTGCTATTAAAACCAGATTTGGAGGTAATGATGCTTCCAAGAAGATGCATAGAAACCTATTGAAGCAACAGTTTGAAACCTTAACTGTTGGTGAAAGAGAAAGCCTTGATTCTGCCTATTACATATATCAAAATCTACTCAGTATGCTAGAATTGTATGGAGCAGAGGCATCTGTTAAAGATGCAAACTTGAAGTTCTTGAGTAGTTTGCCATCTACATGGCATGTGGTTGCTACCATGATTAGAGGAAAACCTAGTTTAGATACTATGGACTTTGATGATCTTTACAACAATCTAAAGGTGTATGAGCATGAGATGAAGGGTAACAAAGGCTCAAGTTCTCATAGCATTGCCTTTGTGTCTTCTGAAAACAGAGGTAGTACTTCCACTAAAAGTACTGCTTACCCTGTCCAAAGTACTGTTGCAGAGAAACAACATCCATGTACAACCATGGTCACTACCACTTCATCTCCATCACATACCACTAATTCAGATGATGTTCTATGTTCATTCTTTGCTCAACAAGCCACTCTACCTGTTACCTATCAAGAAGATGTCCTGCAAATTGATGAAGATGCTATGGAAGAAATTGACATAAGATGGCAGGTTGCCATGATCACTGCAAGGATCAAGAAATTTATGAACAAGACAGGGAGAGGTATTGATTTCAAAGCTAAGCAGGGGATAGCATTTGATAAGTCTAAGATTGAATGCTTCAATTGTCAAAGGACTGGTCACTTTGCAAGGGAATGTAAGTTTGCAAAGTATCAAGCAAACAGAATGATTGAAAAACCCAAGGTTGAAAGAAAGGAGGTTCCTATTGCTGAGCCAAAGTCACAAGCTTTGGTGGCTCAAGAAAATCTATCAGAAGTTGACTGGAGTAATGAATTTGATGATGAACCAGTAACCTACTCTGATGGATCTAATACACCTTGATATGTGTTAGAATGATACTTTGAATTATATCACTAAGTATGCGGAATCTACTTAGTAATACTTAGAAGTTTATTTGTAAGTAGAACAGTTATATATGAATGAGAACAATGAATGAAACAAACTGTTAGCTCCAATATTATTAAGAATAATAATATGAGTGATCTTAGTATCACTAGGGTTACAACCTTGAAGCTTTTAAGAACGTATGAGAGTTATATCTAACCCTAGACCTAGGACCTCCTTTTATAGCACAAGGAGTCCTCTTCTACAAGATACGTATAATGATAATAGAATAAGATATACACAAGATCTATTCTATATTTATCTATACAAGTTTCCTAACAGTTATCCTAACAGCAGTGGTAATAATATGTACTAGCAATGGTAATGAGTTTCCACTGCTAGTGCATTCTTTAGCAGTTGTAATCTTCATACTAGCCGTGGTAACTGTTAATGTAATTCCCAACAATCCTCCCCTAAACTTATGATTACAATGTAAATCAATAAGTTTCTTCAAGTTGTCAGTATATGTGAGGATATGGGAATTCTTCCAAACACTCATCTCCTTTTTCTCAACTCCTTATCAGCCCTCACACTTTGATCATAAATCCTTTGTAGCAAATCTTCTATGATTTCACTTCTTTCCTAACATCTAAGCTTAACAGATATCATAACATTGAGAACACCTGCTCTTAATGGATATTCCTTTTCAGCTAACATAAACACATCAACTCCATCTTGAGTAGAAACATGATGTACAACACTTGAATCATAGAATTTCCACAAAGTATTCATATTATGAGCTTCAAATCTCCAATATCTGTCACTAGGGTCAGGTTCATATAATCTTCTGAAGTGAACCCACAACTCTTTAGCTTTTACATCAACAAGTTCATCTTTCTTGAAATGATCTTGTATTATCCTCCACAAAGTATCCAGATCTTCTCTATCACAAGATCTAACCACATCTTCAAAATCTCTGCAAATGCTTGTGACATTACCAGTTCTGATAATCTTCCATGCAACACCAAAATCATCAGAATAAATTTCCCAACCAATTACTGGATATTTTGATTGTAAAGGTTCTACATTCAGCACATCAGTTTCAATAAATACCATATTAGTAACTTGTTCTTCAGTTAACTTGCTAACACCTTCCATTGCTTGAGATAACTCCTGAGTCTTTAATTTCTTAGCATCTTTGGATTCAAGACTTACTCCTGTCCTTTTTGATTTCTTAACTTCTGGCTCTAAATCCATAGGAATGAAATTACTATCCTGTCTTTTAACTCTGTAATAAATTCCTTCAATCTGATCATGTGACATTCCTTTAAATTGTGCCATCTTCCAATTACCAACATGACAACAAAAAGTCTTCATCTCAGCAATAATATGTGCCTTTGTAGGTTGTCTTGACTTCTTTTGACCCTTTCTTACTGTGCCAATAATATCATCAAGAGCCTGTTGATTCTTCATCTCAATAAAATCCTTTAATTGAGCAGACCTTTGATCTTTAGTTAAAGTTGTATTTGCAATGAGTTCAACTGCCTTCTTTCTTATCACTGGATCATTTGCAATCATAAACTCAATCTCTTGTTCAGTAGGCACATAAGTAAACATTGGAGGTTTCTCTTTTAGCACAGTTAGTGGAACAATAGAAATTTGTTCTTCAAGCACTGATTCCAATTTATCCAACCTCTGAGCCTCCATGAAACTTCCAATCTCATCCTCCTCTTGTCTTTTCTTCAGCTTTGCAGTTTCATCTTCCACTAATTTCTTTGCCAACTCTGCATCATAATTA
The DNA here is from genome assembly GCA_030686995.1 of Artemisia argyi. Lineage (NCBI taxonomy): Eukaryota > Viridiplantae > Streptophyta > Magnoliopsida > Asterales > Asteraceae > Artemisia > Artemisia argyi. The sequence continues at coordinate 123,901,349 of CM060684.1, forward strand.
ATCTGAGCTTTTTCACTTCTAGAAACCTTTCTTGGCTGCACTTGTTCTGAACTAGTCATAACTGCTTTACCCTTTTCTGTTCTTATTCTAGCAGCTTCTTCTTCTGCAGTGGTAACATCTTGACTAGCAGTGGGAACTTGAAACTCAGCAGTGGAAATGGGTTGAGTAATTCCAACTGTATCATCAAAATCAGCATCCAAACCATAATCATCTTCAAAATTTATCTTCCTCCCCTTAGTCTCAGCATCTGTTTTCCTCCCCTGTTTGGAAGAATCTCCTAAATCATCACTAAATGCTTCTTGAGGTGAAGATGAAGATGAAGATGAAAACACAATTTTGGCAGATCTTTGCTTCTTCAACCCCTCAACTTCTTCCTATAAGTTCTTGATCTCAGCTTTCATCTGAGCAAGCTCTGTGGCATGATGTTGTTTAGTCTGTGCCAGTTCTTTCTCCAGAGCTTTAACCTGCTTCACTAAATTTGTACAAAGTCCCATCAATTCATTAGGTTGCACACTGCCCTCAACACTTCCAACTGTATTACCTGTTGGGAGAGGTGAATCATAGGGCATTGATTCAGGCTCTTCTCTAGTTGGACTAGAATGAAGCCTAGAACCACCACTGCGTGTTCCTAAACCAAAAGGCTCAGAATCAGGCAATGTTATAATGAGAGGAGGTGGCTGTTTGTGCCTTCTCTCATAAGTGTGAGTAACAGCATGAGTGTGTTGAATAGGTGGAACAACAATTGTGGGTGTGTGATGGGATACAACTGGGATTGTTGCATCTTCACCCTGTACCTATGAAATCTTTGAAAGCATTTTAGGAAAAAGTGGTTTAACCTCCCCATTCCAAAGTTCTGAAGCCTTACTCATATTTTGAAAAACTTTTGGCTTAAGACAGGGGGTTTTATAAACTCTTTTGTGGGTTTGCAGTGGAAATTCATTTAGCACCGCTTGCACAAACCTTGGATACATCAAAAATTTATATGAACTCTTTACATTGCCTTTCATATTATTGAAAATAAATTTTGAAAAATTGAAAGTCCTATCTGTTGCTAAACAAACCAAAGGGTAATCCATGGTAGATGCAAATTGTTCATAAAAAGTTTTCTTAGGACTTAGGCAATGTAACAGAGTATGTATGAAAAACCTCCAATGGGGACAAAAACATCCTTTTCTGAAAGTAACTTTTTGATCAGATGTATCATACCCCATGGAAGCAATATTTTTGTGAATGTCTGAATTAGGTAATGTGATGATACCATTGAGATCATCCAATTGAAGAATTCTCCTCAAGGATGACTCAGTAACATCAATAGTTACCCCATCCACTGTGGCTCTAAGAGCTTCCACAGATTCATGTGTGTCTCCCTATTCAATAGTTATGGACTCCACAGTGTTCCAGAACTATTTGATATGAGAAACATAAATTTTGGGATTGACAGTTAAAGCATACCTAATATGGGTAGTGTTAGGTTTTATTGATTTGATGATACAAAACATGAAGAATGAAACATGAAGGGCTTGAAGTGACAAGAAGGAAAACTACAAAAAGATGGAGGATTTGGAAGATTCTAGAAGAATATTTAGTTTCCTAATTGTATTATGATTCCTCTTGTAAACCCTAGATGTCTCTAGTATATAAAGAGACATAGGGTCATTAGTTTCATAGTACGTAGAAGATGTAAAACACTAACGGTGTGTGTGTGTGTGTGTAACCTAGGCGTAGGAGATAAACGCCTAGGGTTAGTGGTTTATTAGTGTTTTAGTTTAGATAGCATGTTCTACTTGATCAAGGTAGAACATGTTAATTAGTTTGTAATCCTTAGAGAATATAATGATAATGAAAAACCTTGTTCATGATAACGTTAATTCATTGTTTGAATATTCCGCTTTCGTTATTATAGTTTATCCTAGATCAATGTCAAAACAACATGGAGTCCAAAACGGTCTAAGAACTTATAGAAGATGGCATGCATGAGTTCTATCAAGTGGTATCAGAGCAAGGGGCTCTCGATCTAGGGATCCACAAGGTTTTTCGAAGAAAAGGTAAAAATTCGAATCTGGAACAATTTTCGTAACTTTCTGCAGAGCTGTTTTCAAACAGCGATATCTTTTTCGTTAACCGTTGGATTGGGCTGAAATGTTTTGTGAAGAGTCTCAGTATATCAAGCTAACTTTCCACTAGAGGGATCTTCGATCTGAACTCTCAGTAAAAAGATATAAATTGTCGAAGTTTGCTGCTGCAACGGGTGAAAGTTTTGAATTTTTAGGGTTTTCATGATTCAACTTCTTGAATTTGGTTCTTTTCATGTTAAATCATTGTGGAAGTTGGTTATTTTCTGCTTGGTGTCAATTATACATGTTCGAAAGTTGGTTTGGACCGGATTTAATTGCTTTGTTCATGCAGATTACTGGTTTAAGTACCTGATGGTGTTTAGGGTTTTTCAAAACTCTAGATTGGTATCTCTTGTTCAAATTCTTTGGCTATTGTTACTAACCAGTATGTTCAAGCTACGAGTGGGTATATCTTTGAAGTTATTTCAAAGTACTGCTCGTTATTTCAAAGTACTTCTTCAAAGTACTTCTTGAAAGTACTGCTTGACTAAAGTACTGTTGCTCTCGTAAACTACTGATGCTATGTTCAACGTACTGCTACAAAGAACTACTACAAAGTACTGCTGCTCATGTATTGCAAAGTACTGCTTCAAGGTACTGTTCTTCCAAAGTACTGTTGCAAGGTCATTTGATTCTACTGTTGCGTTTAGATGATTTATGGAGACAAGTAAAGAGCTTTATGGTTTAATATATATGCATGATTTACGAGCAGTGAGGGGAAGTACATATGATTGATTAGAGATGGTTTTACACACACAGAGGTTATTAGTTTCACACACACAAGATGGTTAGTTGGTTTATGTTCTTAAAGGTTTTAACAGGCTCGTATTTGTTCATATTGGAAGAATTGATTACGAAGAAGATTGTTTATCACTAATTTGAAGTTGAAGTGGAGTTTCTTGGATGAGTGTTCTTATCATACCTTATAGCAAGAGGTAACTTGTTTGTGCGTTAAAGATGTGACAAATACTTGATGAATCTAGCAAAGGTGTGTTATCTACAAACTGAAGGTGCTTAATGTCACATTTGTTATCACTTTAAGGAGTTACGTTGTAGTGCTCAGTGTCTCATATTAGTTGAGGATTTTTGTCAAGAGATCGCGATCTACTTATATTTATGGTTTCGTATAAGTTTGGAGTCACATGGTTAGTACAAGATATAAGACACAAGTTTGAGTTGTTCTACTTCTTCATCAAATTCGTTATACTTGATTTTCTTCATCAGTGATCATTACAAGGAGCTTACAGATTTGAAGAATCATGAAGATGGTTAGCACATTGATTTCAGGGGAAGTATTTTATCATGTGTTTTAATCATTTGATGTTCATGCACCACTCAAGGGGAAGTTTCTATTGTTTACATTTGTTCTCTATTTGTTGATAACAAAAAGGGGAAGAAATCTTGGAGTGGCATAACATAGCTTAATGGGAAGACAAAGATTGTTTCATTCATGGCGAGATTTAATTATCTCAATTTCTCTACTTCGTCTAGGGAAGTTCGTACAAGAACGTGTATGTTTTGTCATCATCAAATAGGGGAAGATTGTTGGGTTTTATTGATTTGATGATACAAAACAAAAAGAATGAAACATGAAGGGCTTGAAGTGACAAGAAGGGAAACTACAAAAAGATGGAGGATTTGGAAGATTCTAGAAGAATATTTAGTTTCCTAATTGTATTATGATTCCTCTTGTAAACCCTAGATGTCTCTAGTATATAAAGAGACATAGGGTCATTAGTTTCATAGTATGTACAAGATGTAAAACACTAAAGGTGTGTGTGTGTGTGTAACCTAGGCGTAGGAGATAAACGCCTAGGGTTAGTGGTTTATTAGTGTTTTAGTTTAGATAGCATGTTCTACTTGATCAAGGTAGAACATGTTAACTAGTTTGTAATCCTTAGAGAAGATAATGATAATGAAAAACCTTGTTCATGATAACGTTAACTCATTGTTTGAATATTCCGCTTTCGTTATTATAGTTTATCCTAGATCAATGTCTAAACAACATAGAGTCCAAAATGGTCCTAGAACTTATATGATGGCGCATGCATGAGTTCTATCAGGTAGTGTTGAGAAAATCCACAATCTGATGAAAAACAGGGCCACTCTTTTCATTTGATTTCTGTAAATAGGCCACTTGGTTGTGCTCATCTGCAAAATCGAGAATCGCCATAATTTTGTGATAAAAATATGTAAGTGTTAGTAATCGTGAATAATGATCAAGCCGTATAAGAATGAATATATACTAATAGGGTTTTGTGAATAAAGCGTAATGTGAATTATCTTTAGAATAAAGTAATCTTTGGGAAAAGAATAAACTAAAATAGGTAAGTGGATAATTCACAAAAATTTACCCTATTAATAAGGAAACACGTTTATTTACAACGGCTAGTTAAAAAATAAGATTACTGATACAACAGTTGTAATGGCTAGTTCACCAGTGGTAAAAATTACTCTTGGAGTGGTAACTGTGAACTAGCAGTGGTAAATTTTCACAAAATTTTCAAGAGCAGTGGTAAGTAAAACAAGTAAAATTTAGCTGCTCTAAACACAGTTTTTAGCAAACTATCAGCTATCAACGGATTTGTTATGTCTTTACCATGAGCCGTTTGCTATGGACTAGCCAACTCTTCATCACTTGGAATATGGTGAGTTGATGACCATATAGTTTTTGGTAAACTATCAACCATAAACAGATTTGATAAATCTTTACCAGTAGCCGTTTGCTCTGGACTAGTTGATTCTTATGTTGATTAGACATGGTGAATCAATAACCATTTGTTGTGTGCCTTAGATACACACCTTATAACTCCAATCATTCAGAAAATATTGGTTTGTACTCTGCATATGTAGAAAACACCAAACTTAACCAATATAGTTTAACCCAAAGTAACTTTTTAACCAAGTTACTATTCATAAAAATATCTCTCCAAAGTCAACCCGATAATATCCAAATTTACTCCTCCAACCTACCAAAACAGATAAGAGTAAATATCCCTCATTAATTAACCTTTGGCCTTGAATTTGCTTATAAAAGGGATCTCAAAACACTTAAGTCTTTATCAAAACAAATCTTCGATTTCACAAACCCTAAATATCATCATGAGTTGGTTTTCATTGATCTACATCTCATCTGATGAGGAAATCAGTTACTGTTCTGACTCAGAAGAACTCTCATCTGGATGGAGTGGATATTTTCAACCAAGTGCAGCAACATGTACATCATCTAATATGAAACCAAACAAGAAGGTCTCAGCTGCTCCTGCTCCATCTTTGGAATTTTATTCAAGCTCTTCTTCAGATGATGATGATCCTACCTACACCCTGTCCAAGGAGCTTCCAAAAGCCCTCACTACAGCTCTGGAGTCAGCCATAGTCAACATGAAGTGTCCTGCACTTGAAAAACCTTCAAGACTTCCAAAGCCACCCAAACAAGTACTTGGACTTGCTTGTCCAAGAAAGCTACTTTATTTTGATGACAAGAGAAAGAAATCTTCTAGGGGCAAGCATGACTATGAGGGTAAAGGAAAGAAGCCCATGGAGTAGCTTGTCTGAAGATATAGGTGTTAGGTTGTGAAGCTTTGTGTTTTGTGGTGTGGTTTTAGCTTGTCTCTTTGAATGAATGTACTCTGTATCTTTTGGAATTATGAATGAAAGTACTTTAATCTTTTTCTTTTACCACTGAGAGAACAAATCTTACCACTATATGTACCATGGTTTCCACTATGCTTTTAATTCCTCTGCATTCATGTTAGTAGAAAACCATACAAACATATACAAACAATATTAGTACCTAAAAACTATCCTGCAACACTGAAAGAGCATTAGACATCAAAGATTTATGGGTTTAACATTCCAATACCTGTTACCAAGTACTGAAACCTACCCACATCAAGTCCTTTTGTTAACAAATCAGCATAGTTGTCATCAGTATGAATTTTGACAACTTGAATAAGCTTTTTCTCAAAACAATCTCTAATAAAATGATGTCTAATTTCAATATGTTTAGTTTTAGTGTGTTGCACAGGATTTTTAATAATGCATATGGTACTACTATTGTCTATATATATAATGGTCTTCATGAAATTGTACCCATAATCCAACAATTGATTCTGAAGCCATAAGATCTGAGCACAACAGCTAGCAGCAGCCACATATTCTACTTCAGTTGTTGAAGTAGCCACCATTGTCTGTTTTTTGCATTGCCATGACACCAATCTACATCCAAGAAATTGACATCCTCCTGTAGTTGACCTTCTATCTAAACTTGCACCAGCATAATCACTATCTGAGTATGTGATCAATTCCATAGGGGATTCTCTTGGATACCATAATCCTAGATTAGGATATGTCTTCAAATACCTGAAAATCTTCTCTACTGCTGTCAAATGTGATGTTTTTGGAGTAACTTGAAATCTTGCATAAGCACATACAGCAAACATAATGTCTGGTCTTGATGAAGTAAAATACATCAATGAACCAATCATAGATCTATAAGTGTGCACATCAACATCTGCTCCACTAGCATTCTTCAACAATAGATGAGTAGTCTTATCAGCAGGGGTATTTGAAGGTTTAGCATCAGAAAAGTGAAACTTCCTTATAATCTCAGTTACAAACTTGTCTTGACTGATAAAGATTCTATCTTTTCTTTGTTGTACTTGCAGTCCAAAAAAGAAAGTAAGTTCTCCCATAGAACTCATTTGGAACTCATCTTTCATCAATTTTTCAAACTCTTTGCACATCTCTTGTCTTGTAGATCCAAAGATGATATCATCAACATATACTTGAACTAGTAGAATATCACCCTTGTCTTTCTTGATGAACAAAGTTTGATCAATCTTTCCTCTATGAAACCCATTGTTCAAAAGATAAGTAGCTAAGGTTTCATACCACTTCCTTGGAGCTTGATGTAAGCCATAAGAGCCTTACCAACTTTATACACTTTATTAGGATGTTGAGGATCTTCAAAGCCTGGAGGTTGAGAGACATAAACCTCCTCATCAATCTTTCCATACAGGAAGGCACTCTTGACATCCATTTGATAGACAGTAAAGCCCATAAAGTATGCATAGGCTAAAAATAATCTAATAGCCTCAATCCTTGCAACAGGAGCAAAAACTTCTTCATAGTCAATACCCTCCTCCTGAGTGTATCCTTGAGCAACCAATCTAGCTTTGTTCCTGACAACTATACCTCTTTCATCTTTCTTGTTTCTGAAAACCCACTTTGTACCAATCACCTTCATTCCATTAGGAAAATCACAAAGAACCCAAACCTTCTGAAGTTTAAACTGCAACAACTCCTCTTGCATTGCTTCAACCCAGCTTGATTCTCCTAAAGCCATAGAAACATTTTTAGGCTCCATTTGTGATAGAAAACACAAAAACAAACATTCATTCTTGTTTGTGTGCTTCTTGGATTCATACACTTCACTAATGAACCCATGAATATCTTGCATCTTAGTCTGCCTTCTTGTCTTAACACCTGATTGTAGTTCACCAATTACATTTTCAATTGGATGCACTTTGTGAACTGTAGTTTGTCATGTGTTAGGAATATCATATGATGTAGGCATGTTTATGATTTCAACATCATCATTAGGTGTTTCCTGAGTTGAATTTTCCACATTTGGACCATCAGTGGAAACTTCTGGTGGAGCAGTGAGAATATAATTACCACTGCTTTCAGGAATTTCTTTATACAGGACATCAAAATTCACAGCATTAGCATCACCTTCCTTTTCAGTATTCTTTGAAGGTTGTGAGTCTTCATTATCAATAAAGTCCCAAAGTGGCATAACAATTTGATCTTTATCATCTTCATCATCTCTGCAAGGTTCATCTTCATCAATGAATTCTTCTGAGCTCTCAAGATCATTATCTCTTGTTCTTGAGTTAATAGGAACATAATTCATTGTATTAGATAAAGTCTCAATATCAAATAGCCATTCTGGTCCTGAACCTGCTATGTTAGTTCTATTTTCAAGGAACTGAACATGCAAATTTTCTTCAATCTTCTTTGTTCTCAAGTTGTAGACTCTAAAAGCCTTGCTAACCATAGAATAACCAACAAAGAAGCCTTCATCTGACTTTTCTTCAAACTTTCCCAGATAATCAATGGTATTGAGAATTGTGACATGACATCCAAATGGCCTCATAAAATCCAAGATTGGGCGTCTTCCTCTGAATAGCTCATAAGGTGTCTTGTTCTTAGTCTTCACTACTAAAACCCTGTTTTGAATATAACAAGCAGTGTTAACTGCTTCAGCCCAAAAAGTCACTGGTAGCTTGGAATCAGCTAACATGGTTCTAGCAGCCTCAATTAGTGTTCTATTTCTTCTTTCAGCTACACCATTTTGCTGAGGTGTTAATACAAATAACGCCTAAAATACCAAACCATTTGTTAGTTTTGAGTCAACCTTTTAGGACATATTTTGATATACTCTCTCAACTAACTCAGTAACATTTGACTTGTGTGATTCTCTTATGTAGCAAGGGACTTCACAAGTTTATTCAAGAAGTTACAAGCTTCAACTCTAAAGTTGCAAGTCTTGTTAGCTTGGTCATGTATAAGCTTTGGTAGTTTATACTTCATTTGTGTCATGTATGTAGAAGTGATTGGTTAGTATTTTAGGCCTCAAAATACGTAGTGTGTCGGGAGTTGTTGTACCCTTGTAAAAGAACTAACGGGAGTGGTTGTACCCTTGGTAAAGAACTCGACATCTAGCTTAGTGTCGGTAAAAGTGTAAGCGACGATGGGAGTGGTTGTACCCGTGTAAAAGAACTCGACATCTAGCTTAGTTTCGGTAAAAGTGTAAGCGACGTTGTAAATGTTTTCTCCGCCGGTGAAAGGAGCTTGTTGATTAGTGCTTATAACTCTCGAGTTGGAAACTCGGGGCGTGGATGTAGGGCAAGGAAAAAAGTCCTTGTAGCCGAACCACGATAAACAATCGTGTTGTGGTTTGATCGTTTCTTTCTCTATCTTTGCCTATTACATGTTTGTGTTTAGTTAGAATTGATTAACTACATATAAATCTTTTCAAAGAGTTAAAACAAGTAAAGTTGTATGTATGTCTTTAAACAAATGAAAAGCTTTTCAAAGAACTAAACAAGCAAAGTTAGGACCATCACAAGTAAAGCTTTTCAAAGTATGAAACAAGTAAAGTTAGAATTGTTATTCATATGAAAAGCTTTTCAAAGAATCAAACATATAATGTTGTGTTTATATCCTTAAGTAAACGTAAAGTTTTTAAAGGATATTTAAGATAAAAAGGATTTAAAAAGCGGTAAACTATCCAACCCCCTTCTAGTTTTCCACAATTGGCATTAGGAGCTACGCTACTCAAGTTCTTTAAAATAGATTGTATTTTAAAACTTGGATCGATCCATGGATTTTGAAAATCATAAAGAAGGGCAACCTATTCGAAACCCACCGCTTTTTGAAAAAGAAATCTTCTGTTAGCATTAAAAATATATATTGAAAAGTGATGGTCATTCTCATACGTGTAACTTTGTAATGTGTCGTAGTTTACAATAGAATAGTCAAATGGGCTTATAGTTTGGACTAATTTAATAGGTTATAAGTTATGTATTATGGCTAGTCCATAGTTTATGTAATAGTCCAAGTCCATCACCAAGCCCATCCTAAGGCTCATAAGGTCTTAAGTCTTATGTATAAAAGACACCACACACCTCATTTGTGTGGTGTGCTTGTGTGTGTATGTGCGTGTTTTATTAATAAAAGCTCTCATTTCCATCTCTCTCTCTATATATACTATACGAATCATATATACACTTCAAGTCACCATCTTTCCTTCTTCTAAGCTTCTATATTTGTGATAAAGTTAATATATCTAAGGTCCTACAAGTGGTATCAATCGCCTAACAATGATTTAGGAGGGTTAAGAGTTTGTTTGGTTCGTTTTTTTTAGCTTGCCTCACGAGTTTTCATCAAAAAGTTTCTCACTTTTCTTGTTTTTCTTGGTTTTTAACACTTTTTTGATTACAAACTAGTGTTATAAACCTTTTCTAACAAAAAAATTTCAATCTTTTTGAAGTTTCTAAGCTTAAAAAATTCGATTTGGTTTTTGTACTTGTTTTCGAGAACACATAAAACTTTCATAAAAATCATCAAGTTTGCAACTTTAAACAAGTTTTGGTGTTTCTAAGCCTAGAAGTACAAGTATCTTGGATTACAAACTTCATTTGGGTGAGCTTTAAGCATTATCAAATTTTGACAAAGTTTCGAAATCACCTCCCATGTTTTCGAAATCTTGTATGCTTTTCGAGAACACAAGAATCGGCTCCTTTCGTGATCATAGTTGGATACTCGGTATTTTCTCTCTTGTATAAGAAAGAAAATACTTCGACTTTTGGCTAAATTTCGAAATTGTATAATCTCGAAATTTCTTTGGGTGATTGGGTTCTCGAAAAAATTATAATTTTCGAGAACATTGCAAAATTTTTCGAAAGAATCATATTTTTCGAGAACACTGTGAACTTTTTCGAGATCAGTCAAGATTTTCGCAATCACAGAGTCTCGCAATCCTGAAGTCTCGCAATCACAGAGTTTAGCAATCCAAGTTTCGCAATTAGAAGTTTCGAAATTCAAAAGTTTCGCAAACCACAGTTTCGCAAACCTAAGTTTCGCAAACCAAAGTTTCGCAAACCAAAGTCTCGCAATCAGAAGTTTCGCAATCCTTAAATTTTCGCAATCTCTCCAAAGTTTCGTGAACACAGCAAAGTTTCGAGAATTTTGACAAAAGTGAGATTTTTGACGATCAAACTTCAAACGGTCATAACGTTTGAACCGTAACTCCGTTTTCGACGAATCAGCTGTCAAAACGACCGTGAGACCGAGAAGAAGGACACGTTGAATTTTCACAATAAAAACTTGCAACAACTTACTCTAAACACATCTCCTATTTCGTTGGAACGATCCAAGAATCAACTTTATCCAACTACACTTCATCAATGGCAACTCAACAAGACATTCATGCAGCCGGTGCGGAAAACCGACCTCCAATGCTTGAAAAAGGTGGATATCTCCCATGGACAAGCCGCATGCTTCGTTACATCAAAACTAAAGATAATGGCAAATTTATGATCAAATCCATAGAAAAAGGTCCATTTTAGCCAAGACAAGTTCAAATTGCCGGTGATCCAAATTCAACACCTCCTACTCAACCATTCGTGCGTGTACAAACAGAAGCAGATTACACAGATGAAGACAAGACGCAGATCAAAGCTGATGATATGGCAATGCATCTAATCCAACTTGGATTACCACGGGAGATCTTTGCTGCGGTCGACAGTTGTGAAACTGCTTATGCTATGTGGGAACGTGTTAGAAGGATATGTCATGGAACAGAAATTGGACAACAAGACGTTGAGAACAAACTTCTTACTGAATGGGAGAACTTTACATCCACTAAAGGTGAACATATTGAATCATACTACACAAGGTTTTGCACTTTGATGAATGAGTTAATCAGAAACAAGTTGACACCTCGAACAATTGCAACAAACATCAAATTCGTCAATAACCTTCCAGAAGAATGGGGTCGTTATGTTACAATTGTTAATCAGACAAAGGACTTACATAAGGTGAATTATGATCAACTCTATGACTTTCTGAAGCAAAACCAAGCTGAGGCTAATGAAGTTAGGAAAGAAAGATTGGCAAAGAATCATGATCCTCTCGCATTAATTGCTAATACACCAACACCGTTACCAGTGAACACACAACAACCATCATCATCTTCCACTCACAACTACATGCAACCATCATACAGTCAACAACCAACACCTGTCTACCAACAACAATTCTACCCACAGCAACAACATGTTATTCCACAACAGCAATACCCACAATTCCAAGAACCAGAATTCACAGACAATGATGAAGCTTCTGCAGCCTTGACACAAGCGTTTGCTTTTCTGACAAAGGCATTCCAAGGACGCTATTCTACACCAACAAACAACAACCAACGGATTTCATCGAACACTCGCAACAAGCAGATTGCTCAACCGAGTTTCAATATGGGCAACAGAGGCCAAATGGTTAGAATTTATGGGAATCAGCAAGGATATGCCACTGGATTTAACATGGGTAATCAAAATATGCAGAATCAGCTGGGTCAGTATGCAGGGAATCAGATGGGTCAACTTGTTGGAAATCAGAGGGGTCAGAATGTTGGTAATTAGGCAATGGGTAATCAGAATAGGAATGTTACAGCTCCAGTTGTTGGGAATATGGGAAATGTGAATCAGGGTAATCCGGTTAAGTGTTTCAACTGTCAAGGTGTAGGTCATATGGCAAGGAACTGTCCTACTAAGCCGAACAAAAGAGACCTAGAATTCTTGCAGAAAGCAGTGATGTTGGCACAAAAGAATGAGGCAGGATTTCAGTTGAACGCAGAGGAAAATGATTTTATGGCTCTTATGGATGACATGGAAGATAGAGAGGATATCGATGCGAACTGCATATTCATGGCAAATCTTCAGGAAGCTAAGTATGACACGGATTCTGACACACTTCCTGTTTATGACATCAATGCAGTCTCTGAGGTATCACACTTCAACACATGTCACAATAATGATATATTTGATATGTCTCCTCATGAGGAACATCATTCTGAGAAGCTAGCACCCAATTATGATAAATTTCTGGATACGCCAAGTAGTAGCAATACTCCTTCAGCAACTCCAGATGTGAATCATAATGGAGGCTTCGTTTCACAGCATGCTGAGAATGATGAGGAAACACGTGCTTTATTTGAATCATTATTAAATAATTGTGGTATCGAAATCGAGAAAGTGAAAAAGGTCAATCGCGATGTTAAGGCCGCGAATGTCAAATTGACCACTGAGCTTGAGAGTTACAAGGAAAACGCTAAATTTTTTGAATTTCATAACAAAAGATTGTCTGAATTAGAAACTGGTTATCAAAATTCCGTTTCAAGGGAAAAACAATTGCAACTCAAGTTTGACACACTTGATGTTAATTCTTTCAAAAAGATAAAATCTTTAAACACGGAAATTTTTGAGTTACAAAACCAACTTTCTAAACAAAAAACAGCTTATACCAATCTTGAAAAAGAAATGGATGAGTTGAAAAAGGACTTTGCAAAGAAAGAAGACAAACTTTTGGAAGAAATCGTAGAGTCAGAACACATGATTGCTCATTTAGAAGAATTAGTGGTTAAGTCGGGTCAGTCAAGTCAAACAATGAAAATGATTTCAAATCAAACTAATTCGATTTACCATACGAAACATAAAATGGCTCTTGGTAACAAAAATCCTTGTAATCTCAAGAAAGCTCAGCAAGAACAAAATGTTTTGTATAATGGTAATGTGATTTACACCAAACATGATCCTCCCGTCGTTCGGGATTCTATGGAAACGATAGAACTTGTCGATGAGAGCTTAAATAAAATGAAACAAAAGGATTTGAAACCCATTGACTACAACAAACTGAACAAACTTTCGGGTATTACTTTTGTTCCACAAACAGAACCATCTGTGTTTTCCATAAAACGACCATTCGCGAAATTCTTTTCTAAAAAGACAGTTGTTTCCAAATCTCTTTCAAAAATAGAACAAATGTCCTCTAACAACACTTTTAACACAAGTGAGGCTAGAGACATTCCAGATGATGTTAAAAAGAGAATTCAAGAACTTCAAAATATTGTTGAATCTAAAACTTCCATCAATATTAACAACTGGCATTCTAGTTTTCATATCGAACAGAAAAAGGTGTTTGAAAACGAAATTACTATCCCACTGAATAACATTAGTGCGAGGGTAATCCATTTTGAACAAGCTTTCTTAAAAGAAACGACCGACTTTGTCAAGGACCACAAATCCCTGGTAACCGAAGCTAATGATACTCGTGAAAACATGAATGTTTTGGAAAACCTAAATGATTCTCTCTTCGAAGCTGTTCTGTCTACTGATATAATGTCCATCATCATACAAACATATTCGGTTCAAGACGATGAAAGACTGAGAGCTGCGACCTCCGCAATTGTTTCAAAATATGAAAATGCTCTTATTAAACTTGAAAAAGAAAATGTGTCATTTTTCGAACAACTTGATCGAAAAAAGGAAGAATGAAAGTATGACAAATTGTCGTATGAGCGTGCCTTCAAGAATATGAAAGAGCAAAATGATCTTTTGAGGGCTCAGCTTGAAAGTCAAAAAGGGAAGGGTGCGGAAACTAAGTTTGCAAAACCATCGACCTCGGAGAAACCAAATGTTTCAAACACGGTTAACAAACCAAAAATGTCAATTTCACGGTTTGCACCAAAAGTCGATGAGAAAAAGGATTTGACAAAACCAGTCACTCCAACACCCTTGCCCAAGCAAAATGATAATGTAAAGATTGTTGATAAAGGAAAAGCGGTTGTTGAAACACCTAAAGTGATAGCACCTGGCCTTTTTAGGATTAGTCCCACTAATGCGTCTGCCTCCACATCTAAGACAAATGCGTGCAAAAAGGATAATTCTAAAGAGTCTAGTAATGCTAAAAAGGACAACAATATAAATTCTAACGCGTGTGCCTTACCTTCTACAGGATTAGAAAGCACCTCTAGGAGTAGCAGACTAAAGCCTAAGAGCAATACAAGGAACACTAGAGTCTCGCCTGTCTCTAAGAGTAGTAGCAAGAATAAAGTTGAAGAAGTAGAAGAACACCCTAGGAATTTATCGCTTTGTAATAAGAAACATGATTCATCTGAATATAATGTCGAAAGTACTGGTTCTAATGCATGTAATGACTCTGTTTGTTTAATTTGCAAGAAAAGTTTAACCAATGATGTTCATGATGAATGTGTTTCTAAGAATGTGAATTTTAAGCCTGAACAGAAGAATGTTCCAACAAGACCTAGTGCCAGATCTAGATCCTTAGAAAGCTTAGTTGCACGCTTTAGGTCTACCACTATCAGTCGAATGCCGAGGAACTATCTTAAGTTTTGTAAATGGAAACCAACGGGTAGAGAATTCATTCTTCAGGATGGCAAATTGAAAGTTGTTCCAAATGGACTATTAGATACCTTCTATGAATGTGATTCAGATTTTACCCCTAACCAAATGGAACCAAATTCAAAACGGTTTCCAAATACAAACTCTTCTGTTCTTCGCAGGTTATCGAAATATGTCTTTGGATCGTCGACTCGGGTTGCTCCAAGCACATGACCGGGAATTTAAAGCTGCTGATCAATTTCATCTGGAAATTTATGGGAACTGTACGCTTTGGAAATGATCATGTAGCAGCTATTCAGGGTTATGGAGATCTTCAGTTTGGGAATTTTTTGATCACTCGAGTTTACTACGTCGAAGGGTTGGGACACAACTTGTTTTTAGTTGGGCAGTTTTGTGATGCAGATTTAGAAGTTGCATTAAGGAGAAACACGGTTTTTATTAGAAATTTGGTTGGTGATGATCTCCTAACTGGTAATCGTGGTACAAACTTGTATGCTATCGACATCAACCAAATGGATTCTTCATCACCAATTTGTCTTATGACAAGGGCATCCGATATTAAGTCCTGGCTGTGGCATAGACGCTTATCCCATCTCAATTTCGACACCATCAACAAGTTAGCCAAAGACAACATCGTCACCGGCCTTCCTAAATTCAAATACACCAAGGAACACATATGTCCATCATGCGAACAAGGAAAAAGCAAAAGAGCATCATATAAACCCAAAACCGTACCTAGTTCGGAAGAAAGGTTACATATGTTGCACATGGACTTATGTGGCCCAATGAGAGTTGAAAGCATTAATGGGAAGAAGTATATTCTTGTTATTGTCGATGATTATTCAAGATATACATGGGTAAAGTTTCTGAGGTCAAAAGACGAAGCACCAGGTACCATCATCACCTTTCTGAAGCGTATCCAAGTTCTACTTCAAGCTCCAGTAAGGATTGTAAGAACAGATAACGGCACAGAATTTACAAATCAGGAGTTAAGCACCTACTTTAAAGATGTTGGAATCACACACCAAACATCAGTTGTTAGAACTCCACAGCAGAATGGGGTAGTTGAAAGAAGAAACCGAACTCTTGTTGAAGCTGCTCGCACAATGCTAATTTTTTCTAGTGCACCACTATTCTTATGGGCTGATGCTGTTGCCACTGCTTACTTTACTCAAAACCAATCCCTAGTACATCCAAGATTCAATAAAACCCCATATGAGCTAGCGAACAACCGGAAAACTGACATCTCTTACCTTCACGTATTTGGCACTTTGTGCTATCCGACGAATGACAGAGAAGATCTAGGAAAGTTAAAAGCTAAGGGTGATATTGGAATCTTCATTGGATATTCAGAAAAATCGAGGGCATTCAGGGTGTATAATCGAAGAACAAAAAGGATTATGGAGACGATGAATGTGAAGTTTGACGAGATTTCACAAATGGCTTCTGAGTGACTCGCTCTAGAACCCGCGCTTAATCCGATGGCTTCTAATCAATCCAGATTAGGACCCGCACCAAACATGCAGACTTCTGGCCACATCAGTTCAGGACTCGTGCCTCAAGGAGCTCAGTCAACAAACACTGGAAAACCTTCAGAACAAGAACTGGAAAATTTCTTTGAGTTAATGTTTGATGAATATTATGGTGGACCTTCGACAAATGCATCTCAACTCCATTCCGCTGCACCCGCTCAAAACCATCAATCACCACCACCATCACAAGATGCATCTACAACAGTTGAAGCTGAAGCACCAACGACCTCAACATCATCAACATCTACTCAAGCAACTCCAGTTATTGAATCTGTTCTACCAAGAGTTGATGAGCAAAATCAAACTACAAATTTTCAAGAAGAACCTACAACTAATTCAAACGATGTTGCGTTAGAAGAAGAAGAAGCATTTGAAAACCCGTTTGCATCAGACTCTGCTGAATCTTCTTCAAGGTTACAAGAACCATCTAACACACATTCGTTCAACCAAAGGTACCCTTCTACGTTTCAATGGACAAAAGACCATCCGTTAGTACATGTTATTGGTGATCCTTCAATGCCAGTTTAGACAAGGAGACAACTTGCCACCGATCTCGAATTGTGCATTTACATTTGCTCAATAAGCCCCAAAGTACCAAAGAACATTCGGGAAGCAATGGCAGAAAACCCATGGATTGAAGCAATGCAGGAAGAATTCCTTCAATACCAGTTACATGATAGTTGGGAACTTGTTGATCTCAAGTGGTTGTGGAAGAACAAACTGGATGAGGAAATGACTGTAATTCGCAACAAAGCTCGTTTCGTGGCTAAAGGATATCCACAAAAAGAAGGGATAGATTTCGAAGAATCATTCGCGCCTGTAGCTAGACTTGAAGCAGTCTGGATTTTCTTAGCCTATGCAGCTCACAAAAACATCACAGTCTATCAGATGGACATTAAGACAGCTTTCTTGAATGGAACTCTGAAAGAAGAAGTGTATGTGAGTCATCCAGAAGGATTCGTTGACAAAGAACATCCAGACTACGTCTATAAGCTTAAAAAGGCCATTTATGGTTTAAAACAAGCTCCAAGAGCGTGGTATGATGAACTATCATCTTTCCTGCTCAATAACAATTTCACCAAAGGAACAGTTGATGACACCTTGTTTATCAAAAAATTCAAAAATGACATTTTGATTGTTCAGATTTACGTGGACGACATTATCTTTGGGTCCACTAATCCGAATCATTCAAAACATTTTGAAAATCTCATGAAAAGCAAATTTGAAATGTCCATGATGGGGGAACTAAGATTCTTTCTTGGGTTACAAATACATCAATCCCCTCGTGGTATTTTTATCAATCAAGCTAAATATACTATAGAGATTTTGAAAAAACATGGAATGGAAAACTGTGATTCTGTTGGTACACCAATGGTCACTTCACCAAAAATTGGTGCAGATTTGTTTGGGAAACCTATCGATCCGAAGAAATATCGGAGCATGATCGGTTCTATCATGTACCTAACTGCTAGTCGACCCGATATACAATTTGCTGTTTGTTTGTTAGCACGGTTTCAGGCAAAGCCTACCGAACTTCACCTCAAAGAGGTTAAACGGATCTTTCGGTACCTAAGAAGCACCATTAACATGGGACTTTGGTATCCGAAGGATTCAGAGTTTAATCTAACAGCATTTTTAGATGCAGACCATGCCGGTGATCTAATTACAGCAAAGAGTACATCAGGTGGAGCACAATTTTTGGGTGAAAAGCTTGTAAGCTGGTCGTCAAAGAAACAGGATTGTACTGCGCTATCAACAGCCTAAGTCGAGTATGTGTCTCTATCTACTTGTTGTGCCCAAGTTCTTTGGATGAGGACACAGCTCACAGATTATGGCTTTACTTTTGACAGAATACCTATGTATTGTGACTCAAAAAGTGCCATAGCCATCTCGTGCAATCCCGTTCATCACTCTAAGACGAAGCATATCAAAGTCCGCTACCATTTCATCAAAGAACACGTGGAAGAGGGTACTGTTGAATTATTTTTCGTTAAGACTGATTACCAACTCGCCGATCTATTCACTAAAGCCCTTCCTAAAGAAAAGTTTAACTATTTAGTTCGACGAATTGGCATGCGAAGCCTAACTCCTGAGGAGCTAGAACGTCTTCTTGAATCTTCTTGAAAAATGTTTTCTAAAACGCTTCGCTGTAAATATTTTTGAAAAAACAAAATTCAAATATATATAAAATCTTCAAAAATTCAAAAACATTATAAAATCAAAAAATCCAAAAATATTCTTCTAACGACATGTCTCTTGTATAATCGATATTCTGTACGTTTCTAGAAATGTCATTCAACAATGATACGGATATGTACAGATGCTTGAGCGAGAGTTTTTTTTAATGTTTTTCTAAAACATGTCGTTTCTCAAAAATTTCTTCACAATGGCTTTTGTATACCTCAGTACGAAACCCGGACCATAAATGACGACTTCTGATTATTTTCAAATCAAGGACTCGTATGTTCAATGACGAAATCATTTTCACATAGTTCGAGTCTAAACAAACGAAAAAGATTTCAAACACAAACTCGTTTTAAAACTGAATTCTTGAGCACTTTTTCAAGATTGTTCAAAAGATTTCTCAAAATCTCTCAAAATGAGTGCTCAAGATAACTCCCTCCAAACCCTTAATTGTTTGTTAAAATGTGCTATCATTAAGGGGGAGTTCAAAACAAAAATGTTCCGAATTCATGCAAAACAAATCTGTCTATCTCTCCAAAAGCTTTTTATTAATCGATTGATATAAAAAATATCACAATATGCTATTTTTGAAGGGGAGAAGACATGATCAAAATGTGATCAAAGATGTTTTATGAAAGTGACTGAATCTCAAAAGAGCTCGACTCAGTATGTACCAATGAATTGACGAAGCTTAAAATGTCAGTAATCGAAAAGACTTGTCCTGGACGGGTAATAATTTCAAGCTAGTCCAACTAGTGATGTAAGCGTGTCTCGAATAGGACTTGTCTGAAAAGAATGTACCGTATCGAGAGACTTTCTTTGGACTTAACCAGGACGGGTAATAATTTCAAGCTAGTCTAACTAGTGATGTAAGCGTGTCTCGAATCGGTCATGTTCGTTGAAAGTGGATCAATTCAAATGTGCAAACTCCTCCCGCACGTGCAAATTTCTTAAAAATTACATGAGCTCATGTGAAGGGGGAGTCCTTAAAAAGTTGCAAAACTCTCAAAGTGGTAACAAAAAAGATGTTTAATAATCATAAAAACTTTGAGAGATTTTCAAATAAATGGTTTCATGGTAATGATAGGATAGTCACGGTGTTATAAGGTGACTAAGGTTAGGTAAAACCGTCCTATGATCCGCCAAAGCCGGAGGGATCTACCCAAGGACAAATCCAATAGATTAGTATTAGAAGTCCTTAGGTATGATTGAAAAAAAGAGAAAATGAGAAAGGAGAAAGAAGGGGTTGAAGAATTAAAAAGAAAAGTTATGAAAAAGGGTGAAAAGAAATAGCCCTCCATATGTTCAACCTTAGGACAGACACCGGGTACAATTCGTATGCTATTGGTTGTTACTAAGGTGACACCGGTATTGAAGACAAAGACGTCATGGACCCAGTGATGCACTGCACTAAACCTTCTTAACCACTCAAGTTCTCTTAAAAGAGCTTGTTTCATTCTCACGGGGAATCGTTGTAATCTAGCAGGAGACCCCTCCCTACTCTCCGAATAGGAAACCTAAGTGTGCACTCATCGAGTCTAGAGCCATGAGATACATCAAAGATCTCTTAGGAACACTTAGTATTTCTACAACTGGTGTTCTACATCAATGGACACTAGCTGTAAATTATAGAGTCCTACGCAGATCTTAGCAATCTGCCAGAACATTTATGAGAGGATTCACTTTTGTGATTCTCAATGATTGAATGGAAACTCCTGCCAGGGTCAACATCAAGCAGCCCTGACAGCAGGTCACTTAGGTAATTCTTTATGAGTTACGCTTAGTGTTCGCGGTGGTTTCAAACGGTCTACAGTCGTGGAGTGATCCCCAGCGACTCACCCATTCGTTAATCTACTTAATAGGTTTCGTAAGCTCTCCCGAGACTATCCGAAATGGGAACGGCCATGGTAAGGATTAGAAGGAGTCTTCATACTATGCTGTTGGCGATCTCTAATTCCTTATCTGTAAGTACCGGTTGATTATTGCTAACTGTTTACCTACAGATACATATCACCTCCATGGCGACGGATTCCACATGCTCATACATGCATCACAAAGTCAAAGGAAAGTTCTCACAAAGATCAAAGGATAACAACAGTCAAAGAAAGATTCTACGCCAAAAAGAAGAATCTACAAAGTCTAATGACAAAGATCTATGTTAAAGAACAGGAACAACAAATGCATGTATCACAAAGACTGAAGATGTATGAGCATGTTGGAATGGCAGACAACCACCACAGACGCAGAAGTGATGAAAGGCAGATTGCTCCATATCACAAAAGAACAAAGAACGATGAAAAGTCAGTCATCAAAGATCACAAAGCGTGAAGGAACAAAGACTAAAAGACTATTCTACTACGACACACAATGGACAACAACAAAGAACAAAGAAGACCTAATCACGTGGAGCATCATTCGAATGACCACCCCTTATGGGGAGATTGTTAGCATTAAAAATATATATTGAAAAGTGATGGTCATTCTCATACGTGTAACTTTGTAATGTGTCGTAGTTTACAATATAATAGTCAAATGGGCTTATAGTTTGGACTAATCTAATAGGTTATAAGTTATGTATTATGGCTAGTCCATAGTTTATGTAATAGTCCAAGTCCATCACCAAGCCCATCCTAAGGCCCATAAGGTCTTAAGTCTTATGTATAAAAGACACCACACACCTCATTTGTGTGGTGTGCTTGTGTGTGTATGTGTGTGTTTTATTAATAAAAGCTCTCATTTCCATCTCTCTCTCTCTCTATACTATACGAATCATATATACACTTCAAGTCACCATCTTTCCTTCTTCTAAGCTTCTATATTTGTGATAAAGTTAATATATCTAAGGTCCTACATCTTCCTTAAATGGAAAAGTAAATTTGAAAACCAAGAGGATCAATTTGATCTCACATATGAGTTAGAGGTCTTAGAAAAATTAATAGATAGACATTTAGTTGAGATTAATACATGTGCTACTAGTTTAAATGTTTTAAATGAAGGTGTAAGTGAAGATGATTACTCATGTCGAGCTCTTAGTGGACTTGCTTGCGATTCATGGACCAACACGGATGAAGATGAAGCCAACCATCCGGTTTGTGATTCTCTATTAACTAAAACATCAAGCAAGGTACACTTTGTAACCAAACATTTTTGCTTTGACACATTCATCTTAAAATTTTCTAAACTAGAAAATGAGTCTAAACTCTTATGCAACATGGACCTAAAAACTATCTTCAACAATGAATCTTCAAAATCTTGTATTAATAATTTTGAAAATGAAATCATGTTAGAAGATAAGATATCTAGACTTGAAAGTCATGTTGAAATTGATTTAGAATGTAAAATGTGTCTAGAGTACAAACATGAAATTCAAAGACAAAATGAAAAAGGAAAAATGCTTGCTAAATTTGAAGAAAGTTCAAAAGCTCTTGAAAGTTGTTTAAAGAATCAAAGGTCATTTAGAGATAGAACCGGATTAGGATTTAACTCTAAGAACCATCAACAAGTAAAACAGAACAAGTTATGTTTGTAAAACCTAATAGTGAATTGTAGGAGTAATTCTATCTCTAGTAGGAGCTCATAATAAAAGGATAAAGATATCATGTTCAATATGTCTATGTGTTTATCTAACTTCCTTGGATTCATGAGTATTCGAGTTTAGCTCCTCTACGTGTCAAGATTATTTGCTTTATGTTTATCTTCTTGATGGCTAATCTATGGAGCTTAAAAGGTACACGTCTCTTCAACTTCCCTTTAAATGTTTCATGTTGATTAGTAGTATAATTCGTCATGAGTGTTAGTAGCAGTCCTTACTCCAAGGAGTTTATGTTGTGTGAGTAACAATAAGGATTAAATCCTTCATAGTTAAATTATTTAGACACTACTTCTAGTAGGAGATATAAGGTGCTTTATCTCATTATACTTTCGGGAAAAGACACGAGTAACTCTTGAGTGAGTCTCACTTAATTCTTGTCTACAAGTGAGTTAACTAAGAGTCTCCTAAGTGATAAGACAACCAACACTTTTGTGATGCTTGCAAATCTAGCAAAACCACAACATTTCATAGATACTTGTGGTAAAACGTCTTTTGACATTATACCTTACATTTTCAATTGTGTCTTAAGTTCAACCATTCTTTCGTTAAAAATTTCATGTATAACACACAAAGAAAAATAAATCATTTAAATTTCATTTGGAGTTTTGAGAGAAAATGATTTATAAACATCTAGGATGTGAACATCAAATTCGACACATAGTCTTATGATGGTGCATCTCTTAGACATTCACACTCATAGTACCTTAAGTAAATAAACCCAAAGAGTCGAGGAGTCATTGAGTTTAACATTCAATGAAAGACCACCTCCTTCTAAGATATCATTTTTGGTGAATGATGACTTAGTCGCAAGCCCAACATTGATAAGAAAAGTAAGTCAAGATCAATAACAAGGAAGATGAACTATTAAAATTGAAAAACAACATCCTTTCATCTTGTGTCTAACATTGAGTCAAGCAATATTAGCAAGGTCATAAAAACTTGAAACATGAGTCATAGTGGTAATTAAAACAAATGTGATAAAAAGTGTTTTTGGAAATTAGAGTAAAGCAATTGCTAAATCAAAATAGAAATGAATGTTAATCTTTGAAAGACTTTTTATTAACCTAAGCAAGCTCCAAAAGCAGAGGATAATCACTCAAAGACATTCCTAGTCATTCACTTGTTCACAATGATTAAGTCCTTTGTGACTTGTCAAGAATGAGATTAGTAAATCCATAGGTAAAACTAAACATAGAGAAATGTATGGAAGTATACTTGTTCTCACAACAAAGTAACCCAACATTATGTTTAGTGCTTGTCTATGTGCTCGATTTTAGAGGAGATCCTAAAAATAACTCTTTAAAAAGAGCTTGCTTGGATTCATCAAAAGGTACTACACTACTAGGATTATGGTATCCCAAAATAACGGGAATAGAAACCATAGTGTATGCCAAATGGAATTGCATCGGTAATAAGTTGATAAGAAAAGCACAAGTGGTACTTGCACTTTTATACTTACTTACCCAATGATTCTCCAAAACGCTGAAGGATCTCAAATTTGTATTTAATGAAAAAGCACATCAACAAGCTCCGCTTAAACATGCTAATTCGCGTCAACAACGGCACTCATTCTATCAACAATGTCATCCATTCAACAAAGGAAGCATCGACTTCGACGACTATTCAATCCACTATGTTCTTAATAGACATAATGTGATCCATCATCATCGCCTTGATAAGATTGTTCATTGAGGAACGTCTTAACTAAGAAAGTCTTCTACGTTAATCATTCTATCAACGTTTTCACAAAACCTCTTGAATGTGAAGCATTCATCATTCCTAGGCTTAGTCAAAGACTCATAAGACCTAAAACCTTTGTTTTGAACATTAGGATAAAACCACAAAAATCAAGACAATCCCTTTTGAATTTTTCCCTGCAGCTCCCACGGCACCCTCAGATCATACGGGCGGAACCAAAAATGTCCGTCAAAGCCACATAATGTTTTATTTTGTATTTCAAAACCAAACACCCTCTTAACTTAATCATTCACTTTCAAACTGCCATCACCCTCTCAAAAACACATAACCTTACGAAATTTAGGGCTTTCAATCCAATCTCTTCAAATCCAACTAACTTTGTAAGTGTTCTAATCACAATTGCATTTTTGATTCAAGTATAACATTCTCATTTACATTCATTAACTAGAATCTTAGGGTTTATGCATAAAACTTCTTAATTCATGAAAAACTTGGTGGCTAGCCAATCATGTCTTCCATTAGTTAAGTATTGCATCCTTTTTGTTATTACTTTGATTTACCAAACACACCAAGTGCATTATCTTTCAAAAAATTGCAATCCAAGACTAGAACATGATTCATCACCACATTGTTAAAACAAATGAAAAACATCATTGAAACATCACTTGCATATTATCTCTTGAATGCTAAAGGGAATACATAACTAATATGTATTTTCGGGTACATTCAATCGAAGACATATTCAATTAGGAGAGTTTGTGGTTATCTTTTGTTTTTATAACAAAACTTAGCAAAGAAAACAATTTGGGCATCAAAATGAGTCAAGATAACCAAGTCTCCACATTGTTTGCATATAAGAACACATTGCATATAAGAACACATTAGAACATCCACATTGATTAAAAAGTCATTAACATATAATTTTGTGTTTTCTAGGAATCAACATGCCTAACGAAAATCAATCCGATCACAAGGAAACCCTTAAGTACTTGCCCAAACACCATAGGACCAAAGGTCTCGACAAAGTTCAAGTAGAAACCTTTAAGGCATTAGAAAAACGCTATGTTCACGAAGGTAGAACAATTGATCCATCCTTTCTATAAGGAACATCTATTCGCCAAAACTTTGCCGCAATCAACTTTGATTGTCTCCTTGATATTGATGAACCAATTTGTCCTAGGTTTGTCCTAGAATTCTATGCAACCGTAAACCTCTCCACAAATGATGTTGGTAAAATAGCATTAAACTTCACAACAAATCAAACACCAAATTTCATAGATTTAAAAGACTTAGCTATCATCTTTGGTGTTCCAAATGAGGGTACTTGTCTCTACACGGATAAGTGGCCTATTTCAAGCCTTGACTCAATTGAGCGTTTTCATCCATACGACAATCTTCTAGCTAGTAAGGAAACAATTAAGGAACATCTCTTTGTTAGAACCTCTACCACTAGGAAGAATATTCGTGGAATATTGTGGATAAGGATCCTTTTGGTATGGAGGTCAATGAGCTTAAACCACAATTTAAGAAGTGGGAAGAAATTCTTAGAGCTAACGTCATAAGTACCATAGGAAATAGGGATCATGTCAACACATGCCTTTGCTACATGCTATATAGCATTTCCACCGGTCAACCATTCAACTTAGCCTACTACCTAGCCAAACGAATGACCGACATACCTTTAGTTGGAACAACCGCTCTTCCTTATGGAATGCTTCTTACTCGCCTCTTTAGAGCAATTTCACCCATTCCTCCTAATGACAAGGGAATGTGCCTTGACTATTCTCTTGTCCCTCACATCTTCGTCCCTCTAAGTGACAAACGAGTCTTCAAAACTAAGGGCAAACGCACTCGCTCACCTTCACCTTCATCATCATCATCCGACATGAGTGAGGGCGATAATCTTCCTAACTCAAAGTTACCTCCTTTGGATTACCTTCAAGAACTATCCGTCATTAAGAATTCATCCGAAGAATTCAAGCAAACGAAAGGAATCTTCAAGTGCTTTGGAAGGTACCTAAGTAAGCTCAACAAGAAGATAGATCGATTGTGAGAAGAGGGATTAAGGAGTGTTTGGATTATGAAGACTTTAGAAATTTGTAGGTGTTAAACTATGTGTTTTATATTGTTTTTCTTGTTCGTGCTTTAGTACTTTTGATGGATTATGTTTTGTATGATCCTTTATGCATTATGACAATATTTGTGGTACTTGTCAATTTTATGCTTATGGTAAATTTTACTAAGTTAAGTGAAGATCGCTAGCCCCAGGTCAAAGTCCTAAGAGATGAATGTCTACATGCCAAATTTTTGTGTTTCCTAATCAGACATATAATAAATTTTCATTTTTAAGGATTTTCGAAAAATTTGAAAATCGTTTCGCTGGTTAAAATCACGGACTGCCACATTTTGCAGCACTGGCGGATCTGGCGGTACCCAAAATTGGGTTCCGCCAGTGCAATTTCTGGGTAACCCAGAATTGGCCCAACGGACCAGGCGGATCCCAAAACAGGGTTCCGCATGTGTAATGTGAAGGTTCCGCCAGTCACATGCAGAAATTTTTTGTCATTTTTCTTAATGTTGATACAAAAGTTGGGCTTTCCTAGTTTAGGCTCTTGCTCTCGTATCAATTCGCTTCTTAATGCTTGAAACCTGCGCACTAAGAAAATAAACAAACACCGTTAGGCTTATCGTGGGATTGTCTCCCACGATTAGACTCCGGCGTGAGAGTAAGTAATCGGTTTTAGGGTTCTCGTAAAGAGTTTAGGGATTTAGTAAATCGTACCTTTGAATGAAGATGTATCATTCCTTATATAGGGGAGTAGAAGCCGTGTTTCTTGCTCCTTACTTTTCGCACGCGTAGTGCTTATCGAGGGTAAGGATATCTATTCCATGAATAGATAATCCTTATCGCGTACCCGGTTGGTTTAGCTGGGCTTTGGGCCGCGTGAGCCCACGCCATTGATTCTGCGGCCCAAACCACTTGTCATGGTAGCCCATTTGTGGTAGGCTTAGGCGCTAGTGGTGTATATTATTTGGACTCATGGCCCAAATGTAGACTATACGTCATCATGTCCCCCCAGTCTAGTGTGCGCAGCTCGTAGCTGCGGATGCTAGACTTTTAGAAGTATAGCGGCAAGCGTGGCGGGAAAAATAAAACGCTTCCCGCCCTTTTGCTCGGGACCACGTATCTAGCCCAAAATATCTCAAGAAGTACCTCGAAAAAGGGGGTTGTGTCCATGTGTGCCTTGAGATTCGGGAAAAAGTGTTGTACCTTTTCGTTTCCTGGCCACACATTTCATGAGTGGGATCCACGTGGCTTGCGAACTAGGGTTGTGGTAAGCGCTATATAATTACCGCCTCCCTTATTCTACAATCACATAGTAAAAAATCCTTTTCACCATTTCTGCTAATCTTCAAATCCTCGAAACTTTTTAAAGAGAGTAACTTTTTTATTAGGTAAACCTTCGTACGTATGGTAAAAATGGTTGCTCAATTAGAAGATATTCGCTCTGCAATGACTGTGAATGATGTTACTCAGTTTACTTCTGATTACTTCATTCCGTTGGATGTGCATCCAGAGGCTCCAGACGTTGACGCGTGCATAGCTGATTTCCCCGAAGGGAAAATAGGATTATACACGCATTTTTTCGAGTACGCAAATTACCGCGTACCTATATCCATTTTTCTGAGCGATTTGCTCAATCACTATCGCCTTCACATCTCACAACTGCACTGTATAGGTGCGGCTAAGGTGTCGAATTTTGAAGTAAACTGCCGTTTACGTTCGATAGAGCCGACTATTGCCTTGTTCCGCGTCTTCTACCACACAACGTGGATCAATGGATGGGTGTCATTTGCGAAGCGCCCGGGGGCGCTTCAGTGCTACACTGAGAAGGTAGACTCCCTGAGGCATTGGAGGGAGCATTTTTTCTGGGTAGACAATGTGGTGTTTCCCTCGCCCTTTGAGTTTTATACTCAAGATACTTTGCCAAGGGATGGGCGCCCCACACCCGGTTCCTATAGGCTGACCGATGCGCAGACTCTAGATGCCAACCGCATACCCATTAACCCTTATCCGGAGGAGTTTTTGGTGCACATGGGGTTGAGTCGCAATTACTTCGGTGGTGATGACGAGGTGCCAACCTTCATAGACGAGGAGGGCCGGGGTGGGTGTTTGTCCCTTCTACTTCAAATATGTAAGTCTTTTTATATGCGCACGTTTAGTAACTTAATCCTTTCTGTTTTGCTTGTTTGTTTATGTGCGCAGAAATGGATCTATTCGCCGTGGTGCAGCTGGAAAAGCCAAAACAGGTGACTGTGGGAGTGCGCCCTCTGAGGGAAGGTGAGCAGCCACTTTTAGAAGCGACCGAGGGTCATTTGACAGTGCTGCCGGATGTTAGCTCTGAAAGTACGCCGCCGCTCCAAGTAACGCCTGTTCAGAGCGTGGCGCCAGAGGTAGAGGCGCACGCTAAATCATCTGATAGCATGGAAGTGCTGGGTCATGATGTGGTAGCGCAGAATCTGAAGCGCAAGGGGGATGCTGAGAGCAGTGGCACTTCCAAGAGGAGGCGCCATATGGTAGCGGATGATGAGTCATCTGCGGAGGAGGAAGCAGTTGCTACTGGTGGGGGCAAAGAAACTGCAGAGGTTTCTCCGCCACGGTAAGTAGTTTTTGCATATGCTTTCCTTATCATTTATGTATGTTTAATTACTTGTCGTAATGGTTGCTATCCTTCGTTCTTGTGCGTATTTAGTGAGCATGTTGAGAAGGATGATGCTGCGACTGCAGAGGGTGTGGTTCCTCCTGAAAGCGCGGAGGAGGGAGCCAAGGTGGCTGATGGAGTATCTGCGCAGGAACTCTTGGTGGAGTTGACTGCTGTTGCTGAGCGCCAAACTGAGCTTGTCGCTCAGTTAAGGACGCAATATGTTGGAGAGAGCAGCGCTGTTGCTGAGGAGAATGTTCGTCTCCGTGCGCAGCTGGCTAAGGCGCGAGCAGAGGCGGAGTCCGCCAAGGCGTATGCTGGGACGATCGCCGAAGATAAGCTGAGTATACTAGCGGACCTTGGGTATGCGAAGGCTAAGCTTCGTCAGATAAAGGCCAAAGCGACCTGGTCGGTGGCGTATCTTGATGAGAAGAGGGCTGAGCACCTTGCCAGCGTCCAGGAGTTCAAGGAGCGCATGGAGAAGATCATTGAGGTGCAGGAGGAGAAGCTGCGCCGTCTCAGTATAGAGTATGACGAGGAGTTGTACCCTCATCTGATGTCGACTATAGTGGAGCGCAGGTACGTTATTATATCTTCCTTCCATATTGCTTTCTATATTTGTTTTGGTTTGCTTTTTCTAATCCACGTTTATCTTGTTGATGTAGGTGGTTGATTAGTCATGGGCTGCGTCTGGCCGCCCTAGGTACTTTGGAGTCTCCCGAGGTGTTAGATGCTTTCGGCAAGGTGGTGCAGTGTGCCGTGGAGCGTGGGAGATCGCAGGCCATGGAGGAGCTTTCTGAGGCCAAGTTATTGAGCGTGGCCCTGACTAAGGTGCCGGGCTACAATGCCAACGCATATGATGAGTTGGTACAGGCCATGGAGGGTATGAAGCTGCTTGAGCTTCCCCATATTGCGCGGCTGGAGCGTGACCAGGATCAACCAATAAATGTGATTATGGCGGGGTTGACCCTAGGGCGCCACATTTTGGAAGATGCAGAGGCGCAGCCGGACTACTTTCTCAAGCCTGATGCATCGCAGCTGCAGGTTCCTGTTTTTGTGCAGCCGCGTCATATTTTGAACCCCTTCGCGCTTGAAAGGGAAGTCCCTCTCCAAGAGGTGTTGGAGAAGCATGCGGAGAGGGCTGTGAGAAAAAAGGGGATTAAGGGCAAGGCCGTCTTATGCGGTGTAGGTGCGGCGCATTTCCCCAGGTCAGATGGGGTTCCAGTCAGCGTACCAACTGTATCGCAAAAAGATGTGTTGCTCTTGATGAAGATGCAAGAAGCGAGGAGCTCTGCTGCTCCTGAAAATAGCCCTGAGCATCGCCATAGCGTGTAGGCTTTTGTTGTAACTTTGTATATTTATTGTATAAATAACAAGATATATATTTTGAGTATTCGTGGTATCTTTTTCTTTTCATGTAGAAAGTTTAACTAAGATACTTATTTTTGATTTTAAATTAAGTACGTGACTTAAGATAAATTATGAAAATAAACTTGCATTATTTTTGCAAAGTGTTTATTTTGTATGACCAAGAGTCTTGGCTCGTTATTTGCTAAGCTTTTGTACAGTGTACATGATATTTGCGCATCCGTCGTGGGATGCGCAAGGGGAACTTACTTTAACGTCTTGTAAATAAGGCGCTTAGCAAGGATGCGTGATCCAATGTTGATGGGTTTGCAACCCTCTTACTCAACGAGTAAATTAGTAGGTTAACTCTTCCTTTCTGCCGTCGTGGGTCTTAATAGGTGCATGCATGCCATGTAGGCAAAATATAAGATATCAATATTGTAACATGATAAAGATGTATTCAATAAAGTAAATTGTGTTATGGAGTTAGCTAGAAACCATAACATTTTATTAATATTTTCAGATGTATGAGAAATAAAAATACAATTCCTAAAAAACAAAAAGAAAATTTTTAAGAACAAACATTTATTGGGCACGTACTAGAGTGCAAGTATGTCTGTTTGTGGGCCGTAGCCTTTCCTAGAGATAGCATCTTTTCAGATTGCATATGTTCCAAGTGCGCGGTAGTTCGTGACCTTCCATGTTGCGCAGCCTGTATGCACCATTACCTAGTGCGTCTATGACCTCGTAAGGTCCTTCCCATTTGGGTCCAAGTTTTCCTGTGTCTTCTGCGTGACTCGCGTCATTGGCGCGGTACAGGAAGTCTCCTGGCCTGAAGGAAGTATGTTTGACTTTTGCATCATAATACTTCTTCATCTTTGCTTTAGCCTTTGCTTCGCGGATAGCTGCGCGTTCGCGCCTTTCTTCCAGCAACTCTAAGTCTATGCGCTGTTCTTCATCATTTGTTGTGACATTTACCTCTGCTGTTCGTATAGTTGGCATGCCAATTTCGGCTGGTATAACGGCTTCTGTCCCATAGACAAGGGAGAATGGCGTGTCTCCAGTGCTGGTTTTTATTGATGTGCGGTGTGCCCATAAGACATGCGATAATTCCTCTACCCATTTGCCTTTATGTCTGTCGAGGCGCGCTTTTATCCCTTCGCCTAGACTGCGATTTGCGCGCTCTACCAAACCATTAGTTTGTGGGTGTTTCACCGAGGCGAAGTGTTGTGTGATATTCAATTGTGCGCACCAATCTTTGAATGGGTTATCGCAGAATTGCTTCCCATTATCTGAGATGATTTCCCCCGGTAGTCTGAAGCGACACACAATATTATCCCACACAAATCGTTTCACTTGATTGCCAGTGACACTCACTACTGCTTTCGCCTCAATCCACTTTGTGAAGTAGTCAATGGCTACAATGAGAAATTTTAGCCCTCCCGCTGCAACTGGGAAGGGGCCTGCAATGTCAATGCCCGACTTATAGAATGGCCATGGTGAGGTAATGGGGGTTAACTCTTGTTGTGGTTTGCGCGGTATTGGCCTGTGCACATGGCAATTGCTGCATTTTTTGATCATATCTCGCGCGTCGCGATGCATAGTAGGCCAATAATACCCTGATCTTAGGGCGCGCGCCACCACGGACCGTGGTCCTGAGTGCATAGCACATGATCCCGCATGAATTTCTCGAAGCACGTAATCTGCTTGGAGAGGTCCAACACATCTGAGCCAAGGTTGTAAGAAGGAACGTCGATATAGGATGTTATTTCGTAACTCAAATTTCTGGGCTGTGCGCCGTACCCTTCGAGCGTCCTTTTGGTCTTGTGGTAAGATTCCTTTGCTTATGAAGTCGATGATAGGTGTCATCCACGTGGGATCTTGTTCTTCTATCACTGTGGATACTTCCATCTCCAAGATTGATTTGTTTTTTAGTGTTTCTACCAAGACCTGTTTTGATAGGTGCGCGGAGCTTGTGGATGCGATCTTGCTAAGCGCGTCAGCCTTTCTGTTGTCTCCTCTAGGTACCTGTTTGATTGTGAACCTATCGAAGCTTTGTATCAAGGACTTGGTTTTTCGAGGTATTGGATCATGTGTTCATCTTTGGCTTCATATTCACCTAACACGTGATTAGCTACTAGCCTGGAGTCTACATTTGCTTCTAGGTTGCGTACACCCATTTGTATTGCAATGCGTAGTCCGGCAAGTAGGGTTTCGTATTCTGCTTCATTGTTTGTGGCTGCGAATTCGAAGCGCAGCGCGTAGGTAAATTCTATCCCTTCTGGATTGGTGAGGATAAGACCTGCGCCTGATCCATCTACGCATGATGATCCGTCTGTGAACAGAATCCATGGTTCCGGTAACTCTACCTTGCTTGTTGCAAGTGGAGTATCCGTGTCCGGCTTTTCAACAATAAAATCGGCTAGTATCTGTCCCTTGATTGCAGTGCGTGGCCTGTATGAGATGTTGTACTCACCTAAAAGTACACTCCACTTTTGTAGCCGTCCTGATGCGTCAGGTTTGGAAATAACTTGCTTAATGGGTTGGTCTGTAATGACAGCTATTGGGTGCGCCTGAAAGTATCTGCGCAGTCTTTTAACTGTGAATACTAGGGCTAAGACCAGCTTTTCCATAGCGCTGTAGTTAGTTTCCATTTTTTTCAGTGCTTTGCTCACAAAATATATGGGGGTTTGAACGGAGTTTCTATCTGTTAGTAACACTGCGCTGACTGCTCCATGGGTTGCCGATAAGTACATAATCAATTCTTCCCCTGGTCGCGGTGCGACAAGTTTGGGAAGAGATGCCAGTTGATGTTTTAGTTGTTGGAAAGCTTCTTCTGCTTCCTCTGTCCAACGAAAATCTCCCTTTTTTGTACACTTCGTGAGTGTTTTAAAGAGAGGGAGTGATTTGTCTGCGGACTTGGATAAGAAACGGTTTAGCCCTGCAAGCTTTCCGTTTAGCGACTGGACTTCTTTTAGTGTGCGCGGCGAGGGGAGATCGATGACAGCTTTTGTTTTTTTGGGGCAAGGTTTGATATCATCTGGTTCAATTAAGTACCCGAGGAACATACCTTTTGCCGCGCCAAATGTGCAGTTTTTAGGATTCAGCTTCATGTTTATCCTCTCCAACGTTTTGAACGTTTCCTCAATGTCGCGCACTAATTCTTCCTCTGTGTGGCTTTTTATGACAAGGTCGTCTACATACACCTCTAAGTTGCGACCCACTTGTTTTTCAAAAGCCGTGTCTACTAGTCGTTGGTAGGTTGCGCCAGCTTTCTTTAGACCGAAGGGCATTTTTGTGTAGCAGTAGACTCCTTGACTTGTATGGAAAGCTATTTTTTCTTCATCCTCCACTGCCATCTGAATTTGGTGGTATCCCATATATGCATCTAAGAAGCATTTTAGGGGATATCCGCACAGGGATTCGACCTTCCAGTCTATCTCTGGCAGTGGGTAGCAGTCCTGTGGACATGCTTTGTTGAGGTCCATGAAGTCCACGCACATCCTACAACTGCCATCACTTTTCTTTACCATCACTGGGTTAGAGAGCCAATCGTGATAGTAGACTTCGCGCATAATAACTGCGTCCACAAGTTTGTGTACTTCTTCCAGAATAACTTTTGCGCGGTCCGGAGCCTGGCCGCGCTTCTTTTGTTTTATTGGGGGATATCCTGGTCAGATTTGCAGCTTGTGCTCCGTAATAGAACGTGGCACTCCGGTCATATGCTTTGGTTCCCATGCAAAGATGCTCAGGTTCCTTTGTAAGAGTGCGCATACAGCTGCTTTACCTTTGTCAGATAAAGATCCTCCAATCGATAATTGTTGGTCTGGGTAATCAGGATGAATATCTACCTTTAAGTTTGGTATTTTTGTTGCGCGCTGCTCTGTGACATGATCCTCCTCACTGGCCACCACGTTGCATTCTTTAGGAGGTACCGTGGTATTGTAGAGAGTAACAATTCCTCCTTTTACTGGGAATTTTAGCATTCCGTGTGCTGTGGATGGGACAGCGCGCATGGATGATATTCCAGGTCTCCCAATGATACCATTGTATGGTGAAGGAGACTTGATAATCATGAAGTTTATCCATGTTGCTGTGGAGTGTTGTTCATCTCCCACGACTACGAGTAGGCGTAGTTGTCCCATAGGCCATATTTTTTCTCCCGTGAAACCAGTTAATGATGTCGCGGCTGGTATCAACTGGTTTTGTATCTCGGGTTTTAGCCTTTTAAAGCAGTGTTCATATAAGATATCTGCGGATGCTCCTCCATCGATATACATGCGGCGGATATCGTGCCCCTCCGTATGTATTTCAATGGTTAATGGCTCTATTGCTGCGTTGTCCGCAGTTATAGTGGGGAAGGATATCTCTCTCTCTGAGGAGAACTTTTGGCTAACTTTCTGCTTTGTCTTGCGCTGCCATGATTGTATCATGTAGATGATGTCAGCCTTATCTTTTTGAGGCTCCTTCTTAGCTCCAGTCTTTTGTCTATCCCTCCCTTCTTTGATGGCTTTTACGAGGTGATCCATTCTGCCTTCTTTCACTAATTTTTCAATTAGCTGCCGCAGCTGGACACACTCGTTGGTGGTGTGGCCTTTTTAGCTATGGTAGTCGCAGTACCCATTCCCTATGCGCTTGTCCTCTGGGGTACGCATTGGTGGGGTTTTTTGGGAAGTTCGCCCCTTCTGTTGCAAATATCTCTCTTGGAGTTTTTGTGAGGGGGGTATATTTATCATTATCTCGTCCACTTCCCTGACCGCGGTAATTCTTACTGCGATTGCTGCCTTGATCATTGGATTGTCTCCTAGGCTACTCTTGTTGCCTATAGCTTGAGTAGCCTTTTTTACTATCTGCGGCCGCTGCTTCCCCTTGGATGAAGGATCTGGTGCGCTTTGTTAGCTCATCGAAGCTTTGGGGTAGTTTATCGTTTAGCTTCCGTGTCAGTTCTGGGTTATTGATCCCATTCATGAATCCTGAGATTTTTAGTACCTCGGGGCATGCCTTGATTTGTATGCATTCATCCTTGAAGCGCTCCATAAAAGCGCTTGTGGATTCCCCTTGTCGTTGCTTTACCCTGGCTAGTTCCACAGGGTTTTTTGCGCACTTCTTTCGTTGCGTGAAGTTTAGGCGGAATGCTTTTCGCAACTCTTCGAATCCATTAATGCTTCGTCGTGGAAGCTGGTTGAACCATGTTCGCGCATTCCCTACTAGGGTAGAGTTGAACATGTGGCACCACACAGGTTGTGGCCAATTTTCGATAGCAGCCGCTGACTCGAAAATTTTTAGGTGATCATCAGGGTCACCCGTTCCATCATATGTTTTCACATTAGTGGGCATGCGCCTTTTCTTGAGATCAGAGTAATCGCTGATGCGTCTTGTGAACGCATCAACTTTTTGACGACGCCAAGGAAGGGATAAGTCTTCATCCTTTTCTTCGCGACGTTTTCCTCTGGATTTCCAGTGCCCCGTCTCTTTGTCCTCGTTGTCCGAGGAATCATTAGAGGAAGAGTTATATTTTCTGCGGCGCTTGCGCCGGTTTTTATCAGAGGAAGAGTTTGAGGGGCTTTCACTTGGGGAGGGTCTCCTTCCCAATCTGTCGTGAACTCTCCTGCTTCCGGATTTGGAGGAGCCTACACTTGGCGATCATGGTCGTCCAAGTCTGTCTTGTATTCTCCTGCTACCAAGTCTGGTATGGATGTCGGAGCGCCTCTCATTACCTTCGTATTCCTCCGAATATTGAGAGTTAGACGCTGTACCAAGTCTATCATGGACATTGGTGCGCCGTTCGCTGTGTTCGCGCTCATGATGGCGCGGTGGAGATTTTTCTGGGCCAAAATTTAGCCGATCATGCAGGTTATGGCCTGATCTTCTTCTTGTTTCCTCTCGCATGAGACTAGTTAGAGTCTCATAGTGTTGGGACACGAAGTTGTTCAGTATCAACTCAGGAGCATCTTTTTCTGCTGCAAGAATTTCTTTTTCAGCATGCGGTTCCCTCTCACAATTAGGTGCGTCTGGCGGTGTAGTGTTGTTCACTATAGGTACCGTTTGATGAGGCGTGGCGAAGAGGGTGCGCTGGAGATCATCAACACCTGTAGATGCCATGGCGACTTGGGTGATTTCCAAGGGTAATTCCACCGTGGTGGGAATTGGAGTTATCTCTGGTTGGCCAGACGTACTGGTCATTCCGTAGATTAACCTTGAAGTCGTGCTTTGGTGCTTCTTCTTGTGCGAGTCTTCTCGAGTTTTATATAGCTGCGGAGTCCGCTGCCCTGAGTTCTTATTTTTCATCATTCTAGTCTTAAGTTCTTAGTGTGGTCCCACGGATGGCGCCACTTGTTGATACAAAAGTTGGGCTTTCCTAGTTTAGGCTCTTGCTCTCGTATCAATTCGCTTCTTAATGCTTGAAACCTGCGCACTAAGAAAATAAACAAACACCGTTAGGCTTATCATGGGATTGTCTCCCACGATTAGACTCCGGCGTGAGAGTAAGTAATCGGTTTTAGGGTTCTCGTAAAGAGTTTAGGGATTTAGTAAATCGTACCTTTGAATGAAGATGTATCATTCCTTATATAGGGGAGTAGAAGCCGTGTTTCTTGCTCCTTACTTTTCACACGCGTAGTGCTTATCGAGGGTAAGGATATCTATTCCATGAATAGATAATCCTTATCGCGTACCCGGTTGGTTTAGCTGGGCTTTGGGCCGCATGAGCCCACGCCATTGATACTGCGGCCCAAACCACTTTTCATGGTAGCCCATTCGTGGTGGGCTTAGGCGCTAGTTGTGTATATTATTTGGACTCATGGCCCAAATGTGGACTATACGTCATCACTTAAGGTCAAAACTTGTAAAGATTCAAACCATTATCCTAAGTGCGAAATATCTTTCATTAACACCAACAACCATATTAGAACAAACCTCACTCACTAAAACAATTAGGAAGACACTTCCCGCCAAAATTCAAATTCAAAACATAACTAACCAAAGGAACCCTTTTAAAGGATCCTTCAAACTTTTGATCCATTTTCAACCAAACCACTTCCCATGATCACAAAGCATTGAGTGCTTACGTTGGTCTTTCACTCCATCCTATTTCATTGGATTGACATCAAATGATGTGACATGGTCATGAAAATCATTTGAAACCTCAATCTTTGAATGGTAAAACATCAAATCCAAACACCTATTTCAACATCTTTTTCATCCTATAAATTTGAGAGTTTTGCAACAATTCAAATCACACCATCAACATCAAATCTTCTTCTCTCAAACATCAAAACAAAAACCTTTGCAATGACTAAATCCAACACCTCATCCGAGTCATCAAAATCATTTTCAAAAACCACTAGGATTAGTGTCAAACCTTGTTGCTTCAACAAAACCACCAAGTCAAGCTCATCATCATCAAGTGATGCTTCACTTAACATCTCTTCACCCATCAAAGATTTTCTTAACCTTACTACCTCAACTACACCCTCAACACCTTGTAATACCAACATGATCACTATTCAAGATTTGTTTAATCTTGCTACTCCACCACCTTCTCCACCACATTGCAACACCAACATAGCCATTAATCCATCACCAACTAAACCTTTGAGTGAGTCAACTTCACCGCAATCACCAACACTTACACCAATGGAACTTTTCCATACACCACCAACATCACCACTACCCAATTTGGAAACTTTAGATGATCTATCATCAAGTCCACTATCCTTCTCACTTTTTGATACCATTGCTCAAATGGAAACCCAACAACAACCTAGTGAGCAACTAGATGATGAACCCCATCACCCATCTATAGTAGAACGGTTGGCTTACCGTTATGCTAGAACATCAATCTTCCCAAATGATCAAGGTCATACACACCGACAATCATTTGTATTTCACCCCATTTACAAAAACCTTCATGGTGATCCTTACGGAGAACCAAGCTTCCGCCACCTTGTTCAACCACAACAACCACAACAACAACAACCATCACCACAAGAACCTTCCCAACAATTTGAATCCCTACTTTCTTCCTATAAGAAAATAGAAGCATCCATGTGGGAAAAACCTCCAAACATGAATGAGGAAATAAACACTCATTTAAACCACCTTAATGCCTTCAAACGAATGGTTGACTCTCAAATCAACCATGTTATGGAATTCCATATGGCATTACACTCAACAAATTAAGGAAGCAAACACACCTCTCAACCATCCACATTTGCTCCTTCAAGTTCAACCCATCCACCACCAACAAATCAAACCTCTCTTCCATCAAACTTTCCCCGCCATGGTTGCGGACAATGTGAAAGAACCGCTCACATTAGTGAAGGGTGCAGAAGGGAACTTAGGGAACTTTCCGAAGAAATGAGGTTTATCTTAAACCACATTTTGAATCGTCTAGCAT
This sequence comes from Artemisia argyi, assembly GCA_030686995.1. Classification (NCBI taxonomy): domain Eukaryota; kingdom Viridiplantae; phylum Streptophyta; class Magnoliopsida; order Asterales; family Asteraceae; genus Artemisia; species Artemisia argyi. Next base: position 123,939,903 of record CM060684.1, read on the forward strand.
CCTTGTCTCATCCACTTCAACATTAGAGTCTCCAAAATGAAACAAAACCGTTTCCTTTGGAAAATGTTTCCCATTTTAAACAACAAACCAAAACCGTGTCACCACCTCACCTCTCAAACTAAAACCCGCCACAACCTTCAACCCACATTTTCATCCTTAAACAACCCCATCCTTGTTTTTGGAAAATGTTTCTCATTAAGGAAAATGATGACTTCTTTGTAGCATTTTATGTTCTTAGTTTATTTTTAGTTTTTCTTTGTTTTTAAAAGTAGGATGTTGTCATCTTAATTTTGTGTCTTTGACTCTCTAAGAGTCAAAATTTTACATTAAATGAAGTTCATTCTACAACAAGGTTTGCATTGTTTGATGACCATTTAGGTATGATGAGTAAACTATACCTTGCTATGGTACCATACATAAATCTTGTGTTTTAGAAACTAACCTCTCTTTTTGTAGGTTCATTATCCATGTTTTCCTTCCTTGAAACTCCATTTAGGGGAGTAATATTCGAGGGGGAGCATGAGTATTGCATTATTCCGCTTCACAACTCTTAGTTGTGTTTTAAGACATGAAATGCTTTCATGACTTGTCTTGTGCGGAAACTAACTTTTCTTTTGTAGGTTCAAAATCCATGTCTCCTCTCTTGGCACTCCATTTAGGGGGAGTATCATCCAAGCGGGAAATCCATGTCTCCTCTCTTGGCACTCCATTTAGGGGGAGTATCATCCAAGGGGGAGCATGCGCATATTTCCGCTTCGCTACTCTTCTTTTTGTTTCGAAAAAAAGGGGGAGAATTTATATTAAACTTGTTCTATTATTTATACTTCCGCTTCGCTAACTCTTATCTAAAACAAGTCTTAATACTAACTTTATAAGACTTAACACTAAATCTTATGACTTACTTATAAATAAAGTTTATGTTTTGTCATCAACAAAAAGGGGGAGATTGTTAATACAAATATCGTCTAAAAACGTTATTTATATTTTACGATCTTTTCTAAGTTTTGTTAATGACAAAGTATGAACTTTAGCTAAGAGTAAATCATCACTTTAAGTGTTTAAGTCTTGTTTAACTAAGGTTTACATTTCCTTTTAAACTAAACATTGTTTTTATTTCTTAAATTAGAAAGTGTCTTGTCACATCACATTTATTTCTTAAAATAGTAATGTCACATCACATTTAGGGCAAGCTTTGTCAATATACATTTATGGTAAGAAAGAGTGTTTGACTAACCATATGTTTTCTTGCAAGTCTTGTGTTTGACTAGGTGTAATGAGATGTGACCTTGTTTGGTTTGGAAGATTTATTGCAAAAACCAACTGCAGCCCTGGCGGAACCCTGGGGGTACACGGGCGGAACCCATCTGACGGTTCCGCCTGATCCGCCAGACCTGCAGAATGGTTTGCTATAAATACCAAACCATTTGTTAGTTTTGAGTCAACCTTTTAGGACATATTTTGATATACTCTCTCAACTAACTCAGTAACATTTGACTTGTGTGATTCTCTTATGTAGCAAGGGACTTCACAAGTTCATTCAAGAAGTTACAAGCTTCAACTCTAAAGTTGCAAGTCTTGTTAGCTTGGTCATGTATAAGCTTTGGTAGTTTATACTTCATTTGTGTCATGTATGTAGAAGTGATTGGTTAGTATTTTAGGCCTCAAAATACGTAGTGTGTCGGGAGTTGTTGTACCCTTGTAAAAGAACTAACGGGAGTGGTTGTACCCTTGGTAAAGAACTCGACATCTAGCTTAGTGTCGGTAAAAGTGTAAGCGACGATGGGAGTGGTTGTACCCGTGTAAAAGAACTCGACATCTAGCTTAGTGTCGGTAAAAGTGTAAGCGACGTTGTAAAGGTTTTCTCCGCCGGTGAAAGGAGCTTGTTGATTAGTGCTTATAACTCTCGAGTTGGAAACTCGGGGCGTGGATGTAGGGCAAGGAAAAAGAGTCCTTGTAGCCGAACCACGATAAACAATCGTGTTGTGGTTCGATCGTTTCTTTCTCTATCTTTGCCTATTACATGTTTGTGTTTAGTTAGAATTGATTAACCACATATAAAGCTTTTCAAAGAGTTAAAACAATTAAAGTTGTATGTATGTCTTTAAACAAATGAAAAGCTTTTCAAAGAACTAAACAAGCAAAGTTAGGACCATCACAAGTAAAGCTTTTCAAAGTATGAAACAAGTAAAGTTAGAATTGTTATTCATATGAAAAGCTTTTCAAAGAATCAAACATATAATGTTGTGTTTATATACTTAAGTAAACGTAAAGTTTTTAAAGGATATTTAAGATAAAAAGGATTTAAAAAGCGGTAAACTATTCAACCCCCCTTCTAGTTTTCCACAATTTTGTTAATGGTCTTGAAATTAACATGACCAAGTCTTCTGTGCCAAAGCATGGATTCATCCAAAGTGGCTTTTGCAAGCAAACAAGTAACATCATCTTTAGCCACTATATTCTTCATGTCTATGCTATATAGATTGCCTTTTCTAGGGATTTTAAGCAAAATATCACTTTCATCAGGTAGCTTATAATCCTTAGACAGTATATAACATTCATTTTCTGAGAATAGAACTCTATGTTTCTTGTCACACATCTGTGACACACTGAAGAGATTGTACTTGAGTTCTTTCACATAATACTGATTCTCAAAGTCCAAGTTTCCAGCCTTGATTGTTCCTTTTCCAGAAACCTTTCGACCAACACCACCTCCAAAGCTGACAAATTGTCCATCATAAGGTTTGAAATCTGAAAGATAGGACTTATTGCCAGTCATGTGCCTGGAACATCCACTGTCTGAGTAACCTTGATCTTCTTTAGGCTTTGAATGTCCCTGCACATAAAATAAAGGAATTAGTTCCTTTTGGGGACCCAAGCCACAAATGAATTGGATCTGCCTCGTGTATCAATATAATTATATATGTCAAAGGTCATTGATACACCATTGGGATTGTTTGAGGTGATAGTTCCTTTTGGTTTCCATTCCCAACGTGTTGAGGCCTTAACAACATTTCCCACATTTACCCTTTTGTTGTTCACAGAACCACCAGTGGAAACTTTTGGCCTTGCAGTGGTAACTGCTCACTTAGCAGTGGCAACTACTGGTTTTGAAATTTTAGGTATCCACTTGTGGTTATTGTAAACTTTCTTTTCAAAATAGGTCTTTTTACTTGTTTGTGCAGATTTAACAAAAGTTGTAATTGGTGTTGCACTCTTAATAGGGGATTTAGGGTAAACTCTGTTTATATTTCTGGCAGTGGCAACTGCTGATTTAGCAGTGGAAAGAGATTTGATGCCAGAGTTAAGCAAAACAGACCTGGGAATCATCTTGCCTAGTGGTTGTGGGTGAGTATTTTTATTGACATTGATTTCATTCACCCTGGTATTCCCAAATACTTCCCTTCTACCCATGTGATAGTTACAATTATAATGAAGATGATCAAAACTACCACATATGTAACAAGCTTTGTTGTTAAAAACAAAGTCACTACCAAACTGTCTAGATTTAACATGATTCCAACTCCTTTTGTTGCCCCTAGGAGTTGTTGACCTTCTTCTGTACATCTCAGCATATCTAGTAGTGTGCCTAGTGTAATTAGCTTGTGTCCTAGGCTTCTCTTTGACAACTTCAGGAATACTCCTTTTAACTTCCACTTGAACACTCTCATGAACACTAGTTTTAGACTCAACATTCATACTTCCATCTTTAAGAGATGAGTCACTGGCACTATCAAATGTATCAACCTCAACCTGAACCCTCTCAATAACAACTTCTTTAACAAATTTTGGGCCATAGGTCATGGTTGGTTCCTGGAACTCTTCTAACCCTGTGTGTGCTAATTCAATACTAGGAGGTGATGGAACACCTCTTAGGGGTGGTGGAACTGATTTATATCCTACTCCTGATTTGGCTTTATTCACAACTTGGGCCTCCCAAATTTTGTCAATGCACTTAGATTGATGATCTAGTGTATTACAGGTTATCTGTATGTTTTCATTGGCATTTTTAACCTTCTCTAACTCTTCCCTAAGAGCCTCATTCACAGCTATCTTATAATCTAAGTCTCTTTTTAAAACAGCAATATCATCATTGAACTTAGAGTCATTGGCTCTATAATGCTCTAACTGTTTTTCTAAAACAACAAGACCTCTTTTATGATTTGCTAGGTTATAATTAGTTTTATTTAACTCTAGCAATTGTTCATCATATTGTTCTTTAAGTTTCTCATAATCTTTTAAAGCCTTACAAGTTTTAGAACAAGCATTATTAATTTGTACCTCAGAGTCAGAAAAAGCCATAAGTGCAAGCTCAGTAGCAATCATTGCAGACTCTGAACCTTCTTCTTCATCCTCAGCCATATAGCTCCAATCATAGCTCACTCCATCAATGGCCAAAAGCACCTTTGGTTCTTCAGTTGTAGGCTCTTTCTTCTTGTCCTGCTTATACCAAGTTGACCTGATATCAGGCTTCTTTGGTTTCCTGCATTCTCTGTCAAAGTGCCCCTTCTTATGACAGTTGTAGCACTCCACCTTCTTCTTATCAAAACCTACAGTTTCATTGCCATTAATGATGATCTTTCTACCAGTCTTCTTCCAGAACTTCTTTGCCTTTAAGCTTAGCAATGCAACTTGCCATTTAATGTCCATCTCTTCCATGTCATCCTCATCAATTTGATCCAAGTCTTCATGTGTCAGAATTGAACCATTCATTTGACTTGAAAGAAAGGCATAAAAAGTAGAATCTCCAAGACCAGCAACCTGCCTTTTTGAACTAGCAGTGGAAACTCCTCCACTTCCAGTGGAAACAACAATGTTAGCATCATCATCATCACTATCACTCTCTTCATCTGAACTATCATCAACAGATGATGATATAAGTGCTAAGTTCCCTGATCCTGAACTTAGTTTGCCAGCCTTCTTTAACCTCTGTTCAATAATTTTAAAGTTATTGTACAAATCATTAAGCTTCATATTCTCTAGTTCTGGCTTGTCTTCCCACACAACAACATTTGTACCTGTCACACCCCCAATTTGACTGACCTGCAGCGGAATGGAATGCCTGAGGGTGTGACTGTCCATAGCATCACATCTGTCACAAGGTTATATTGAACGACCTAAAGCGTCGTTTTGAAAATACATCGTTTGATTTATTAAAACATTCAGAGTGATATTACATAGGTCCCAAAGGTTGAAACGTTTACAGAAACAAGTTCAGAAAATGTCAAACGATAATTTACACAAGTGCATGAAAAATCCAAAATGTAGTGCGTCATCCCTAGCACACCCTAATGTGACTCCATGCATGTAATATGATAATGCCTTTAGTTACCTGAAAATACATTGCGAAAACTGTCAACATAAAGTTGATGAATAATCATAGGTTTATGAAATGTAATGTTGTACGGCCACCACAAGTATAAGTGTATGACAAAAGTCACATAAAATTTGTACAATAGACCTTAAGCTCATGAGACCGAAGCTAAACTGATGAAATGTATGCCCCTCCTGAATGTTCTGCCAAAACACTCAAATGTAACAGACATGAAATGCATCTGCTTACTTTTGGTATCTACTACCACGGATGGAGGCGTCACCCTCGATAGATCTATCCACTCACTCTCGCTTTCAGGGAATTAACGGTTCATGATAATAATAGGGGACTATCACAAGGCAACAAGGCAACTTAAGCAATGTACATATGTTTTGATACTTGGGCTCGTACTAAAATGGTGCAATGTATTCTCCCCCGTGGGATTTGAAAACAATAATAAAATGTATACGGGGCTATGAAAACTCACCTTAAACTGATGATACTGTGATGAAGTGAAATAAACAACAATGAACGGTTAGTTGCCGAAACCTAATATGAATGATGAACGATCTAATTTAGATCATGAAATGATATTATGAATGTTCATGCACATGTTTCCTATACCACTCTACTCTTGAAAAATACTTGTTGTTATCAAAATAATACATTTTCCAAAACTTAGGAAAATAAGGCAACTAGAAAATAAAACTAGTTGAAATGTATATATATATATATATATATATATATATATATATATATATATATATATCGTATATATAAGTGTTAGTGTTGAAATCCTCGATTTGAAATCCTTGAAATAACGCCTTGTAGTAATAAAAATATACTTGTATTCACTAATACTTCATTAGTTATGATTTTGGATACTTGGTTAATATTTCAAGAAATCTAGAGTTACTACGTAGTAGTAATATTATTATTATTATTTCTAATAAAAGCTGCCAATTATAGAGAGTCTTTGTCGATATTGAAACGTGAATATCTTTGTCGTTATAAGTCCGTTTTACTTGTTCTTTATATCCATGGTTACGTCTTAGCATGTAGTAATATATTTTGGAAATCTTGGCTCCTCCGGGTTACGTCTAAAGCCTCTTTTTGCCCGTTGAAAAACTTCCATCAGCATGTATTTTTCCGGAAAATAGTTTTCGTCGTTAATATTGAAAAATTCATATCTCCTTCGTTATAAACCCGTTTTAATCCGTTCTTTTGCCTACGGCTTCGTTTTTGAAAGTATTTTCTAAAAATTTTGCCAAAGTTTACTTTATTTTTACTGATTTTCCTAGATTTACAAAAATGGGACAGTAGGTTTATATACTTGTTACAAATCTATTTTTCATGTTTAAAACTAGTTTCTAACATCACCAAATCTCTTGCAAAACACCACAAAGCTATACTAATCCTACCATACACCTTCTTAGGGTGCCATGGGCTCCTAATCATCCTAAATCATGATAATTTAACAAAGTAACACTTAAATCAAATTCTAGGGTTTGTATGTTCAAAAAGTTAACAAAAATATAGTGGTATAGCTAACTTGTGCATGAAATTAAGCATGAAAACCATAAGATACAAGTATTAATTAGATGAAATCATGAAAATAAATTTGATAACTCACTTTGAAATAATTGGTGATTAGATGATGAGAAACCTTGTGTTACTTGTGTTTATGTTGCAAGAATCTTGATTAGAATGACAAAAGGAACAACTTTGTAGCTTTAAACTTTGGAAAATCTTCACTTGATCATGGATTTTGTAGTGGGTCGTGGGTTTCAAGAGGAAGAGATGAGGTTTTGGTGTTTTTGATTCAAAGAACTAGTTATGATTTTGTGTTTTGAGGTTTTTAGATATTTAGGTTAGGTTATAATGTATTATAATGGTACATAAATGCTTAAGGTTAAGAAAAATGTATAATTTGGCCTTGGTGAGGACTTTAGGGGCCGGCCAAGATAGATGAGGGGGGGGGGGGTTGGGGTAGCTTGGATTTAATTAGGAAATCTAGTGTAGTATAAGTGTACATATGTGTTATTTGTTAAAATCGGGTACCGGGTTTGATAGAAATAAATGTTAACAAAGTTATTCGGGATAAAATAAAGTTGTAAAAATGTTAAAAATATGTTGGGTACAAATATTGAGTGATCGGGTGATTATTGTTTAGTTTTCACGAAAAACGTCGTAATATTTATAAACTTACGTTATAAATAAAAATAAATTTCCAAAATACTGGGTAAATGAATATTATAACTTTTATGATGATATAATGGATATAAAAATATGTCGAGACCATTGTGGGAATATTTAGATATATTCGTCATATTTATTAATCGCGTGTTAACGTTTATTATAAATAATCATAAGGAAAATGTTAAATGTATCAAATATATAATTTTGAAAATCCTAAGAGTGGTATAACATGTAAATGACCTACTGATGATATGCAGACCATCTTTAGTCCGTATGCAATGTCCTTACTGATAATGAAATGAATTCGCACCTAAACCAATCCGGTTACGCGAATTTGAATACCCGTAAACTAAATTTACGATGAAATGAGTAATGCATGTGAATGGTGAAATTTCTTCCGGAATGAATAGTGTTCAGTGAATAGTAAAATTTTCAAATGTTTCTCAGAATATCAAACTGACCTCAAAAATGATGAATAGTAAAACGATGAATAGTGACTGATGAATAGTGATATGTTGAGGTTGGGAAAAATGACCTGAAATGGTGAGTTGTGACAGTACCAAACTCAGAGGGTAAACTTCTTAAGAACTTTAAATTGAGGTCTTCCCTTTCCACCTCAATTCCAAACACTGTGAGTTGAGTAACAATCTTTTGAAGCCTTGTGAAGATGCTGTCAATAGATTCATTACTTGTTGAAACAAAGTTTTCATAAGTCTGTTTCAACAAGGTCTTCTGTGTCTTCTTGGTGGAATCATTACCACCAAAAACATTGCAGATCTCCTCAAATAAGGTCTGTGCAGTCTTGTACTTGCTGAAGGCTAAAATTTGATCCCTTGGAAGGGTCATCAACAGCAAGCCTCTGGCCTTCAGATCATTCTTCATCTAAAGTCTTTCATCATTTGTGACTAGTCCAGTGTTGATCTTTTGTATTACCTTGCCATCAATTGTATCTGAGGTAGTACCAAGTTTAAAGGAATTGCCAAACATAATGATCTCCCAAAGTGCATAGTCTTGCACCATAAAGAATTGTTCGATCATTAGCCTCCACATCTCATAGTCATTCAACTTAAGCTTAGGAAGCTTAGCAGCAATGTTGGACAGACTGGTCTCTGTCTCCATTGAATCTTGTGAGTGAACTTCAGATCTTCTAAATCAAAGTATCAAAGCCTGGCTCTGATACCACTTGATGGATCTAATACACCTTGATATGTGTTAGAATGATACTTTGAATTATATCACTAAGTATGTGGAATCTACTTAGTAATACTTAGAAGTTTATTTATAAGCAGAACAGTTATATATGAATGGGAACAATGAATGAAACAAATTGTTAGCTCCAATATTATTAAGAATAATAATACGAGTGATCTTAGTATCACTAGGGTTACAACCTTGAAGCTTTTAAGAACGTATGAGAGTTATATCTAACCCTAGACCTAGGACCTCCTTTTATAGCACAAGGAGTCCTCTTCTACAAGATACGTATAATGATAATAGAATAAGATATACACAAGATCTATTCTATATTTATCAATACAAGTTTCCTAACAGTTATCCTAACAGCAGTGGTAATAATATGTACTAGCAGTGGTAATGTGTCACACCCCCAGAATCGGGTCCAGCGGAAGCATACATGTAGCTGGGGTGTAACTCAATTGGTATTACAGCACAAGTTCAAAAATGGTTTTCACTTGAATAATTTAGAATAAAATAGTTTAATCAAAAATGTTGAATTTACATTATTAAAAGTAGTGCGGAAGTAGGCCCTTAAAACAGTTTAAAACGGTCTTCGTATGAATAATCAGAGTCTTCTATGACCATGCCATGCCCTGCCAAAACCTCCTGTAGCGTGCCATTGCTTAATACCTGAAAATACATGCTAAAGTGTCAATACGAGGTTGGTGAGTTCATAGAGTCTTGTGAAAAAGAATTGTTATGCATATGAATGAAGATTTCCCAGCAAAGGCATCGTAAATCCACTCAGTTACAAGTCCCGGCATAAGAGACTTGTAACCTGTGTGTTCACGACCCACTGCCAAATGTAATATGTTTACATGAACAAAGGTAATACTTGTATCCAAATTCCAAGATAAATATAGCTCAACGGCTATATAAAAATAATTCAGTCCATGAGGCCATATGATAAATCAGTCAAGTGGGAAAATCCGTAATAAGGTTGATGCAAAGGCATCGTAATTCAGTCAAGTAGGGAAACAACAATATTACATTTGACATCACAGCCAAGTGGGGAATACCACAATATTACGTTTGACATCACAACCAAGTGGGGAATACCACAATACGTTTGACATCACTGCCAAGTGGGGAATACCACAATATTACGTTTGACATCACATCCAAGTGGGGAATACCACAATATTACAATGAACATATAGGAACAATTGGTGACCATGAGGTCATATAAACAAGGATGACAAATCCCATGAAATGCAGTAATCAACATACCCACGAAATACAGGTAATCAAACATACCAATGAAATGCAGGTGATCAAACATATATTTAGGTAAATCTGAAAATATTTGAGTAATCAACCATGTAAAGCAAGTAATGCGTTTAAGTAAAACGAGCATGTATTCTCCCCCAAAATCGTTATAAAACAAGTTAAAATAGTAGGGGCTATGACTCACCTCGAAATGATGATACAATGATGGTAAAATGATCGGGACAACAAGGCGCGAACACTAGCCGCAACCTAAGATGAGTGGAAATGATCTACTTTAGATCAAGATATGATGTAATGAATGCACATGCACATGATGCCTATACCACTCTTGAATTGAAAATACTTGTTATTGTCAAAGTAATATGTTTTTCCATAACTTGGGAAAAATAAGTATAACTAGACTTATAAAACTAGTCGTAGTACATATATATCGTATATATAAATGGTAGTGTTGAATTCATTGCTTTGAAAACCTTGAAATAACGTTTAATAGTCGTATAAATAAGCTTGTAATCATAATTACTTCGATGGTTAAGAATTTGGCACTTTGGTAGTATTTCTAGAAAATCTAGGATTTAGTACGTAGAAGTATTATTTCTATTAGTGACAAAATGGTCTCGTAAAACTAGTCGCGAAATAATGAATATTAAGAGTTAGGAATGAAGCTCAGTGGTTCTAAGAAGATTTTCACCATATCTAAAAAGTCACAGAAGTGAAGTTTGTCCATACGGGTCTTGATCATAAAGAAAAGTAGCCGCGAAGTGAGGTGTTTGGGCTGTTTCTGTAGTTTCTGGGCAGTTTTATGGAAAGTTTGGAAGACCATAAGTTATTCGTTATAAATCCTATTAACAAACGGCTGGATGTTTTGAAAACTAGACTGGGTGAACTAACTTTTTGTCAATGATGTAAATTTTCCAGAAACGGGTTTATCAGTGAGAAAAATGGCTCTCAACCTGGTCACTTGGCGAAATGGTTAATACTTGGGCTGAAGGTAAATATTAATATCGTCTAAAATTCAAACGCTTGTATCTTTTTCGTTATAAGCTTGTTTTCTACGTTCTTTATATCCCCGGAATCGTGGGACAACATACTAACATATTTTTGATAAGTCGGGATGGCTAGATTTAGTTTTATGCCTCAAAACAGTCGTGACAACTGTTCATCAGCAAGGTATTTTCAGAATATAGTTTTCGTCGTTAAACTTGCAAAAATCATAACTTCTTCGTTATAAACTCGTTTTAATCCGTTCTTTCGCCCACGGCTTCGTTTTTGAAAGTATTTTCTAAAAATTTTTGCCAAAGTTTACTTTATATTTCCTGATTTTCCTGGGTTTGCAAAAATGGGACAGTAGGTATAAATACTTGTTACAAATCCATTTTCCATGTTCAAAACTAGTTTCTAACATCACCAAATCTCTTGCAAAACACCACAAAGCTATTCTAATCCTACGATACACCTTCTTAGGGTGCCATGGGTTCCTAATCACCACTAATCATGTTAATTTAACAAGGGAATACCTAAATCCAATTCTAGGGTTTGTATGTTCAAAAAGTTAACAAAAATAATGTGGTATAGCTAGCTTGTGCATGAAATTAAGCATGAAAATCATGTGATACTAGTAAATATAAGATGAAATCATGAAAATAAATTTGATAACTTACTTTGAAATATAAGGTGATTAGATGATGAGAAATCTTGTGTTTCTTGAGTTTATATTGCAAAACTCTTAATTAGAATGATGAAATGAACAACTTTTATGCTTTGATCTTGTAAAAATTGATGGATCTTGATGGATTTGGTGCTTGGGTCGTGGCTAGGGAGGAAGAACAAGAGAAAACCTTGACTTTGATTCTTGAAATGAATATAAATGTGTTATTTGTGTTTTTGTAGGAAATATCTCATCCAATGGCATTTTAGTAAATAATTGGTCAAGTTGACTAGGTATTTTGAGGGGGGTGGGGGCTGCACATGGTGGATGAGTATGTAAAAAGCTTGGTGTTATCTAGTTTACGGAGTCAGTTTTGGTTCCGATAATCGCTAAACATAAAGTTTTAAACCGCGAAACGTAAATCCGGATATCGTAAAAATATGAAACTTGAAAGAATGACTAAACTTGTCAAAATACTCCATAATAAAATATAAAATGAATGGTAAGTTCCATCGGGTTGCTTAAACGCTGTTAAAACTGGAAACGCGGGTCTAAAACGCGTAATTCGCGTAAAACGCTGAACTGGAAAACGTAAAATTCCAAAACTTTTAGAATTGCCGTAAAATGAGAGAAAATCATATTTCTATCGTTTATAGTGTTTTATGGACATATCGGGATGCCGGAATGACGTTTAAACCTAAAAGTAAATCTCGGACACGGCTTCGTGATTTTTGCAGAAATGATCCGACGAGCGTCAAACTCTCGGATTATCGTTAAAATAGTTTAACTTACGATAATATGAAATAAAAATTTCGGAAATGAATAGTGAAAAGGAATAGTAATAGTGAATAGTATAAATGAATAGTAACTTTCCGAGATGAAAAATGAAATTACGATGGTGGAAAAAGGACATGAAATTACGAGTTGTGACAGTCTTCCCCTCTAAAAGGAACTTCGTCCCGAAGTTCAGTTTGTGTTGGTCTCTGAAGTTTACTTGGTGAAAAGATGATGATATTTGAGAATTCCAACAAACTTACACGATAGGAATTCGACTTTGCTTCAACTGTTCGACCTTACAGTCCATGATTTCTATTGGTTCTCCTACAAGGTTTAGGAACTTATCGAACTTGTAACTGATTCTTGATTTGTTGGAAATTCCTGGTTATTTCATGAATGCTTACTGGACTAATGAGTTGGGCTTTTCTAAATTTCGATCCGTCATTGGATGTTGGCACTTCGACCATAGAGTGCCTCATATAGTGTAGTCTCTACGCTCGCACGATAACCATGGTTGTAAAAGAATCTGATTGATGGCAAATGGCTAATCCAACCATTTCTAGTGTCAATCACTCATACTCTGAGCATATCTCCCTATGTTTGAATCGTTCTCTAATCCTGACCATTGGTCTGCAGATGATAGGTGGTGTAGTTCCAAAGGAAACTTAATGAAATTGCTAGGAGTTTGAGGTGATAAAAGATAGAATATTCATTAGATCGGAATTCGTTAATAGTACATGAAACTTATATGATAGAACGTAGAATTAAACACAAAAGAAATACAACACTAGAGAGTTAAGGCTTTGGTTTTCTTGTTCCTTAGCTTCGGGCAGTCCTTTCTGAGATGCCCTAAGTTTCCACATTTGAAGCAACTTCCTGGAATCCTCTGATTTGTGGGTTTCCTACAGTCCTTAGTTAGATGACCCCGCTTCTTGCATATTCCACACAGTCCACTGCAATGATATAAGTGATGCAGATTACTCCTGTTGCAGTAAGGTAAATTTCCAGTATATTTTTTCTTTGTGCGTGGTCCTGCAGCATAAGCTCTAAACACTTCTTGTCCTTTGTTTGGCTGCCATACTTGATCGTTTCCTTGGTTGTCATCCCTTTTCCTTTTGTTTTCGTTGTTGTTGTTGACAGTAGTTTCTTGTTTCATCACTTGGCCATAAGCTTTTGAGACATTCCGATAGCTTCCTCCAGCGTGTGTGGTTTAGAAGCAATTACGTTCCCCCTGATGTTGTGCGGTAGTCCACCGATGAAATTTTCTAGCAGCTTTTCATTATCTGGAACCATAGTTGGGCATAGTGCAGCCAACTCCTGAAACCTCCTGAAGTAGGTCTCGATGTCATCACCTTTAGTCACCAGTTCATAGAATTCTGTTTCCAACTTCTGCACCTCAGTACGAGGGCAAAACTTACTAGTCATCAACTTCTTGAATTGCTCCCAGGTGAGCTTGTAGGCATTTTCCATACCAATCGGTTGAGCATAAGAATTCCACCATGACATAGCTTCATCCAAAAGCATACCAGTAGCGAATTTTACCTTGCTGACATCAGGACAGTTGCACATAAGGAACACATTCTCAGTCTTTTCGAACCAGCGAATCAAAGCAACCGCTCCTTCAGTGCCCTTAAACTTGATGGGATCACCAACCTTAAAATTCTTCCAAGTGCATTCACGTCTATTATCGGATTGTCCATCTGTCCCTGTCTGTAAAGCGGCCTCAGCAGCCCTTGCAGCTACCTCAGCTCTCTCGATCTCTAGAGCTTCGGCTATACTATCCTTAACAAATTTCCGAATAGCAGCAGGTGTCATAGTTGGAGTAGCTTTAGCTTTCCCTGGCGGCATAGCTCTTCAAAACTAGAAAAGAAGGGTGAAACATAAATAAGACGTTTCCTAGGGAGGTCATTGACAATATCCAATTATCAATATTGGGAGTAGTGAGTGATAAGTGACATCGGAATCCATAGAGTGTTAGCTAATTCCTTATATATATGGGGATGGGGAAGGGAAATAATAATGATGGTGAGAAGGGAAAAGACTGTGACAACTGCGACAAAATGAGATTGTGATAAAAGAAAATACTGTGATATAAGTGTATCATGCATAGACGTGAAGATTCACGAGATGTAATGACCAGTTGACATGCTTCCAGGCGGCGGTTCACGAAGTGATGAAAAGTATGAATATTCTGACAATGAGGGTATACACACACATAAATGAAACCTTTGGAAAATGAGTTGAGAATTTATTCCATACAAAAGTTTATTATAACCATTCTCAGTGTTGCAAAATTCATTTCTGAGTCGGATATAGGTAGTCAGCCTATGTCCTACTATCCCGGGTTGAATATAGATGACTAGTCTATATTCCACCGAGGTTCCATGAATTTTGGAAATACTCAGCTCAGTTATACTAATACTATGTCCTTCACAAATACCAAGACGTTCTAAATGACTAAGGCAGGTGACCAAACTCGAGGTCAAATGATGAAACTATGCAAGGAAAAACATAACGTGGTGACATATATGATACATGAGCATGCTTATATGAAAGACAATTATAGTAATCAACTGTAGTAAATGAATATAATATATCAGATAATGAGATAAAAATCCCATCACCTATGTCAGCAACTAACCACAAATGAGGCTTCAGCTTGGCAGGCAGGCACGTGGCGGTCATAGGGTTAAGTTTTCTTGAAAGTAGCTATAGTCTAGGTTTTAAAAACACTTAGTTCGCTATAGCCAAAGCTCTGATACCAATCTGTCACACCCCCAGAATCGGGTCCAGCGGAAGCATACATGTAGTTGGGGTGTAACTCAATTGGTATTACAGCACAAGTTCAAAAATAGTTTTCACTTGAATCATTTAGAATAAAATAGTTTAATCAAAAATGTTGAATTTACATTATTAAAAGTAGTGCGGAAGTAGGCCCTTAAAACAGTTTAAAACGGTCCCCGTATGAATAATCAGAGTCTTCTATGACCATGCCATGCCCTGCCAAAACCTCCTGTAGCGTGCCATTGCTTAATACCTGAAAATACATGCTAAAGTGTCAACACGAGGTTGGTGAGTTCATAGAGTCTTGTGAAAAAGAATTGTTATGCATATGAATGAAGATTTCCCAGCAAAGGCATCATAAATCCACTCAGTTACAAGTCCCGCCATAAGAGACTTGTAACCTGTGTGTTCACGACCCACTGCCAAATGTAATATGTTTACGTGAACAAAGGTAATACTTGTATCCAAATTCCAAGATAAATATAGCTCAACGGCTATATAAAAATAATTCAGTCCATGAGGCCATATGATAAATCAGTCAAGTGGGAAAATCCGTAATAAGGTTGATGCAAAGGCATCGTAATTCAGTCAAGTAGGGAAACAACAATATTACGTTTGACATCACAGCCAAGTGGGGAATACCACAATATTACGTTTGACATCACAGCCAAGTGGGGAATACCACAATACGTTTGACATCACTGCCAAGTGGGGAATACCACAATATTACGTTTGACATCACATCCAAGTGGGGAATACCACAATATTACAATGAACATATAGGAACAATTGGTGACCATGAGGTCATATAAACAAGGATGACAAATCCCATGAAATGCAGTAATCAACATACCCACGAAATACAGGTAATCAAACATACCAATGAAATGCAGGTGATCAAACATATATTTAGGTAAATCTGAAAATATTTGAGTAATCAACCATGTAAAGCAAGTAATGCGTTTAAGTAAAACGAGCATGTATTCTCCCCCAAAATCGTTATAAAACAAGTTAAAATAGTAGGGGCTATGACTCACCTCGAAATGATGATACAATGATGGTAAAATGATCGGGACAACAAGGCGCGAACACTAGCCGTAACCTAAGATGAGTGGAAATGATCTACTTTAGATCAAGAAATGATGTAATGAATGCACATGCACATGATGCCTATACTACTCTTGAATTGAAAATACTTGTTATTGTCAAAGTAATATGTTTTTCCAGAAGAAATCTTCTGAAGTACTATCATAACCAAGAACTAAGTATTTCTCAGGAGACCTCAACTAGTGATGAAGAATTTATAAGCTTAGAGGATAACACATCCAGTGATGAGGAATAACCAAGTTCAACACCTCCTGAATTTAAGAAAGACATGGGATACAATGAAATTCCTCCACCCACAGGTAGTTTCCAACCACCTAGGACAGATGTTTTTTGTTTTGGAGTAGACAATTTAGAGTTTAGGAAAAAGCTTAAAGGTCAATCTAAGTCAAGTCAATCTAGTCCTAAGTCCTTAAGAGAATCTATTGAGACACCTAGGGATGATAATAAGGGTTTTGGGGATGAAAAAGGTTTTTCAAAACAAGTAGTACTTCCAAAAACTTCTCAAAGCACTGTTGATCATTCAGCAGCACCTACAAGGAAAACTTTTCAAAATACTGCTTATTATAGAAAACCTTTTGGGAGTGGATTTGGGAATATGGGACCAAAGTTATGTTATGTATGTTATAGTCCTCATCATTTGATTAAGGACTGTGATTACCATTCAGAATACTTAAGCAAATACCCAAAGACCACATCAGCAAACCATAAACACAGGGAGAATAAACCAAAGGAGAATAAACCAGCTTGGAATTACTCAAATAGGGTTAACCATAGTAATTTTTCAAAAGATTATAGGTACCCTCATCAGAAGAGACCATTCTCCAAACCCACAGTACCTTTAAGAAATACTTTTCAAAGTACTGGTCAAGCAGTACCTTCTCAAAGTACTGTTAGGAATTCCCCCAATCAAGGTACTGCTAGCAAGAATTCTAGTGTAAGACCTAGGAGATTCAATTCTTACAAACCTAGAAGGCCTTACAATTCAAGAAAAGTACCTAGAACAAAGAACCCAACACCAAAAGTTACAACTAAATGGGTTAAGAAAGAAAGTATTGCTGAGGGTGAAAAAGTACTTTCAGAAAATAAGGGTGAAAAAGGGAGTGTTGATAATAATCCAACACAGGTTTTGGGATCAAAAACATTAATTCTTTATAATGTTATCAAAAACAGTGGTGATTACATATTCAAAGAATTTGAGTATGTCACTCCACAAGGGGAACACAAGTCAGTAATGGCTTGGGTTCCTAATAGAAACTAACCCTTTTCATTTTTATGCAGGGCAACCCAGAGGAGGAGCTTAAAGATCATCTTATTTTTGATAGTGGTTGCTCTGGCAGCATGACAGGAGAAAAGGGGCTCTTGTCAGATTTTCAGGCTTATTTTGGAGGAAGAGTTGCATTTGGGAATGATTCTGATGGAGGGAGAATTACTGGCAAAGGAACCATCAAGGCTGGATCAATTGATTTTGAGAATGTTAGTTATGTGAAGGAGCTTAAATTTAATCTTTTGTTAGTTTCTCAGATATATGACAAGAAATATCCTGTGATATTCCTTGACACAGAATGTCTTATTCTCTCCCCTGAGTTTAAGTTAGAAGATGAAAACTTGGTGATGCTGAGAGCACCAAGAACCAATGATGTGTACAGCATAGATTTGAAGAATATTAATTCTACTGAAAGAGCAACATGTTTAATAGCAAGGGAAACAATGGAAGAAGCACATCAATGGCACAGAAGATTAGGGCATGTAAATTTCAAGAACATCAACAAGTTGGTCAAAGGTAATTTAGTTAGAGGTTTACCTTCTAAAACATTCAAGAATGATCACTCATGTCTGGCTTGCAAGAAGGGTAAACAACACAAGGCTTCATGTAAAAAGATTGAAGAAAGAACCATTAGAGAGCCTTTGGAATTGCTGCATATGGATTTGTTTGGACCTGTTTCAGTTGTTAGTTTAAACAAGAAGAAGTACTGTTTGGGTATAACAGATGACTGTAGCAGATTTAGCTGGGTCTTTTTCTTGGGATTTAAAGATGAAACTTTTGATGATATTCATGATCTTATAATAGCACTTGAAAATCAGTTAAGACTCAAGGTTAGATCCATCAGATGTGATAATGGGACTGAATTCAAGAATCAGCTAATGGATGAATTTTGTGCCAAGAAAGGAATTAAGAGAGAGTTTAGTATTTCCAGAACTCCTCAGCAGAATGGAGTTGCAGAAAGGAATAATAGAACTTTGATAGAAGCAGCAAGGACAATGCTTGCAGATTCCCAATTACCTGTTCTATTTTGGGTTGACAAAACCTCAGATGAAAACACCTTATGAGTTACTCATGGGAAAGAAACTAAACATTAAGTTTATGAAACCTTTTGGATGTCCCCTGACTATTTTGAATACTGTTGATAATTTGGGAAAGTTTGATGGTAAGTCAGATGAAGGATACTTATTGGGTTATTGCACCAATAGCAAAGGATTCAGAGTGTACAACAGGGCTACCAAGAAGGTTCAAGAATGTCTTCATGTTGAATTTCTAGAAGATCAAGAAAATCAAAAAGGTAAAGGTCCTGATTGGATGTTTGATCTTGATATTTTGGCCTCATCCATGAATTATGTACTTGTTAGAGAAGAAAATAAAGTTGTTCACAATGAAGAAGAATCACAATACATTGTTCATGGAGTCAATATAAGGCCTGAAGATGATTCTGATGAAGTACTCAGTGATAAGAAGAAAAGTACTTTTGATCCTCAAAGTACTGTTGAACCTCAAAGTACTGTTGATCCATAAAGTACTGTTCAACCAAAGATCACAGTATCTGATGAAGACCAAGCTATCCAAGATGAACTTAATAGGATGCTTCTTCAAGAAACTATTGCTAAGTCCTATGAAGATGATCAAAGGAGAGCTTATGAAGCAGAAAAGAAGAAGGCTAAAGGCACTGACAGTACTTTGCCTCAAAGTACTGCTGATCCATTTGAAAGTACTTCTAATGTCTTAGATACATCAAATTGGATCAATGCTGATGATTTAACTGATCCAACCATGCCTGCCTTAGAAGATACGGATGATGAATTGGAGAAAGAAGGCATTTTCTCAGATACCAATGAAGATCCTGATTTCACAAATTTGGAAGATAATCTTGAAGTTTCACCAACTCCTACACTAAGAATTCATAAAGATCATCCTGTCAGTAAAATTATTGGACCTTCTACTTCAGGAGTGATCACAAGAACTAAAGCTAAGAATCTTTCTCAACAACATACTTCTTTACTTAGCTTTATTTACAAGCAAAACAGGGTGAATCACAAGGATCAGCAATTGTGCTTATTTGTTTGCTTTCTGTTTCAAGAAGAACCTAAGACAGTAGCACAAGCATTAGCCAAAGAGAGTTGGGTTGAAGCTATGCAAGAAGAACTCTTACAATTTAAACTTCAAGAAGTATGGGTATTATGTGATTTACCTGATGGTAAGAGGCTAATTGGAACAAAATGGGTCTTCAGAGTTAAAAGAGATGAAAGAGGGAATGTCATCAAGAATAAAGCAATATTAGTTGCTCAAGGATATAGACAAGAAGAAGGAGTAGATTATGATGAAGTATTTGCTCCTGTGGCAAGGATTGAAGCCAAAAGGTTGTTTCTGGCTTTTGCATCATATATGGGCTTTCCTGTATATCAGATGGATGTTAAAAGTGCTTTTCTATGTGGCACTATCACAGAGGAAGTTTATGTTAAACAACCTCCTGGTTTTGAAGATCCTGCACATCCAAACAAAGTCTACAAAGTTATTAAGGCTTTGTATGGCCTTCATCAAGCCCTAGAGCCTGGTATGAAAGACTCTCCACTTTTCTATTGCAACATGGTTACAGGAGAGGTGCTATTGATAAGACTTTGTTTATCAAAAGAGATAAAAAAGGATATCATGCTTGTCCAAGTGTATGTGGATGATATTATTTTTGGAGCTACAAAGCAGTCAATGGTGAAGGAATTTGAAGATCTCATGCAAAAAGAGTTTCAAATGAGTTCTATGGGTGAACTAACATTCTTTTTGGGGCTTCAAGTTCAACAATCAAGCAGTGGAATTTTCATAAGTCAAGATAAGTATGTTACAGACATACTAAAGAGGTTTAACTTCACCACTGTCAAGCCAGCATTAACACCCATTGATGCTAACAAACCTTTGGGAAAAGGTGAAGATGGGGAAGATGTTGATGTTAAGTTATACAGATCTATGATTGGATGTCTAATGTACTTGACTGCATCTAGACCTGACATTACTTTTGCTGTGTGTTTATGTGCAAGACATCAGGTCAACCCCAAAGTTTCACATCTGAATGCAGTCAAGAGGATTTTTAGGTACCTTAGGCAACAACCTAAACTAGGATTGTGGTATCCTAGGGAGTCTCCTTTTCATCTAGAAGCTTTTTCAGACAGTGATTATGCTGGTGATAACTATGACAGAAGATCAACCACTGGTGGATGCCAATATCTTGGAAGTAGATTAGTTTCCTGGAAATGCAAAAAGCAAACAATTGCATCAACATCTTCCACAGAAGCAGAATATGTGGCTGCTGTAAGTTGTTGTGCACAAGTACTTTGGTTGCAAAATCAACTTTTGGACTATGGATTCAATTTCAAGAACACTCCTATCAACATTGATAATGAGAGTACAATCTATATTGCGAAGAATCCTGTCTATCACTCCAAGACAAATCATATTAAGATTAGGCATCACTTTATCAGAGATTGTTATGAGCACAGACTCATCAATGTGGTTAAAGTTCACACAGATGATAATGTAGCAGATTTACTCACAAAGGGCTTTGATGTTTCAAGATTTACTTTTTTAGTAGTGAGTATTGGAATGATAAATAATTAATCTACTTTTGAGGGGAGGCATTAGTAGTTAGTCATTCATTGAGGGGAGGCTACATATATCATTAAAACAGAAAAGCAATTTTATTCATAATCATTCAAGGAGTTACATTCAGCATTCAATAAAAACAGACACATTCAAGCCAAAGACACATCATCAACACAAACAAAACAAACCCTAACCAACCTACATCCTACACCAACTACTCCATAGGCCTCTTTCCTTTTCCCTGATAGTTATGCTTTGCCTTCTGAGCAATCTTTCTCTTGTCATCAAAAGATGATTGCTTTCTTGGGCAAGCCAGGCCAAGCACTTGCTTTGGAGGTCTTTCTGGTCTTGCAGGCTTCTTATGGGTAGGCCACTTCATGTTCTTCAAGGCAGATTCCAGAGCCTGTGTCAAAGCTTGTGGCAATTCACTGGATAGAGATGGGGCGGGAGCAGGAATTGAAACCTTTTTATTAGGTTTCAGGTTGGTTGAGCTTGATGCACTAGGAGGAAAATAACCACTCCATCCTGAATCAGAATCAGAGTAGTAGCTAATCTCTGAATCAGAGGAGTCATCTGATGAGATGTATATTAATGGGAAATGGCTCATGGTGATGCTAGGGTTTTTGTGATGATAATAACAAGTTTTGATGAAGATATGTGTTAATCCAAGTTTCTTTTTATAGGCAAGTAAATATCAAGGGTTATTTATGAAGATCATTAACTTCTACTTGCTTTGGTAGCTTTGGGGAGTAAATATGGAAGGTATTTATTGTCTCGGGTTGACTTTCAGACGATATTTTGGTCAAAAAGTCAACATTGTCAGATATTTTGGTGGAAAGTACTTTTGCCAAAGTACTGCTTCAATAAGGAATGAAAGTACTGCTCCATATTACATGGAAAGTACTGCTTGGTGCTTTATGAGAAATACTGACGTGTCAGAATACTGTTCCAACGGTCAGAAATACGGGGTAACAACTTTTCGAAAGATATGGGGAAGATAAATTCCAAAAATAACGGTAAAATCATTTATTAACCATGATTTTTTGTATATTATCCTTCCTTATGCATATCTTTTTCATCTTTACAAACCCTCTTTCTTATTCCTATTCATCCATCAATTACTAACAAATTCATCATCGATCATAAACTTCTTTCAAAAACACTTACAATGGCAAACCGTCCCACTATTAGCAAACATAATATGATTGCTAACTTGGAGAAGACACAGAAGAATCTTGATTTTCATGGCATCATTGACTTTCTCACTGGGTCTTCCATAAACTATTCACTTTTGGTCAATCCAGAAATCATTGGTCCCTGGATACAAGAATTTTGGGCTACGGCTAGGTCTGAATTGGAGGAAGGAGAAGATGTTATTCATTCTACAGTTGTAGGGAGGGCTATTCGTATTACTGAAGCAACAATCAGGGAGATCTTATTGTTTGATGATGAATAAGGTGTTGTTTTATTTGACGAGCAAGTTGTTTGGGATGAACTTAGGGAGATTGGCTATGAAGGTGCTTTAAATAAGCTTACTTTTCAAAAAGCACTGGTAAGTCCTCATTGGAAGTACCTTATCCATGTTTTGCTTCATTGTCTAAGTCCCAAAAGTACTGCTTGGGATCAATTTGGACATACCATAGCCTCTGCTCTAGTTGGTTTAGTTACTAATCAGCCATTTAATTTTTCTTATCTGATTCTTGATGGTATGATTGCACACATCAAAGCTGGTTCACCAATTTTTATGTATCCTAGATTTGTTCAGCTTTTCTTAGCCAAACCACTTGAGGGTATTCCAAAACCTCAATATTATATACCTGCTGTTGTGCTTCCACACAAGGTGTTTACTTTTATGTCTCACAAGGGTGTTAAATTTTCTGGCCAAAATACACCTTTAAATGCTCATATATTGGAAGTAGCACAAGCAGTTAGGGATGTTGAACCTGAGGAAGAAAGTGATTCTGCACATTCTGAGCATTCTGCATCAGTACATTCTTCAACACCACCTCTTGTATCACCTCAGCATAATGCTTCAATTGAAAGAACTGCTTCTATTTCTGTTCAAGTATCACGGGAGAAGAATGTTTCAATTGAAAGTACTTCTCAACATCCTGTTTCCCAGGAAAGTACTTCTCTGCAAGGTATTGCTTCAGAGCATGCTACACCACCATCTCCCAATGATTATACTTCCACAGGTGGGTTTCAAACACCTGGAGGAGATGAGGGAGGTGAGGGACATATGGATACTTATGCTTTAACAAGGGAGTTCAGAAGGATGAAGAAAGTTATTAATGCACAGGCTGAAGAGATCAAGAGATTGAGGAATAAGTTCAGAAGATTGAAGTTGTTTGGCCACTTGTTCAAAATCATAGATTATGGGTCAAACAAAAGCTGAAGAGTGCTAAGAAATCCAAGAAGGCTTCTAAGTCTAAAAAGAGCAAGAAAAGGTCATCATCATTCATATTGGGGAGGAATCAGAATGATAATCTGAATGAAGATGAAGCTGGATCTCAAAATATAAATGAAGAAGGTACTGCTATGGATTTTGAAGACATTGTTCATGATGTTGCTGAAAGAAAAAGTGATGAAACTGAGCAAGTCAATTTTGAAGATGAAAATGTTGGTATTAAAAGTGGAGATACATAAGAAGTAGACTTTAAAGATACTGATTCTCAAAGTACTGGTATTCAAAGTACTTTTCAAGGTACTGTTTTGGATTTTGATGAGCAAGTTGGACCTTCAACAACAATTTTTGAAGGTGAAGCTGGCCCTTCCAACCCAATTCAGCAAGAAGAGCATACAGCAAGTGATGATGAGACTATTGCTGAGATCATGGTCAACATGTCAAGACCAAGAGGGATAAGTATTCCTGGTACTGAACAAGTTCAATTTTCACAAGCTTCTTCTGAGTCTGAAGCATTAGATCCCAAGGATAAAGGAAAAGGGATTATGAAAGAATCAAAAAAGAAAAAGAAGAAGAAGTTTACTCTGGCACAGCTAAGAGCTTTTAAGATAGCTAGCAATGAAGAAGTTGCAAGAAAGCATCAAGCTGATTTAGATGCTGAATACTTAAAGGAATCAAGAATGCCAGTTGTTGAAACAAGAAGGCCATTGTCTAAAGCTCAAGAGAGAAATTCTATGATAAGTTTTCTGAGAGGCAGAGGATATATGAATTTACAGAGATTGAGATATTCATAGGTAAAAGAATTATATGACAGTGTTCTAGAGTCAATCAAGAGAGAGTTAGATAGTTTTGTACCTATGGATTATGAGAAAGAAAAGAAGGTAGAAGATATTATGAAGGAACAAGCTGAGAAAAGAAAGTTAAAGAGGAAGAGAGCAACTCAAGATGATCAGTTATCAAAGAGGCTCAAGATGCTAAAAGCAGATACTATTGATGAGCTGAGGAATTATCTTATAGTTGTGGATTTTGAGAATTCAAAGAAGACAGAGAATGGTGAGAAGAAGTCCAAGATTTCTACATTTTCTGTGGTAGAAGCATCTGATGGAGATTATCTCATTTTTCATAGAGAAGATGGAAGCTTTACAGTATTCAACATGTTATGGGATATACTGCACAAGATAGACAGAGAAGATTTATACTATCTATATCTACAAGTGCAAGATTACTTTGAGAATACTGAGCCAAAAGGAGTGGGATTAATCTTATTGGGTGATTTATTAACCATCTGGGAGACAAATGAAACAAGTAGTGATGCTCTGTGGAATGATCAAGAGAATTGGGAAATAACAAGATGGAGATTCTTTGAGTCATCAGGGGTACACTCACTTGAAATGGAAGATGGAGCCATGATTCACATGTTTGCAGAGAGAAGATATCCTCTGGTAAGAGAGATTATGATCAGAATGTTGGATCATGGTATGCAAGTTGAGAATGAGACTGAAGTAGCATTAATGGTGATTGAATTGTTCATACAATGGACTACTTCAGATGAATGATATTGCATAAGTACTGGTATGATATGTATTGTATAAATAATTTTTGAATAATAAAGTACTTTATTCAAAGTACTGCTAGACAAACAGTACTTTCTCAAAGTACTGCTTGCTGTATAAAACCAGTAAAGTTTTTTTGATATTGATTAAGTTTTAAAAGAAAAACTTTGTGAAGCATAAGATGATATCAATAAAGGTTTTGGAAAGTCACACATTGTCACACCCCCAATTTACCTGACTTGCAGCGGAATGGAATACCTGGGGGTGTCTGTCATAGCATCACAGTTACAGTTACATTGAACGACCTAAAGTGTCGTTTGGAAAATACGTCGTTTGATCATTAAAAACATTCAGAGTTTACAATATAAGGTTCCAAAAGACGTTGTCAATTTCGGTAAAATAAGTTCAACCAGATCAAACGTTTCATAAGTGCAGAAATATATGGTGAGACGCGTCGACTCCGCGACTCCATGAAGGTCCAAATGTATGCAACATGAGCTACCTTAATAACCTGAAAATACATTGCTAAAACGTCAACACGAGGTTGGTGAGTTCCATAGGTTTGTATAAATTAATGTATTACGGCTACCACAAGTATAAAATAATGATGAAATACCCCATGATGAAATAAAATTTGTACATTCTCACTTAAGCTCATGACACCGAAGCTAAACTGATGAAATATATGCCCCTCCTGAATGTTCTGCCAAAACACTCAAATGTAACAGACATGAAATGCATCTGCTTACTGTTGGTAACTACTACCATGGATGGAGGCGTCACCCTTGATAGATCTATCCACTCACTCTCGCTTTCAGGGAATTAACGGTTCATGATAACAATAGGGGACTATCACAAGGCAGCAAGGCAACTTAAGCAATATACATAATTTAATACTTTGGCCCGTATAAAAATGATGTTACAATGTATTCTCCCCCGTGGGATTTGAAATCAAAATATTGAATTGAAAACGGGGCTATGAAAACTCACCTTAAACTGATGATACTGTGATGAAGTGAAATAAACAACAATGAACGGTTAGCTGCCGCAACCTAATATGAATGATGAACGATCTAATTTAGATAATGAAATGATATTATGAATGTCCATGCACATGTTTCCTATACCACTCTACTCTTGAAAAATACTTGTTGTTATCAAAATAATACATTTTCCAAAACTTAGGAAAATAAGGCAACTAGAAAATAAAACTAGTTGAAATGTATATATATATATATATATATATATATATATATATATATATATATATATATATATATATATATATATATATATATATATATAAAAATGTTAGTGTTGAAATCCTCGAATTGAAATCCTTGAAATAACGACTTGTAGTAATAGAAATATACTTGTATTCACTAATACTTCACTAGTTATGATTTTGGATACTTGGTTAATATTTCTAGAAATCTAGAGTTACTACGTAGTAGTAATATTATTAGTATTATTTCTAATAAAAGCTGCCAATTATAGAGAGTTTTTGTCGATATTGAAACGTGAATATCTTTGTCGTTATAAGTCCGTTTTTCTCGTTCTTTATATCCATGGTTACGTCTTAGCATGTAGTAATATAGTTTGGAAAGCTTGGCTCCTCCGGGTTACGTCTAAAGCCTCTTTTTGCCCGACGAAAAACGTCCATCAGCATGTATTTTTCCGGAAAATAGTTTTCGTCGTTAATATTGAAAAATTCATAACTTCTTCGTTATAAACCCGTTTTAATCCGTTCTTTCGCCTACGGCTTCGTTTTTTAAAGTATTTTCTAAAAATTTTGCCAAAGTTTACTTTATGTTTACTGATTTTCCTGGGTTTACAAAAATGGGACAGTAGGTATAAATACTTGTTACAAATCCATTTTCCATGTTCAAAACTAGTTTCTAACATCACCAAATCTCTTGCAAACACCACAAAGCTATACTAATCCTACCATACACCTTCTTAGGGTGCCATGGGTTCCTACTCACTACTAATCATGTTAATTTAACAAAGGAATACCTAAATCAAAATCTAGGGTTTGTATGTTCAAAAAGTTAACAAAAATAATATGGTATAGCTAACTTGTACATGAAATTAAGCATGAAAACCATAAGATACAAGTATAAATTAGATGAAATCATGAAAATAAATTTAATAACTTACTTTGAAATAATAGGTGATTAGATGAAGCAAAACCTTATGTTTCTTGAGTTTATATTTCAAAACTCTTGATTAGAATGATAAAAGGAACAACTTTGTAGCTTTAAATCTTGAAAAATAATCACTTGATCATGGAGTTTGGGTTGTGTCGTGGGTTTGGATGAGAAAGAAGAGAGAATAGTTGATTTTTGATCTAAAATAATAAGTATGAAATGAAATTTGAGGTTTGTAGATATTTGTTGCAAATTTTAATGTATAATATGAATACATAAATGCATAAGGTTAAAATTGTTAGTCATGTGGTCTTGGGGTGGTCTTGTGGCCGGTTTTCAAATGAGCAAAGGGTAGCAAAATGGGTTTTGATCACTTAGAAAATGTAGTGTAATATTAGTTGTAGTTTAGTGTAAGTATTAGTTATAATCGGGTACCGGGTTTGCTAGAAATAAATATTAACGAAGTTAACCGGGAAAAAATAAAGTCATAAGAATGATAAAAATATGTTGGATGCAAGTATTGAGTGATCGGGTGATTATTGTTTAGTTTTCACGAAAACCGTCGTAATATTTATAAACTTACGTTATAAATAAAATAAATTTCCAAAATACTGGGTAAATGAATATTATAACTTTTATGATGATATAAGAGATATAGAAATATGTCGGGACCATTGTGAGAATATTTAGATATATTCGTCTTGTTTATTAACCGTGTGTTAACGTTTATTTATAAATAATTATACGTAAAACGTTAAATATATCAAATATATAAATTTGAAAATCCTAAGAGTGGTATAACATGTAAATGACCTACTGATGATATGCAGACTGTCTCTAGTCCGTATGCAATGTCCTTACTGATAATGAAATGAATTCGCACCTGAACCAATCCGGTTACGTGAATTTGAATACCCGTAAACTGAATTTACGATGAAATGAGTAATGCAAGTGAATACTGAAAATTTTTCCGAAAATGAATAGTGTTCAGTGAATAGTAAAATTTTCAAATGTTTCTCAGAATATCAATTTGACCTTGAAAATGATGAATAGTAAAACGATGAATAGTGTTTTGATAAATAGTAAATTGTCGAAGTCTGGAAAATGTCCTGAATTTACGAGTTGTGACAGTCTTCCCCTCTAAAAGGAACTTCGTCCCGAAGTTCAGTTTATGTTGGTCTCTGAAAACGTATTGGTGAAAAGGTGTTGATATTCGAGAATTTCAGCGAACTCTAACGATAGGAATTCGACTCTGATTCAACTGTTTGACCACACGGTCCATGATTTCTGTTAGTTCTCTTACAAGGTCTGAGATTGTCATTCGGGTTGGATCCCTTCCAATGGAATCATGAGTGACTCATCTGAAAGTCATTTCTGGGGATTTGAAAATGTGAAATATGTTTGTGTAATCCTGCTGTTCTCTAACAATGTTCAAGTCTGACGGCCACTAGGCCTACTCTGTCTGACATATTAAATGGTCCAGTGTATGTTGGTGTAACTTCCCAAGTTTTCTGAATGGTATCATGCCTTTCCTTGGCAGAACTTTCAACATAACTCTGCCTACCAACTTGAAGTTTTAATGGTTTACAACTTATTGAACTTGTAACTGATTCTTGACTTGTAGGAAATTTCTGGTTATTTCATGAATGTCTACTAGACTAGTGAGTTGAGCTTTTTCCGAGTTTGGCCCATCAATAGATGGTCTGCGCTTCTTAATGTTTTAAATGTGATACTAGTAATATATACTGCTGAATTCTGCCAGAACTCAAGTTTGTATGCTAGTTGCTCGATTCTAAATGAATCTTAAATGGTCCAATATGCTAAAGGTTCAACCTCTCTTGTTATCCAATTTGTATCATGCCAATCCAAGGCAATGTTTTTAACTTAGTTTGTTCTCCCACTTGAATCTGTATGGTTTGTTGTTCAGGATACCCAATCCAAATGATATGTGTTATGTACCAACCGAACTTCTGCCAGTTTCTCGCTATTGGTGTGATAACTATTGTTGTAGATGAATTTGATTTATGTTAAATGATTAGTCCAACCATTTCTAGGGTCAATCACTCATGCTCTGAGCATACTTTCCTATGTTTGAATTGTTCTCTCGCTTTGACCATCGGTCTGAGGATGATAGGTGATGTTTACATCTAAATGGGTTTCTGAAGGAAATCCTGAAATGATTTCTTGAAGTCCAAGGTGAATCGATTTCCTTATCAGGAATAACTGAAATGGGTACAATAAATCTTTGTGACTAATTCCACAACGTTCGGTCCTTCGAACTTGGCGTTATCTGAAAGGGATAGAATATAGGTAACAATTTGATTCCTTGTGTTTTGTTCCAACGGATGATAAGACATATGTCTTTCTTTGCCTAGTGGGTTTGGTCTCCACTACTGAAGTTCCTGATTAATTGGTGATGTCCTTCCTAATTCCTTCATCACATATTCAAATATTCTTTATTGTCAAGTCACAAAATCCTAAATGCATAAGCGATGTAGTAGGGAAATTTGTTCTGGAAATTTATCTCAAGATTGTGAATTTTGGTTGAAATCTTTTTCTGAATAAACGAATTTAGAAAAATGGAGCAAATGATTTACTAAGTAATATTTTTCCTGATGATTCAAAATTTCAGTAGTTATGAAATAGGAAACTGTTTTCAAATATGTTGTGTTTAAGACTGTTTACCAAAGTTTGATGTCTATATATATTTCTCATTGTACGATGGTTTTGCTAAATATTGACCAAAAAGGATCATACTTGTTCAAAATAGGAATTTCAGAAATCATTTTCTACAAGGTATGTGATTTATGTAAACGCGATTTTCAAATCAACTTTATTTAAAAGTGAAAACACTAACAAGGATAAAATGGTAGGATAGAAAATGTTTGCTTAAATGCATAGTTGTCTAACATTTAGTTCCTGAGGTTGGGTAATGTCTATTAGTGGGTATTAGGCAAACTACAAACGTAAGTATTTAGACTAACTTAAGTCCTGAAATGGTTTATCGTTGTAATTGGCAAGACGAAGGTATCACTTGATGTTGTGTCGATGAATGTCTATTCTGTTTTCCCATGTAGATGAGGAGACATGTTCGGGTCTGATTCCTTTCTTGGTATGAAGGTGAGGTTATCTGAAATTTCTAGGGAACACAACGCCTTAGGGGAATTGATATCGATTTTTCTTGATTCAAACAATTATCCTTTGCGAAAACTTACCGGAGGAAAGTTTACGTATGGATGAGGCCATGTTTAAATGAAATGCTCTACAGTCTCAATTAGAAGCTTGGTTCATTTCTATTGTGTTGTCCTGCGGACATTTATATTGAGTTCAATCCTGTAGCTCAGTCTAGCTAGTACCTTTAAATGATAGAATTTGACAACTAAGTCAAAGATGATGATTCGGATGGTCTCGCAGTATCTTAGGATTTGTTGTTGAGTTATGAATTCTCTCACTATTACTTCTAGTCCTGGTTAGTAGTTCTGTAATCCTTTCATTGCTTTTATTGTATAGAGGAATCCTACATGCAAATGATATGGAAAGTCTCTCCTAAGGAAGTCAATGGGAAAATCCAACTTAATGTCTGAATGAGTGGCTGGTGGGGTAAGTATACAGGTAGGATTTTTCAAAAGGGATGTTTATGAAAGAGTTCCTTTGTTTACAACACTTTTAAATGAAGATTGTTATTATCAATCCTTTGAAAAGGTAATTATTTCCTTCATGGCATAATCCTTCCTGAATTCTACATAGGTGATCAGGCTATGTATAATTGAGGACTAATGATGCGATGTTAGATTTTGTCAAAATATCATAACTTTTCTCAAAAGTTTTAGATGGTGTTCAACGCATTGTTATTAAAAATGGTGTCCTGATGTTTTCTTTCAAGTAACATGAAAATTGCCTCGCGTAATAATAGTAAATACTCGGTGTAATGACAGAAAAATCAATTTATAGGATGGTAATAAAATAACTTACTTCAGAAATTTTTCTGTAAAACAATTTCCCCATATGATAGTAAAATAGCTTGAATGGTGTATTGGATACGTGGGTGAATCTTATCGAATGGTAATAGTCTACTAATCCACTTATTTAGAGAATATAAATATCTTAGTCCATAACAGGATAGTGGTTTATGATTATGAAGTAGTCGAGAATATGATAGTGATATTGAGAGCGTGAAGGATGAACGTGTCGTTAAGGCATCTATAGTCAAGTGAAGACGATAGTCTACGTGTTAAAGAATATAGGGAAGCAATCGGTGCCAATGATTTGAAGTATTAGAGAATTTATTCTAGGTAAAGTTCGCAGGTTCAAATGCTTAATCCTTCTAAGCATGACTAAAATGTATAAAGCCTGGAAATTGTTGTACTGGTGGTCTGAATCAAGTAGGTACCCCATCGTATGATGTTTGATTTACCATGAATGAAAGCTAAATGTCTTTTGGTCAGGCGAAACTTCTCGATGTCCTTTCATGAAAATGAGGTCTTGTTCCAATGTGACTAAGCTATATCGATCTCTGAAAAGAATATAAATTCTGTTGAGTCATTGTACCTTAATCTTTTAATCCAACGAGCTTATAATAGTGTGAGGGTCTGATAACATGGAATGAGTGAAAACGTTGTAATTTGAAGCAGTGGTGTTGAGGCATGGTGTATCTATATTGGGAATCTCTCGTAGAGGTGTTTCTTTCGCTTCTAAGGTCAAATAGTAAGTAAGTATAGTGGTTGCTTTCGAGATTCGTTCATGAGTTGTACGTGTTCCTTCTTGGAGATATGGTTTCTAAAATTCGTCAACACATTTGTTTGAGTGAAACATTGTAAAAATCTGATTATAAGTGTATTTTGGAGTGACTTTATTTGAAGTTTGTAGTGAGTATAGTCATCTAAAAGATGTGACTATGAAATATTTTGTACTTTGATAGGAATAATATCTCTTATATATATATGTCTTTGGAAAAGGGGATTCCAGAAGATTGTTGCAAAGAAAATGAGTTTTAATCCAACCATTGAAAACCAATATTTTATCGTTCTTCGTAAGGTTTGCAAGAAATCTTTTTGTTTGTACAAAAATTCTTTTAGAATTTAACTTAATTGAATTGTTATTATCTCCGAAACACGAAAACTAGGGTAGTCATTTTTATCTTGGTCAACATGACCATCTACTCGTAAAGACATCTTCGTCCTTATTAATCCTGTTGTCTTAATTGGAGTGGTTTGCTTAAATCTATCATCATCAAATCATAAGAGACCATGAGAATCTATAGGTAATAGAAATTATCATATTCACAACCATTCCTACATAGTAGAGTCACACTTGATACATTTGTTTGTACAACAACCAAAAGACAACAAGTTCTTTAGACTATGTTTCCTACTTTCCGTGGCTAGGATAATAGTAAAAGCTAGTGAGGATATAAGTCTGGTCTAGAGACTTCCTGTTGTCCCTCTGAGTGAAATCAGGTTTGTGGCATCATAAGGTCGAGATAGTCCTGAAGTGGTGTCTGAAGTTGTGCATCGATCAAATCTTAGATAATGTAGGTTCTGAACCATTTCTGAAGAATCTGCGGATGTTCCTGTTGAGTCTGTGATCTTGGTATTATCCACAAGGTGTCATCTAATTCATGTCAAGTGGGGATGGAAAAGGAAAATAACAATGGTGGTATCCTAGATGATGAGAATAAAATTGCTGACGATGCGATCCTAGTGGTGAGCTAGGAGATGTTGGTGATAATAGTGAATGAAACAATACCCTCTTTCGCGCTATCTCGCGACATCTAAGAGGTAAAACTGAAGTACGCAATATGGGACGACTAATAGTGTAATAAATAGCTGATAATGGTGGTAGTACCTGAGTAGTGGGTGCTCTACTAGTTAAGGAAAGAAAACATACTATCTTCCTTGAAATAAGCATTCTAATAGGTCCATTAAGATTAAGTCTGAATACTCTACCAAACGGCATTCTATGTATGGGCTGAATGATAGGAAAACCCTGTTCCTATGGCAAATCAATAGTGCTAATGATGGTGTAAGTGCAACCGATGGTATAATGGTAGTGGAAGACGACAAGGCATCTTCAATGTCGGAATCTGATAAAAGGATGCCAGGGTAGGTATCTGAAGACATGTCACTTGTGAACCAGGTCAACATAATTATACATGAATATGGACATAATAAATTGCACAGTGTGTGTATGAAACAACATATGTAGTGAATATGCACTTATGATGAAATGATGAGATGCTATGATGATGTGGTTATAGTCTAGGGTCCAAGATACATCCTAGTTCGCTATAACCTTAGCTCTGATGCCAATCTGTCACACCCCCAATTTACCTGACTTGCAGCGGAATGGAATACCTGGGGGTGTCTGTCATAGCATCACAGTTACAGTTACATTGAACGACCTAAAGTGTCGTTTGGAAAATACGTCGTTTGATCATTAAAAACATTCAGAGTTTACAATATAAGGTTCCAAAAGATGTTGTCAATTTCGGTAAAATAAGTTCAACCAGATCAAACGTTTCATAAGTGCATAAATATATGGTGAGACGCGTCGACTCCGCGACTCCATGAAGGTCCAAATGTATGCAACATGAGCTACCTTAATAACCTGAAAATACATTGCTAAAACGTCAACACGAGGTTGGTGAGTTCCATAGGTTTGTATAAATTAATGTATTACGGCTACCACAAGTATAAAATAATGATGAAATACCCCATGATGAAATAAAATTTGTACATTCTCACTTAAGCTCATGACACCGAAGCTAAACTGATGAAATATATGCCCCTCCTGAATGTTCTGCCAAAACACTCAAATGTAATAGACATGAAATGCATCCGCTTACTATTGGTAACTACTACCACGGATGGAGGCGTCACCCTCGATAGATCTATCCACTCACTCTCGCTTTCAGGGAATTAACGGTTCATGATAACAATAGGGGACTATCACAAGGCAGCAAGGCAACTTAAGCAATGTACATAATTTAATACTTTGGCCCGTATAAAAATGATGTTACAATGTATTCTCCCCCGTGGGATTTAAAATCAAAATATTGAATTGAAAACGGGGCTATGAAAACTCACCTTAAACTGATGATACTGTGATGAAGTGAAATAAACAACAATGAACGGTTAGCTGCCGCAACCTAATATGAATGATGAACGATCTAATTTAGATAATGAAATGATATTATGAATGTCCATGCACATGTTTCCTATACCACTCTACTCTTGAAAAATACTTGTTGTTATCAAAATAATACATTTTCCAAAACTTAGGAAAATAAGGCAACTAGAAAATAAAACTAGTTGAAATGTATGTATGTATATATATATATATATATATATATATATATATATATATATATATATATATATATATATATATATATATATATATATATATACATATATATATATATATCGTATATATAAATGTTAGTGTTGAAATCCTCGATTTGAAATCCTTGAAATAACGCCTTGTAGTAATAGAAATATACTTGTATTCACTAATACTTCACTAGTTATGATTTTGGATACTTGGTTAATATTTCTAGAAATCTAGAGTTACTACGTAGTAGTAATATTATTAGTATTATTTCTAATAAAAGCTGTCAATTATAGAGAGTTTTTGTCGATATTGAAACGTGAATATCTCTGTCGTCATAAGTCCGTTTTTCTCGTTCTTTATATCCATGGTTACGTCTTAGCATGTAGTAATATAGTTTGGAAAGCTTGGCTCCTCCGGGTTACGTCTAAAGCCTCTTTTTGCCCGACGAAAAACGTCCATCAGCATGTATTTTTCCGGAAAATAGTTTTCGTCGTTAATATTGAAAAATTCATAACTTCTTCGTTATAAACCCGTTTTAATCCGTTCTTTCGCCTACGGCTTCGTTTTTTAAAGTATTTTCTAAAAATTTTGCCAAAGTTTACTTTATGTTTACTGATTTTCCTGGGTTTACAAAAATGGGACAGTATGTATAAATACTTGTTACAAATCCATTTTCCATGTTCAAAACTAGTTTCTAACATCACCAAATCTCTTGCAAACACCACAAAGCTATACTAATCCTACCATACACCTTCTTAGGGTGCCATGGGTTTCTACTCACTACTAATCATGCTAATTTAACAAAGGAATACCTAAATCAAAATCTAGGGTTTGTATGTTCAAAAAGTTAACAAAAATAATGTGGTATAGCTAACTTGTACATGAAATTAAGCATGAAAACCATAAGATACAAGTATAAATTAGATGAAATCATGAAAATAAATTTAATAACTTACTTTGAAATAATAGGTGATTAGATGAAGCAAAACCTTATGTTTCTTGAGTTTATATTTCAAAACTCTTGATTAGAATGATAAAAGGAACAACTTTGTAGCTTTAAATCTTGAAAAATAATCACTTGATCATGGAGAAAGAAGAGAGAATAGTTGATTTTTGATCTAAAATAATAAGTATGAAATGAAATTTGAGGTTTGTAGATATTTGTTGCAAATTTTAATGTATAATATGAATACATAAATGCATAAGGTTAAAATTGTTAGTCATGTGGTCTTGGGGTGGTCTTGTGGCCGGTTTTCAAATGAGCAAAGGGTAGCAAAATGGGTTTTGATCACTTAGAAAATGTAGTGTAATATTAGTTGTTGTTTAGTGTAAGTATTAGTTATAATCGGGTACCGGGTTTGCTAGAAATAAATATTAACGAAGTTAACCGGGAAAAAATAAAGTCATAAGAATGATAAAAAATATGTTGGATGCAAGTATTGAGTGATCGGGTGATTATTGTTTAGTTTTCACGAAAACCGTCGTAATATTTATAAACTTACGTTATAAATAAAATAAATTTCCAAAATACTGGGTAAATGAATATTATAACTTTTATGATGATATAAGAGATATAGAAATATGTCGGGACCATTGTGAGAATATTTAGATATATTCGTCGTGTTTATTAACCGTGTGTTAACGTTTATTTATAAATAATTATACGTAAAACGTTAAATATATCAAATATATAAATTTGAAAATCCTAAGAGTGGTATAACATGTAAATGACCTACTGATGATATGCAGACTGTCTCTAGTCCGTATGCAATGTCCTTACTGATAATGAAATGAATTCGCACCTGAACCAATCCGGTTACGTGAATTTGAATACCCGTAAACTGAATTTACGATGAAATGAGTAATGCAAGTGAATACTGAAAATTTTTCCGGAAATGAATAGTGTTCAGTGAATAGTAAAATTTTCAAATGTTTCTCAGAATATCAATTTGACCTCGAAAATGATGAATAGTAAAATGATGAATAGTGTTTTGATGAATAGTAAATTGTCGAAGTCTGGAAAATGTCCTGAAATTACGTGTTGTGACAAGGTGTTAGTACTAGTATTACACAGCAAATGGTAATCAACTCACCATGTTTAACAGACAAGAAAGAGTTTGACTCATCATGAGGGTACGACTCTGATGTGATAATCAAATCCGTTTTTAGTTGACAATTTACTAAAAATTGTATGGTGTTCAACTCACCATATCTGTAAAAGTGAAGAGTTGACTAGCCCACAAGAAAATGGCTTGTGGTAAAGGCTGTGGAAAATCCATTTTATGGTAATTAGTTCACCATGGTTGTGATAAAAGAACTAACTAGTCCAAAAGCAAACGGCTTTTGGTAAAAACTAATCAAATCCGTTGATAGCTGATGATTTGCTAAAAATCATATGGTTATCAATGTACCATGGTTGTTCTAACCTGAACATTGGCTACTCCAGAGTTAATGGCTTTGGTAAAGAGACATCAAAATCCATTAAATTTCAATGATTCACCTCTCACAGAAGTTTACATATCTGGAAGTGATGAGAATAGTATGAAACTTTAAAGATTTGATGTACACTTTGTCAAAATATTGCTGAGTTGCTGTGAAGATATCATTTGAAGTTGATACAGAGTACTTTGATATACAAGATAGATAAGAGTTAAAGAATACAATTTTCTTTGAAGATAAAGATGATGAAGATCAAAAGGATAATAAAGAAACTTGAAATCAAGCAAGTAGAATTCAAGTTAGGGGAGGATTGTTGGGATATGAATATCAAAGTACTTCTGGATGTTCAAAGTACTGCTATGTTAAAGTACTGCTCAAAGATCAAAGTGTTGTTCAAAGTCAAAGTACTGTCCGTGATTGAAGATTATTCAAAGTACTTTTAAGAATAAGGACTAATATGCAATATTGTTTAAGGATTGCTATGTAATATTATCATAATATTCTAGAATTAGTTAGGGATAGTTTACTTGTTTTTCAAGTATTGTAAACCGACTTAAGGTTTTCCTTATGCCTATAAAAGGAGCCTTAGGATGGTATTAGAGGTATGCATTTATAATACGATTACTAGAATACGATATTAGATAAGTTAGGGATTGTTAGTGAATCTGTGTTTAGAGAAGCAGGTTCAAAGTTGGTTTTAAT
Source organism: Artemisia argyi (assembly GCA_030686995.1). Classification (NCBI taxonomy): domain Eukaryota; kingdom Viridiplantae; phylum Streptophyta; class Magnoliopsida; order Asterales; family Asteraceae; genus Artemisia; species Artemisia argyi. Next base: position 123,977,636 of record CM060684.1, read on the forward strand.
ATAATTCAAAGTTCTTCTTAGCTTTGTGTTAGTAGATTCCGCATACTTTACAAAGTAACATCAGTGTTTCATTATTAATTGTTTTGAGTTATTCAAGATTGTTAAAACCTTACAAGCTACAAAGTAGTTTGATCAGAGTATATCGATCCAACAAGACTTAAATGGTACGCGAATGTGAAACCAACCTCAAGATCATCGTCAATATTCTTTTCATTTTTCATTGCCATGTCTATGCGAACGAAAGTAAACAAGATGAACTAAATCAATACATTAGTATTCTTTATATAGGCATTTGGAAAACCCTTGCCATATATAATGTTGAAGTTTGAAGTTTGAAGTTTGAAGTTTAAAGAACACAATTTCCCGCCATGTGTTTAAAGAGATAATCGTTCATTCAATGTGTTCAATTTGATAGTCATGGGACAAACCATTATTCTTCATTTTTAATGTTTGACAACCATATTGCCATGTATAAATGCAAAGAATTCAATTTGACATTTATTTTTAACATAATAAAGGTATATTATGGGGATTGACCGATTCGAGCCTTTAATGTACATCCAAAACTATGTACAGTTTCTACTTTCCTTTGCAAGCCTTTAATGTACAGTTTCGACTTTCCTTTACAAGCAATAAGGGCATTGACTAATTCATTTTCACAAGGGCATTATAAGGATTGACCAAAAGTTAAGTTTTCACTTTTTCACTTTGATCATTTTGTCTTTATAAGTAATATAGATAAAGAAGAAAAGGTACTCAAATGTACATATCTTATAAACCGCAAACTGCACAAACAACAAACACTATACACATAATTAGTATTGATCTCATGAGCTCTACCGAAAACTAAAAATCTAGGGCCCTTAATCTGGAAAAGTCAAAACTGCCCAAAAAACACTCTTATCAAATAGTTAAATTCTCTTGAATCCCAAGGAACGACCCAATAATTTGCCCGCCTACATCTGGGAAATTTACATGTCCTGGAAGAGATTTAACTTTGCCCCTTTGGTCCACTGCTACAGGATATTTCATTAGATGTCCCCTCATTTCTGTTACCTCCTCAGATGCAAACTGTTTCCAATTAGCTTCGGATAATGCTCTCACGTGTCTTACACATTCGATTGATTCTGGCTGTGTAAATCGGTCATCAACAAGGCCAAGATGCTCTGCCCAAAGAGACATTCGGTATCCATATACCTAGAAAAGAAAGTGTACATTTAGTAACATACAAGTTCAAGATGATCTGAATTTACAATACTGATATATGCCTCTATTCATTTTAATTACATTCCTTTAATAACTAATTCATTTTATAGTTCTAAACTTCCAATATTTGTTTCTCCGGTATTACTACAAAATAAATAATTACTACCTCCGTCCCATAATTATTGTCCATGTTTGACTTTTTAAGTCTTCCCTTTACAACTTTGACCTTAATAATTTTATCTTGTGTTATATAATACTTGATATAAAATATATGAATGAATTAAGTTTTAAATGTACTTTTCATTGGTATAATTTTTGTCAAATATTATATCATACAAACAAAAATATATAAGGTCAAAGTCGAATAAAAAAGACTTGAAAAAGTCAAACTGGACGGTCAATGTGGGACGGAGGGAGTATAATCTATGAGTTTTACCTGCCCTCGTGGACTGGAGAGTTTGGTAGCTCACGTATGATGAGGTTGGTAGCTAGGCTCCCATTGCAATCTCTGTGTCTCGGGTGTTGGTGATTTTAGTGTCATCGACGGCCGTTTAGGTACTGATGATTTACTAGAGGCTAATGAGCAGTGGCGGAGCTAGCAAAAATTTCTTGGGAGGGCCGAAACAATTTTTTGTCCGAAAGAACATTAGCAGAGAGGGCCAAGATGGAAAAGAAAATTTTTTAACACATGAAATCGCGAAAAAATACACTAACGTGTTTAGGCCTAGGGGCGGGACCCTTCCCGGTCCCTTAACAGCTCTGCGCTAATGAGATTTCATATTTAGTTCGGATACGAGTTAGGGAAGTGTGGAATGTATGCTCGTTGAACTAATATGTTTTCGACCATGACAAAAATGCAGAGGTCAAGGGGGCAGCGCCCCGGCCCAAACAGTATATTTGGTGCTCCAAGTAAGTTATCCGTTTTTTCCCTCTTATTTTTCCAACCATTGTGACTGTTGGGAAAACAGTTATGAAAGTTGGTTTCAACCAACTTCAACTGCATAACTGTTATCTAGAATCTGTTTTGATAAACATATTAATTAGCCTCATTTAGACATACGAATAACACACATACAATTCATCTCTTGTTCCTGCTTTGTGTTCTGGTGCTTAGATACAAAGTGTTTCTCTTCTAGAATTATTCCGATAGAGATTTCGTGCAACCCAGGCATATATAGGGTCAAAATACTTTATACGGAAAGTGAACTCAACACAATTCTAGTAAGATATCCAGGATCATCACATACCCTACACTAATTTCTAACACCGGGTTCCTTCAAAGAGCGTTGATTATTGTATATATACTTCCGAAGGGCGTGGGTTCAAATCCCACTCTCAACACAAACCTTTTTTTATTATTATTATTTTTTTTTTAGGCTTTTTATGTATATATACTTTTTGTCTCTACAAAAGACCACCTTTAAACACTTATTTTGGCCAGTTTGTCGCTAAATTTATACCTCAAGTATAACTAGTACAGTTTTCATAAAAAGCTATAGCATGTTCTCGTGACCTCGGACCGAAGTATTTGCTACTCTTTTAGGTGAGTTCGGTTAAAAAAAAAAAAAAAAAAAAAAAAAAAAGTCAAAGCTTTCATAACTTTATTCTAAAATTGTAAAAATAACAATTGCACTCGCCTAAGAGCACTAGGTGCAACAACGAACCACCGTTCGCCACTCCGACATGAAGCCTCCCCATAGCTCGCCGAGCTTGCCATCGCACCCCCCCCCCCTCTTCACGCCTCGCCAACCGTCTCCTACTCGTCTGCACGACGAGCTAACTTTCTGACAAAAAGGTAAAAGGGCACGTTTTAAAAGTGGCTCAAATGGTAATAATACCGTTTTTTATTAAACCGGTTGTATTTTTTTTTTAATACAAAATAAACTTAAAACACCCTATAAATACCAAACCATTTTACATACATTTTTCTCACTATAATTCAACTAAAACTTTAACATTTCTCACTACAATTCAGCTCAAAAATCCCAAAACAATGACTCAAAACCCAAATGAACCCGGCTATTTCACGAACCTACTAAGTTCAACCCCACGACAATACGCGGGATCGTCAAACCCGTCTACCCCATCCTCGCAAAATTCAAACTCTCCATCGCCATATGGTTCGCAACAATTCAATCCGAACGAAATTTATCTCAACCAACAACACGCGTTTCAACAAGGATTCCTAAATCAAGCCCAACGATATCCGACACCACAATTTATAACCCAAATCAACCATCCACTTTTCCTACTCCTCAATCACAATTCGAATCACAACCACCATTTGAATCACAACCACCATTGGAATCACAACCAAACGGGTCACAATTTAAAGTACCACAACCACGTGAACCGGCCAAAGCTAAAGAAAAAAAAAGCCATGTCCAAAAAATCCAAAAAAGTCGTGGATTTAGACGCCGACGAGGACGATGACTTAGACGCAGTTGGTACGCGTGTGACTCGGAAATGGACCAAGGCCGAAGAAAAGTTGCTTGCGGAAATTTGGATAGGAATTTCCCAAGACAAAGATATGGGAAATGACAAAACCGACGATTACTTTTGGAATGAAATTGCTGAGATGTTCAACAAGCGAATTATCGGTAACCCTCGTACAAAAATATGCTCACCGGTAAATAGACGAGACTTAATGGCAACTGCCAAAAGTTCAACGCCATTTATAAACATTTGCAGCGTCGAAGTGGTGAAAATGAGCACGATCATATGGAAAATGCGAAGGCGAACTTCGAAGAACGCTTTGGGACGAGGGGTTTCATGTATGGTCACGTTTGGGATATATTGAAAAATTACCCCAAATGGGATGCTGAGGATCAGATAGACATTACATGTCTCGAGGATATATTTGGCCCTGACAAATGTCCTCGTCCCGAAAGAGTCAGTAAACGAGCTTCAAAGAAACAAAAGTCAAGTTCAACATCGAGTGCGGCAAGCTCCGGTGGGAGTCAGACGAGTACTTTTTCGGGACAATTATCCGAAAAGTATTCGCAAGCAAAAGATGCTCAAACGGCTTGTTACGAGGCGAGGAGGAAGAAGGAAGAAAAGGCGTTGGAGATGCAGGAAATGCAGTTGCTCATGCTAGATGTCAACTCGGTTACTGACCCGGTAAAAGCCGAAATCATTCGCAAGAGGCAAGCAATACTAGTTAAGAAATACCAAAATCTCGATGACAACGATATCGACTAAAATGTTTAAGTTTGCATATCATTAGTTTGTGTTGTATTTTTTTCCCGTATCGTATATCTATACTACTTTATAATGTATTTAAGATATCTATATTTAGAAGTCTTAAAATTTTAAGACCAAAAACATTTCTTTAATAAGAAAAATGCATACACATATAATTAAAAGCTTAGAAATTTAAGTGTCTTTAAAAAGTTTGGGTTGTTACAAATATAGCTTTCAATGCTTGTAATCTTTTAAGACTTACAAGAAAAGAAGCATAATGTACACTACTTTAATGCACATAATTTTCAGACTTACAAGACAAGAAGCATAGTGTACACCACTTTAATGCACATATTAAAAAAAACATCATATTAATGCTATTTAATGTAGCAATTAATTAATTGGTCAATAAATACAATTAATACAGTTATTAAAACACCACTTACATAAGAAATAAAAATTATCAAACATATTGTACAACCAAATTAAACACAATTCCTACATTAAATGTCACTAATACAAATAATAAAGCATATTATACAAATATTCAAGCCCGAACAGGCAATGGGCCTAATGGGCTTGAGCTCGAACAGGTGCGGGCCAAACTGGCTCGAGCCCGAATGGGCACGGGCTAAACGAAATTCTTGATATCCATAAATTTATTGTAAAAAAGAACATAATAAACTAAAATACATGATTCACCGAAAAATTTAATTTCAAAGTATCTGCCGCTGCAATGCGCGGGTACCATGCTAGTATATATATATATATATATATATATATATATATATATATATATATATATATATATATATATATATATAGGGGGCCGTTATTGTGGTGTACAAGCTTAAAATAGATAAAATAGGTACACATATGGACCGTTTGATCAAACTTGATAGATGAGATTAGATATTAAATAGATGAGTGGCACAATTGTAATTAAGTGAAAGACAAATGGCATTTGTGTACCAATATTTTTATACTACCATATATCTTGTGTTGATGAATGATGATCATTAAAGTTCTCAGTTACAAAAATAGTTTGGTAGCCTGAATAGCGCACCACCAGCAATCCTACCGGATATGTTGCAATTCAAAATCAACAGCATAATCCCCAAAATCGAGCAATCAATAAAGAATCCCTAAATCTTCGTTCTACATTTTTTTTAAATACAGATAGCAAAGCTGGATTTGCAATCATAAAAAACAAGTATGGCGTTTTGTGAACCCCTAGTGATCGCGAACGGGAATGAAGAAGAAATAATGTTTGGTAATTGATACATTGTTTTTTTTTTTTTTTTTTTTTTTTTTTTTTTTTTTTTTTTTTTTTTATTCAGTCAATATGGATTTTTTGTTAATTTAGTTGTTGGTTTTTTGTTTCAGTCCGACGAAGTGGAAGGTTGTCAAATCTTAGGCGACCAAACAGAGATAATGAGGAGTATGAAGTGATCGATCTAACTAGTGAAGACGAACAAGGTATTGTGTGTATTAGTTGGTTTTGTGTATTTCTTATTTAAAGCATGCTTTTTTAATTATTGGGTAGTGAGTGAGTTGATGTATGTGTATTAGTTACTTGTTGTGTATGACTTGATTTGGTTGTGTAAGGCTGTAAGTTTGTTGCCTAACTTATCTGTATGAATTGACTGAGTTGTGGAAGGTACTTAGATAACTATAAGTTTGATATAGGTTTTGAAAAAGAAGCTATTAGATGAGCATGTGTATTAGTTGTGTATGGTTGTTTTTAAAATAATCTAATTGCTGATTATGTGTATTAGCTGATGTAATATAGGTGATTTGAAATAAACCTCTTATAGTTGTTGTGTGCAGTAGTTGCGTTTAGTTGTTCCTAAATAAGGTATTAATTGATTATGTGTATTAGCTACTTAGATATAATGGTGTATTACGTATATCTGTTTTTAAATATAAGCTATTAGGTGAGTATGTGTGCAAGTTAATTATAGGTATTAGATGGAATAAACGTATGTGTATTAGTTGGTTAGGGTTCATGTGTATTAGTGGCTTCCTAGGAAGCACGGACACGCCTGTAAGTATGGAGTGGCAGTGTCGGACACGTGTCCGACACGGACACGCCTCGGACACGGCTTGGACACGTGTCCGACACGCACGTGCTGTGTCCCACGTGCGGTTTGGGCCGGACACAGATTTGGACACGGATTTGATTTTTTTTTTTTTTTTTAAAGAAAAGAAGGTTTGAGTTTTAAGCATAGTTACCTAAACGAATCGTGATTTTTTGGTGGCCGGAACGCGATTTCGATTTCTCGTACATCGGTGTGGAGTAACATGATGCAGTGAGTCGATTGAAAATGGGGTTTATATGTGAGGCGATTAAAAAAGGGGTTCGTGTTCTGATTGTGTTTTGTTAATGAAGGGGGTTTATAAGTGATAACTCATGAGTCAAAACATGTGCTGATGTATTTGATGGCTCATGTAGCAAGTACTGTACTAGTGCTTTACTTAAATGATTTTTTTTTCTTTTTTCGTTTTAAATATACAATAATATACATGACTGTCCTTACTGGATGTCAAAATACAATTTATTTTAGTTTGATAATAGGCATCCTATTAGATAGTGTAGTGTTCTTGTTATTAAAGTAAAATCATTGCGTTTTTTTTAATAATAGGCACCCTTTTAGTAATATATTATTTAAAAACATACAAATACATGTATTCATATATATATATAATTCCCGTGTCCACGCCGTGTCCGTGTCCTATATTTTTAGATTTTGCCGTATCGCCGTGTCGGTGTCCGTGTCGGACACCGTGTCCGTGTCCGTGCAACCTAGGTGGCTTCAATGTGTATTAGTTGCTAAGGATTCATGTGCATCAGTTGAAATACATGTTTTGGAATAGTTTGGTATGTGTGTTAATTGAAATAAACTTATGTGTATTAGTTGATATCGCACTACTTAGGGGTGAGCAAATGGACCGAGAACCGAACCGGAACCGACCCAACCCGACGCATTTTAGAACCGCAGTCCGGTCTCGGTTCTTAGATATTGCAAGTTTCGGTTCTCGGTTCGGTTCGGTCCGGAACCGCGGGTATCGGTTCCGGAACCGAAGAACCGCAAGATTTCAAAACATACATCTACCACACTTAATGTTTCTTTGTTTCACTTGAAATGGTCAGCAATTCTATTTCTAGTGCTACTTACATGAGGTTTGATCTAAAATAACACCTGCATATAATCCCATGCTTTTCATATGAATATTTGATGCTCCATATAATGCATACGAATTTTGCATTGTTCTTTTGAAAATTAATCTCAGACCAAAAAAGAAAAGAGCTTCTAAAGAATGTTAGACCAGACCAAACAACCAGTACATCTTTATTAGTTTGTGTTCAAGCGAACAAAACACACTTATTACATAATTTGTAACATGATTCAAATATGAAAAGATTGGTGGAACACCTTTTGATTTTTGCTTAGACTTTGAGTAACATTTCAACTGCTTTATCCTTAGAGTGATATTTAATAATGCTCTATCAAATATTACTACTGAACTTGTCGTAAATTATGGTTAAAGAAAGATGAGACATATTTTAAAGTTCAAATCGAATATTTTATAATGTAATATATAAGCACTACATTCATGGGTTTACAAGTATATAGAGAAATTCAATTATGTGAGTGTAGTCGATAAACAAAGTAGTGTTGAGTATATTCTTGATATTAGCTTATAGACTATAGTTAAGGACTCGTACTATATATATACACACACGGGTCCTTTACAACACGGGTTTCTAAAAATTTGCGGTTCCAATCGGGTAAATTGTGTGTTTGGTGCATATCTACTTTTGCAACTTCCAATTTGAACTGAAAATGATTTTAACTTCCCATTTTTTTTATATCAGACATCTGTGTTACGGTTGTGGAGATTACCTGAAATTTAGGTATTTAGATTTCATTGTTTAACTGTGTGGCAGGTTTTCTTCCCTGTTATTCAAGGACCTCATTTCTTTGTAGTATGCATGAACATGAAATATAGTGAAGTCCAAATTTTGGATAACAAATGAGGGTGAAAGATTCGATTGGTTTATCATCCTACTGATACATACTGTTCAATCATCTACTTTTGTTAGTATACTAAAGAGTGATATTTTATGTGTTACGGTTGTGAGTTTTTGAACTGATGTGAACATTACACCATTTTTTCGACTGATTTGAACTGATATGAAATTTATTGAACTGATGTGAAAGTCTGTAACTTGTGTGTTTGGTGCATATCTACTTTTGCAACTACCAATTTGAACTGAAAATGATTTTAACTTCCCATTTTTTTTATATCAGACATCTGTGTTACGGTTGTGGGTTTTTGAACTGATGTGAACATATACACCATTTTTTCGACTGATTTGAACTGATGTGAAATTTATTGAACTGTGTTTGGTGCACATGTTTATTTATAATCAAACTACTTTTGCAACTTCCAATTTGAACTGAAAATTATTTTAACTTCCCATTTTTTTATATCAGACATTTGTGTTTGAAGATTATCTATTGCACAAGAATCATCAAAATTATAGAGCAATGAGTGGTGCGCCAAGAAAGGTGCTGCAATTGGGATGCAAGACAACCAACAATTTTGTAGACTGTGGTGTATTTACAATGCGCCACATGGAAATCTACAAAGGTGATGGTGATTGTGGTGACCTTTGCTGCTTGAGCAAAGAAGGCAAGAAACAAATAAGTGAACTGAGAGAACTGCGTATTAAGTATGTTGCGAAGATACTTCTGTCTGATTTCAACTTGGTGAAGAGTGAATTTGAGAGAGAAGCGCATGGATTCAGGAACTTACCATTGGCAGAAAAGAAGCGTTTACATGGGGCTGCGTTTGAAAACCATCAAGATGAGTGTCGCGTCCAAGTTTGAAAGGAAATGATTAAAGATTTCTGTAGTTTGGATTTAATAAGTAGCACTAAGAGTGCAATTTTATCATGCTTGCGTGTTTTCAGTTTATTGTCGAAAAAAATCTCACGTATGATTACCGAGTAACCTTTAATCTAGTTGTGGCGTGTTTAATTTTAAGACATGGGATTGTGCAATTATGGTTATAACAGTTTGAGTATTTGTTTAAATGGAATTGTGCATTAGGCTTATAACAGTTTGGTGTGTGTTATGGGTTTTTCTGTTTAAATGGATTATGCATTAGGCTTATTACAGTTTGGTTAATTGCTTAACTGGATTGTGCATTAGTCTGTCAACTAATTTATGGTATAACTAAGCAACTTACTTCTAGTAGAAACTTTGTGCAGTAGAATGTTAAAGGGAAGAAACTGTGTGTGATTCAGTAGAAATTGGTTGTATAGAATGATAACGGGTCGAGTTAAATGCATACTTTAATCGGATATATACATGAAATATTCCAACTGATGCAAACCTTGTATTCACTTCAACTGACAACACAACTTACATTAAGTCCAAAATAACCACTTAATAAAATACTAACTCAATACTGTTGTAAAATACTAACTCAATACTGTTGCAACCTTAAACTTCCAACATCAACTATGAAAATTAGTATGATACATGCTAAAGAGGAATAAGGAGAATAAGGTGGGATTAATATTAAATGAATCAGATCATGCTCGTTTAAGGTGAGACTAATATTAAAGAATCAGATCAATCAAATAGTAATATTACAATAATACCCTTAAAGACACTACATAGTTAATTCATTTTAAATCACTTAATTTTTTTTTATCTTGATCCATTAAGTTTGATCCAACGATCCACAAGTGTGCTTATTTTTCACTATTTTAAGCTTGTACATCACAAGAACGCAAATCTATATATATATATATATATATATATATATATATATATATATATATATATATATATATATATATATATATTTTCTTCGTTTCGTATGTTTTTTATTTGATGAAATAATATTGTAGTATTTTTATGTTTATTGAAATGAATTTAGTTTATTTAATGAAATGAACAAAAATAAATAAAGTTGTAAGTGGTGGGCCCAATGAGTAAGTTGAGGTTAGTTGTTAGTAAGGATGGGGTTAGTTGTGAAGAGATGTTAAGGTAATGTGGCGTGAGCCCTAAATGAGTAACTCGTGCTAGTTGTTGCACCCAGCCACCCATTGCTCTACGTTGGAACTTTGCATAATGTTGGTGTCCTTGACCCATTAATTGTCCATTGTAATCGTTTAACTGTAAGACAACAAATTATACTTTCAGCATATGTATGATGCCATTTATGAGATGGAGCATATTTTCATGACTCATTTTGGCTTTTAGGATATTATGACTTGAGCTCAACATGAGTTTTTGACTTTTTTCCGTGTAGTTGCTTTGATTGATGATCCCACATCGGTCAATGAAAGGGAATTTTGATACTATTTATAGCATTTGTGTATAAGGTATGCTTAATTTGTATTTGTGTTATGTATTTGAGCACTGTGTGAAAGGGCTAAATCTATTTCACTCTTTCGTAACCTGCTTAAAAAGCTAACATAAATTTAATTTTTTTTTCCTTTTTTGCAAAAAAATAAATACTAAATGAGGAGAGTTATATTAAATATCAAACTTTTCTTACATACCAAGGGACTCATCCCCACCATCCATCTAAAAAGAAATCAATGGTTGAGATTAAAAGCATTTTAATATTTCACTCATTTTTATAATTTAAATCTCTTAAACCGTTAATCGTTAAGCGAAAATAATTACACCGTTGCGACGAGCATTTAATTATCTTTCTATAGATAGGCTATTTGATATATTTTCGACAAAAATTTTTTTTTCCGTTTTTTCACGTTTTTTTTCGTGGCCGAAAAAAATCATATATGATATTACATATCATATATGATATATCATATATGATATTACATATCATATATGAATCATATATGATTTTTTCGGCCACGAAAAAAAAACGTGAAAAAAATGAAAAAAAAAAATTGTCGAAAATATATCAAATAGCCTATTTATAGAAAGATAATTAAATGCTCGTCGTAACGGTATATTTTTTTTCGCTTAACGATTAACGGTTTGAAAGATATTAATATTTGAAAAAAAAAAAAAAAAAAAAAAAAAAAAAAAAAAAAAAAGGATGAAAATGGGTTTTTTAAATTGTTGGGATTAATCTCATCCATTAGATCAAATAAAGATAGAGGGAAGATGAAAGGTGGAGATTAGTCCCTTGGTATTTAAAAAAAAGTTTGGTTTTCAAATGATCTTATATAAATAGGTTAAGAGCAAAAAAATAAAAGAGATGCATTCATTAATTACTTAAATCATGTACATAAAACTCTTAAATTTAAACTGTAAAAACTAAATAAAATGTAATCTAGATTAAATAGACATGATAGGTTTGATTGGGGGGTTATGTAGATTGAGAGATTAAGACACCCTTATCATTATTCGAACTATAAAATATATGCTAGTCCTCGATTAGCTGTGACGTTCGGTAATCATTAAGAGTGGAAGGTATCGCAACAAGCTTGAAGAGGTAATTTGGGGCCCACATCCTCCACAATGTCCACATCACCCCAACACCTCTTCACAACAAACCTCCTTCTCACTCACAACAAACCTCAACTTACTCATTTGAGGCCCGCCACTTACACCTTTAATTTTTTTTATACATTTCATTAAATAAACTAAATTCATTTCACAAATAATTAAAAATAACACAACATACTAATTTTATTTCATGAAATAAAAAAGTTACAATGCGAAATTAAAAAAAAAAAAAAAAAAAAAAAAAAAACGATGCGACAAAAAAAAATACAACACATACTACAGAAAAAAAATACAGCACAATACGGAATTAAAAAAATACTAAGATGAAACATTTTATTCGCTGTCGGTTTCCTCATCGTCAGGTTCAGGGATATATTGGTATTTCTTGGTTATTAATGCTTGTCTCCGGCGAATGATATTGGCTCTTACCGGGTCAGCAACCAAGTCGGAATCTAGCATGAGCATCTGCATTTCCAACGCCTTTTCTTGCGCCTCCAACATTTTTTGTTCTTTCTCCAAATCTGATTGAAATGTAAACTATGTTATGCTATATATAGAGCAAGATACCTTACTTTGTTAAAAAGGAAAAAAAAAAAAAAAAAAAAAAAAAAAGTATACTTTATGAAATAAACGTTACCCAACGTTAATAAAGAAAACAATAAAAAAAGAAAAAGCTGCCAATGATTATTCGAACTATAAAATATATGCTAGTCCTCGATTAGCTGTGACGTTCGGTAATCATTAAGAGTGGAAGGTATGGCAACAAGCTTGAAGAGGTAATTTGGGGCCCACATCCTCCACAATGTCCACATCACCCCAACACCTCTTCACAACAAACCTCCTTCTCACTCACAACAAACCTCAACTTACTCATTTGAGGCCTGCCACTTACACCTTTAATTTTTTTTTATACATTTCATTAAATAAACTAAATTCATTTCACAAATAATTAAAAATAACACAACATACTAATTTTATTTCATGAAATAAAAAAGCTACAATGCAAAATAAAAAAAAAAAAAAAAAAAAAAAAAACGATGCGACAAAAAAAAATACAACACATACTACAGAAAAAAAATACAGCACAATACGGAATTAAAAAAATACTAAGATGAAACATTTTATTCGCTGTCGGTTTCCTCATCGTCAGGTTCAGGGATATATTGGTATTTCTTGGTTATTAATGCTTGTCTCCGGCGAATGATATTGGCTCTTACCGGGTCAGCAACCAAGTCGGGATCTAGCATGAGCATCTACATTTCCTGCATCTCCAACGCCTTTTCTTGCGCCTCCAACATTTTTTGTTCTTTCTCCAAATCTGATTGAAATGTAAACTATGTTATGCTATATATAGAGCAAGATACCTTACTTTGTTAAAAAGGAAAAAAAAAAAAAAAAAAAAAAAAAAAAAAGTATACTTTATGAAATAAACGTTACCCAACGTTAATAAAGAAAACAATAAAAAAAGAAAAAGCTGCCAATGAGTCGGTGTATTTTGCTCGCCGAATTCACGAGGAGGTAAAAGTTGGCAAGGCATGGCAAGCCCCACCTGGTGTGGTGGCAAGCTTCAACAAGCCAAAGTGCTAATCCACGTCAGATGGCAAGGCAACTCAACAAGCCCATACCTTCCACTCTAACATATACACAGGGTTCTGAATAAGGTTGTGTAGGCTTGTAGCTGATGAGGCTGACAATCTCCAAGAGTCAAGAAGGACGTCTACTGAAATGACCCCGTTGACAGTCAAGAAGACTTCCAGTTTTCATTAGAAAACATTGAATTTTCTCATGATATGTTGTTACCAAGCTTCCTATTGCCTCCTGCATCACTTGCTAACCATATCTTGTAATTTTTCTTATATATATGATGTCCACAAAACGAGTAACAAGAAAATTTAGAAAATCTAGATAAGTGTCAATTTAACTAAGATCATTACATGTTGTCATCGTGATATTCCTGTATGAGTTAGCTTTAAATCATCTACCATAGAATGAAGACATGGGCAATGAATACAAAAATGTCTCTTACGGTCAAGCTTTGCATACTCTAAATGTACATTATAATAGACTCGTGCGATACACTAAATGTAAGTTATAATAGACTCGTGCGTTATGAAAATCAGCAGAATATCAGCCATGATTATGAAAAGGAAATAGTAAATGCGTTGGTGTGCAACTGTGCATCTACGGAGACAATCTACGTGTACTGTATATGGCACTTGTATACTGTACACATATACGTGTATTTCATGATTTAAACTTTAAACTCAAAGTTTTACAAATAAATAAAATTTTATAAAGAAGAAAGATGCTATTTTATCACCACAACATGAAGATCAACTACTTGCAACCGCAAACTGCACAAACAACACTATACACATAATTAGTTTTGATCTCATGAGCTTTACCGTAAACTAAAAATCTAAGGGCCTTAAACTTGAAAAATCAAAACTGCCCAAAAAACACTCTTATCAAATAGTCAAATTCTCTTGAATCCCAAGGAACGACCCAATAATTCGGCCGCCTACATCTGGGAAATTTACATGTCCTGGAAGAGATTTAACTTTTCCCCTTTGGTCCACTGCGACAGGATATTTCATAAGATGTCCCCTCATTTCCGTGACCTCATCAGATGCAAACTGTTTCCAATTAGCTTCAGATAATGCTCTCACGTGTCTCACACATTCGATTGATTCTGGCTGTGTAAATCGATCATCGACAAGGCCAAGATGCTCGGCCCAAAGAGACATTCGGTATCCATATACCTAGAAAAGAAAATATTAGTAACATACAAGTTCAAGATGACCAAAGTTCAAGATGATCTGAATTTACACCACTGATATATGCTTCCATTCATTTTAATTACATTCCTATACTATCTAATTCATTTTATAGTTCTGAACTTCAAATATTTGTTTCTCCACTCCGTAATTACTACAAAATAAATAATTATAATCTATGAGATTTACCTGCCCTCGTGGACTTGAGAGTTTGGTAGCCCACGTATGATGAGGTTGGTAGGCTCCCATTGCAATCTCTGTGTCTCGGGTTCCTTCCAAAGAGCGTTGATTAATGTTTGCGGATCCAATAATTACATACTCGTCATCAACTATCATGCCTTTCGAATGAACATAAATCATGAATCGCCGGCTCTTAGCAGCAAGTCCCTAAAATTACAATAGTTTTACACAGATTAGAAAAGTTCTCTAAATGAAGGCGTCAACGGATGTCTAGAAATAACAATGCAGGTGAATTCACAAAGATTATATAGCGTAGGACACCTCTTCAAGGCATTTCATAATCAGCTAGTGTTTGGTAAAACTGATTCTAATTATTTAGGATTAAAGTTCTATTTGGATAAACTGGTTAAGAAGGTGCTGTGACTCTGTGAGTAAACCATTTATGAGATGCGATATTACATAACTATCACTACTATCCAAACATTGTCATATTATTTGTTTTCGTTGATATATTATTCTTACATGCACTCAGAAGAAATTGATAATTTGAAGGCTGTTCTTGAAAGGGAGTTAGAATTAAGGATCTAAGTCAACTTAAATATTTTCTCGGGATGGAAAGTGCTAGAACACACTAGGGAATAATATACCCATAGAGCCTGGTAACAAGTTGCAAATGGAAGGGTTAGGAGAACTAACAGAAAAGGGACGTATCAACTACTTGTACGGCAATTAACTTATTAGCACATAATGATCAAATAAAGGCGTCATGAGCGTGGTTAGTAGATACATGAACATTCTAACTAAACGACCATCTTGAAGCAGTTTCAGATTCCTCAATACCTAAAAAGGAATCCTGGATATGGACACTTTTTTTTGGAAAACCAACGAAAGAAATGTTCATTTTTACACCGATAAAAACTGAGCAGGCCTAGAGCTGATGGAAGGTCTACCAGTACCGGTAATTGAATGTTCGTTTTGGGAAACTTGGTTACATGAAGAAAAACAGCTTGTTGTTTCAAGAATTAGCGCTGAAGAGTTTAGAGCAATGTGTCAAGTGATATGTGTGGCCAATTGGTTAGAAAGGATGCTCAAGAAGATGAAAATCAAAAGCCGTGGACCAATATTAAAATTGCAAAAAAGCAGTCACAAGTACATGGAAATCAACCCATAAAAAAACTAGAAGGACGACTTAAGGTCTGTAGCTAACATATGTTCCCTCTCATTTTTAGTTGGAGGATATGCTCACAAAGGCCCTACCGATGAACACATCCAATTTTCTGAATAGCGAGCTGGATATAATAGATTATCATAACCAGCTTGATGGGGAGTATAGAATTGATTCAAATGCATGTTCCTAGATTTTATGGACTAAGGGTAATAAAGAATAAGTCATGCTAGTGCACATTCAGTGAGTAATTCAGTTGCTATATTCTCTGCATTTTCTTAGGGATAAGCTAGTATTTCCTACTTTTAGAAATTCTTTTTAGTCATGGGTTGTTCTTGTTCTATAAAAGCTTCTGCTGAATGTTAATAGCAGTCACGTGGTTGATAGAATTTGGTTGGGCTTTCTTTGTTTCTTACACGTCTCTTATTATTTCAAAAAATATGACATAAAAACTTACGTGATGGAAATTCATTTCATAACCAAAGTCAGGAGTGTGCCTAAAAATAGATATGAGATAAGCCTTAATCGTGACACATTCCAAAACTAGATACACACTATGATTTCTCAGGTCAAACCGACTAACTCCTTCAAGATACAAGCCAACAAAAAGATGTATTTATCTTGTAACAAATCTCCTCAGAATCTTAGAGGTTGCATATTATAGTATTTTAACCTCAAAAAATTCAGATGTCATTCATTTTGTACCATGTCCTCCATTCTTTGTATTATGCGTCCCATATTGATAAATACTTAAGAGGGTAGGGGCGGACCTAATATCACATTCATACTCCTAAATCAATGGAAGTTATGAAATAAACATGTTATATTATCCAAGCAAAATAGAACCTAAACTGTTCATTTGTTCAAATATATCTGCTTTTCGAAAGGGAGTAATACTTCCCAGGTATTTGAATGTGCTGCGAAAGTGATTCTTCTGACATGGGCCTTTATATATCTTTTTAGGCCAAAGTAATTAGATTTAAGGAAGAAGACCTTTTGGAAAAACTATAAGTTACATGATATAATTCCTGACTTTTGTCCAATGCTTAAATGTAGATAATGTAAATTTGACTATCAACATGTAGACAGAGAAACGTAACACACCTGGGGAGTATTACCCAAACTAGGGCTCTCGTTACCGATATTATAGACTGGACCAACGGCTTCACGGTTTCCAAGACAAAAGAAATTCAAATAATCTTCTGGTGAATATGCTCCCTCGAGTCCAACTTCTACCAAAGCCTTGTGGATGGTCTCATACATCATTTGCATTGTATTGTTCTGAAATTTATAAGAATGATGTTGATATCATAATAGTGAGACAAAACATACATACTAACTTTTTTTAGGTCAAACAAACCATTAGCGTTTTTAACTATACCTGCCAAAATAGAATACGTTGTGTAGCAGAGCCTGTAGGGACACCCTCTGGCCACATAGGGATGACGATGTATACAGCAAACCTTTCATTTGCTTTGATTTTACTAACAATTTTAAGCGCAATTTCCATTGGGATCAAATTGTTGGCACCTAAGATACATAATCAAGTGTGGAAAAGCTTTGATTAATTTTTTTTGAACTCATAAGCAATGAATTTACATCAAAGAATTGATCATTACCCAAGTCTTTATATGAAGTCCAATTGTAAGATGATCCAATAAAGTATTGGTTCTCGATATATATGAAATGCTGGGCAGAACGGATAGCCTTCACATACGCTGAATGTATGCTCATATCAATCATCACATTCTTCCCGCAAACCAAATGCTGTCCATACAAGTTTATTGATAAAAAAATATACTCATCAATTAAAAACAACTTATATTAAAGAATGAGATTTCTAAAATGAAGATACATAGAATGCTGATCATATCTCACACCTTGGTAGTAGCTTCCAGCGGGTCCTTTGGAAATCCTTTAACAGAGTTTGAATCTATTGAGCGGAAAATCTGCATCATGTAAAAGACCAAACATATTATATTAAAGCATAACAATTAAAAAATGTCAAATAAGATGATATCAATTTATTTATACCTGTACATGCCACCCTTCGGGATCCTGATCACTAACATAAGGGAGATCATTTACACCCAAAAGTTCAGGAACCCTTTCAATTCTGAGCAAAGCATCATCATATGATGTCTTTAATTTTTTCAGACCATGAGGTTTCGAAGCCTTTAGCCATCGTTCCTCAAAGTTGGTCAAGACGTCGTATGCTGCTGGACCATCAATTTTACTATGCATATCATGCCATGGTTCTCTTGGACAACCCGCAAGATTTCCCTGTTTTGAAAATAAGAATTTATATACTCAACAGGGTATTAAGGTTGTTTTACTTTTAGTGTTTTCAGAATATGTAATTTGACTCAGACAAGTACCCTAAATATATCCAGTAAAACACGGCTGAGAACCCTAGTATACGGTATATCCAATGGGGGCTATAGGTACTAGATGGGGCAAAGGATGAACATTTGTTTACACATGCTTAACATATCCTAAATGGTGGCTAAATTGCTTTACCGAGAAAGAGTTTATTATTACTTTAGCAAAGTAGTTTTTATTGTCTTGTTAAATACAGTAATTACTAATCATTAGAAAATTTGAACAAAATGGACAAAAAATATTGGCACGTCCGCCAAACACAACTCATTTTGACCTTACCCATTGGGACCTGTATTCATATATCACCCAATTTGACGTTACCCAAGCCACCCATTTTGTCATTTCTAATAGGCATAAACATAATAATATCAACCCCTACTCATAATTTACATTAAAATAAAAAAGTAAAGAGAAATTAACTTTTTCGATGATGTTGGAGAAAATAATTATCAGGTGCAATTTTCTCTAATACCTTGAAATATTGGAGCTAAAAGTTCAAAGTCCATTTAAAAGAAGGAAGAATCGAGTGATTACCGTGAAAGTAGGATTATGGAAATCGTCCGCATGCACCGTCTCTAGAGTCCTAAACAAGGGATGTTCTGGAGAATCATATCGCCCATCACATAGGTCAAGTCCTCCAACAAAAGCTATAATTCTCTTTTTACCATATCCCGCATCAGTATCAACAATCACTGTTTTCTGATGGTGTGTATAGATAACTCCAACTTCCTATAACAGATTAAAGAACGAAATTCAGAAAAAATCTAACAATTTAGCAATTTCCCTCGACTATAGAGAACAACTCCAGTTCTAACTTCTAAACATTTTATAAAAAGGTGTTCTTATAACTGTAAAAAGATCTCTAATTTTTAAGTTGCCAAACTTGAATACTTAAAACACTAAGTATATGTTTTATTACGAAAGCATCCTTAGTTTCTTAGTACCTAAATTACACCATCGCACAATTAAATTTTGGTCATTGTTGCATACCTGCTTCTTCACCCAGCTGTGTCGTTTTCCAGCCATACGTGGAACAAGAAGCACTTGCACCGAAGAATGCTTAAAAAACTGTCGAGTTTCTTCATCATGGGTAGCCATGAGTCCATCCTGAAATTTTAATATAGGAATATGAAATTACTAAACTATCTCTTACTTAGTAAATACCAGCTGAATAAGCTTATATTTTCATACAAACAACTTACAATTTTGTAGCCCAAAATGTTCCTTGAAGTAGGATCATCCCAAACAAGAAGTAACACTCTCACACCTTCTTGTGATTTCAATTTCAAAAGATCTCCAAGGGTATATTCGTGAGTGTTACCCACACCACGAACTAATTTGACCTTATGCCACACTGACCATCCCGTTATATAGATAAGATGACGAGCCTTACTTATTGAATCAAATATATCATTCCAACACGAACCGTGAACATAATGTGCTCCATGATCAAGCTTAAAATCTGGTAAAGACCCGCTGGGCACATGTGCATCTTGATACAGAGTCACCCTCCCACCTTTTCTTAATGGGAAATAAGTCCCAGGAACTCCAAAATACTGAGGGTCGGATCCAACCCCATTATGATATGAAACCAAACTTTTCATTGAAAAGTATTGAATCGTGAGTCCTAGACCGGCTCCATTCTTACAAGGTCTTCCATTGGTATTTATTAACGGAAAGAACCCTTCGATTTTATTTCCAGTATATAACTGTTCAACTGGAATTGCTACAATTCCTATAAGTTGAGACCCGACAACATCACTATCCTTAACAAGAAAATGGACTTCAGCAGCATGATGTGCAACGGGTACATTAAAATGCTGTTTCCAAACGGGATTTTCACTGTTACTAATCACATAAGTCCTTCCAATCACAGCGGTCGTTACGGCAATAGAAACATACGGATCACTCGTTATCTTATTCTTGCTTCCCGGCAGACTATTAAAAATTTCACCCATCGTTTTATGAAACATATCCATATTTGGAAGATTTTTCGCCTCGTGAATCCATATATCCAAATTCCCATGTAACAACAATACTTTCAAGGCCTTTTTATTAGGCGTCAACGGTACCATCTGATACTGCTGATTATTTTGTGGATCAATAAACGAAGGCGCGTGTCCAAACATAAGAGGTTGAGATAAATCAAGCGAACCACTATGAGACAAAGACCCTTCATAACTAGAAAACGAATCACTTGGACTATGCGCATAATCATACTTCGCACTCACACTATGATAAATCGGAGCAGGTGCTGGTACCGGCCCCACCACCCCTGCAGCTGGTGCAGGTGGAGATGCAGGCGCAGACGGCACATTTTCCCCCATAGATAAATTTGCAAACTGGTAATCTATAGGCGGATACAAACTCGGAGAGCTACTAGCCGGATAACCATCATCACTTATCGAAGGACGATTACTAGACACATTACTCCCATTCCCACCAACACCATAACTTTCTTGGTGATACTGCGGCGGTAAAGGTGGAGCCGAGCTTTCGTGATGGTGTGGTGGCGGCGGTGGTGGAGGGTACCCATTATATCCAGGTGGTGTACCTGCACCTGCACCACCTGGATACTGATACGACCCCGGCCCTGATCCTGGTCCACCCGTAAAGGGTTGTGGAGAGGTTGGGTAGCCGTAATCCGGCCCCACGGAATGCGGTGGGGGCGGGGATTGATACGGCGAAGATGGATACGGATACGGATGTGGATACGGCGGATAAGGAGCCGAATTCGGAGGCGGGTATTGGGGATAATTCGCAGGGGGTGGATATTGAGGATAATTAGGATGATACCCATAAGGGTATTGGTTATTATAATTATGATCCATTATCAGTAACCTAAAAACTAACCTTTTCAACACATATCAATCATCAAAAACACAAATTTACACAACAATAGCAAAATCTAAAACATGGGTTTTTATGGGATTCCTAAAAAGATCCAAACTTTATAAAAAAAACAGAAAAAAAGATTCAATTTTTACCTTTGAATTTGATGGAAATGTGATAAAGATATGATGTTGAGAGATGGGTATTTGAGATTATAACGTGTAGGAATGAATGTGGAAATTTCGCGAGAAAGAGTCTAAAACGTGAATTGTGGGTGAAAGTAATGATGTTGATGTGTGTCAAATTTGAAAGATTCAAGGGAGTCAAATTCTTGATGAACAACAATTTGTGTTTTGAAGATATTTTTGTGTTGTGATTTGTGTTCTAGAACAAGTCTGAAATTTTCGATATGTTTTGGGCAGGTGATTAGTTTAAGAATCACGATGTTTGGTAGTTGGTACTTGGTAGTTATCTTTGTTACCAATGGTACTAACAAAGTAACAAGTAAATTGTAGTTAATCTCACACGTCAGGCCGAAAGCAACTCTGGAACTCGAGATAGTTGTTGTAGATGAAAATTGAGTGGCCGCTAAAAGATAGAGATTAGTGTTATTATAAATAACACTATAACGGTATCGAGCAATATGGTGGCAGGTACATTTTTACTAAATATTACGGGAAGCAAATGTTTTTCACGATTCATCAATGAAAACTGCACCATGTCCATCAGGGCCGTTCCTGAGTTTTCGGATGCCAAGAGCAAGTTAACTTAAATGCCTCTAGTTAACAAACAACACACAAAAATTTGTGTTTGGAACTTAGTAAAGCTAGGCAGCTCATCTCATGCCGATAGAGAATCCAACCACGAAACTAAGATGGTTCTTTAGTTAAAGTGAAGATAAATTGAAAAAAAGAAAAAAAAAAAAAAAAAGTCAAATCAGGTCGGATCGGGTCAGATCGAATCCATTATTAACATAGAAAGAATAGCATAAAACATTAAAGCATATCAACTTATATACAATACAAATCTCATTTACCTAGTTTTAGAGATTCAAATAAATAAATAAATAAGTTATGCAATATCAACTTATATGGTTATATAAGGCTTAAACTCATATAATGTTTATGGATAACTACATATCTTGACTTAAGAAAAATTATGTTTGTGTTTATAATACAAAGCACATGTAAATTACTCATAAAAATTACACTAAACGTGCATACTTTCAAAAATGGTTCGTTTTCCAATATCTAATCACATAAAACAAATTAAAAATAAAAAAATAATAATAAAAATAAAAAACACTTCCCTCGGGAACCAAAATTCAAACCCCTGCAAAAGCAAATAAGGAGTAATTAAGTATGTTTTATTTTATCTCTCTTTCTACTTACTTCTCCTTCTCCGATTACTCTTTTATTTGCCGGCAAACAAGCAAACTTTTCAGTTAACACTTTATCAAGTCAACAATGAGTAAACTTAAACACACTTAATTGTTAACTCTCACAGACAAACACCTCTAAAATTCCATTCCAAAGGCAGTGGTGCAGCGCCGAAAAATGACGGTTCCGGCAATTAATACCCCCCCCCCCCCACTATTCTATAATTAGCAAGTTTAAAGTCTGAATTTTAAGTCTTTCTAAGTATAGCATTGTCTCAAATGCATTATAATGTAGTATAGATATGGAGAAAATTCTCAAAAAAGGTGAAAATTTTGACTTTTTTCAAAAAAAAATGTACAAAAATAACACCCATTCTCTAAATGGTCATGTACGAACGTGCGATCTCACTAATTTGTTGACACATGTCCAGACGAGAAGCACAATCCCAATCATTAGCACACGGGGTAGCCGTCGTTAGCACATCCGTCGTTCACACATGTGTACCCCACGTGTTGTTTTACTTTTATAAACAAACGTGCGAACGACGGATGTGTGAATATGTGAATGACGGCTATCTCATGTGCTAATGATTGGGATTGTACTTCTTGTCTAAACATGTGTCAAAAAATAATGGAGTCGCACATTCACACGTTCGCACATACCATTTAGAGAATGAGTGTTTTTTTTTTTTGACTTTTTTTAAAAAAAAAAAAAAAAAAAAAAAAAAAAAAAAAAAAAAAAACTCAACTTTTTCTCCCTTTTTGAGAATTTTCTCTTATATATGCTACATAGTGTAGCAATTAACTTTTAAAATATTTGATAAGTTCTTATGTTGGATGGCAAAAAAACGCAACCCGGTCGTAAAATCTGAAAACCGAACTAACTGGGCGGGGCTGAGGCATGCTTATCAGGTTACGGCGCGGGTTTGGGGCTTAAAAGGGGATTTTAAACGTGTTTGGGGCGGGGAGTATTTCTCGCCCCGCCCGAATAATATATACACATATACAAATATACCTATGCTTATATTGCTAGTCTTTTATTTTTGTAAGATTACAATATTATGATTATAGAAACTTGTTTAATGTCATATTTTTAAGTTGTAACTTTTTGTGGTGTAATTTATCATTATTTATGTACAAATAATATCAGTGAAAATTTAATTAGACTTGTTTGTAATTAATTATTAATTGGTTCGTAATTCTTCAAGTAATTGTTAATGGTCGAGAATTGCACTCAAAGTTTAGAATTGCACCCAAAGATGATACCCCGATTAGTACGGGGCGGGTTTGGGGGAGCATCGCGCCCTAACAAGCGCCCCGAAGATACCCAATGGGGATTAGGGCGGGTTTGAGGAGTACTTTGGTAATCGGGTTTGGGATGGGGATGGTTGCCCCGCACCAAACCTGTAACACCCCCATTTTTCACATATAGCAGCGGAAGCTAATCTGGGGTATTACTTATTGATACGCAGTCACAATAATAAAAAATGACTCAAAAAGATAAGTTATCATTCATTAAAATATCAGAGTTTTACAGAATGAAGGTCCCAATATCTATGTGAAATATAAAGTTTGAATGATAACAGGTTCGAATCTCAAGTCCAGTGCCACTCCGTGTCATAAGTTGGTCAATTACCTGAGATAAACATGCTTAAAAGGTCAACCCAAAGGTTGAGTGAATCCATAGGTTTTAGAGTTATGATAATATGAATACAAGTTTAATAGCTAGCGGGTTACGTTGTTATACCTCATAGTTTGTAATAATTGCAATGCATTTACAATCATCATGGAAAACAGTATTAATTGCACTAAGCTCATGACACCTCACATTAATGATGGTAGTGCAGACCAATCAGTAACTAGAAGTAAGGTAACTTGCCAAAGTTAACGTCTTTGTTCTCAAATATAGTGTTAATTGGTACCCGGTAGGGGCACACCAACAGGAGTCGTCACACTCCAGATAGATTTATCCACAATATTCGCGTTCACTCGCAAGTGATTACATGAAATTTAAGTTATAGTGGCAGATAGAGGTACTCGTAAAATAATAAATCAGGGTAACATACAAAAAATACTTGTATTCATGTTTATGGCATGTATCTCCCTCACGGGGTTTATGAAACATTCAAAGGATTTAAAAGTGAGGCTATGAACTCACCTTAGTTCAGGAAAATCTGATTGATGTCAAAAATGACTCAGATAGTGTTAAACGGCTTTGTCACGTAACCTAGGTTAATATATAGGTATGTCAAGTCTTAGTTGGATTGTTTATGTTTCAAAACGTTTTTTCATAAAGTTTGAAGTAAATGTTTCTTTGATTCATCAGATATAACGTAACACTGTTCGGGCTATCATAATCCAGAGGTCATGTAGTAAACGTTTTAGGATGTCTTGGTATTTATAGGCATAGGCGGAACCATGTAGAGACTAGGAAGGGTCATGGCCCCCTAGGATTTGCATATTTACATTATATACCTTTATATTAATGCATAATTTATGTTATAAACTTTAAAGTTTCTAAATAAATTATGGTTTGGTCTTCTTAAGTTTCATGAATTACCTTTCGACCCTCTTAAAAAAATTATCCAAGCTCCGCCACTGTTTATAGGGTACCTAAGGACATTCCAAGTACAACTATGATTTCATATAATTATCCACAAGTACATAAGTTTAATAATAAACCAAACTCACCATATTCTTCCCTTTAGGGAGGTCAGTCGAATACCACAACCCTTTTAGCGCTTGTGATTTGCTTTTTATGACTTATATATTTACCATTTTACCTCTGTATGAGGATATTTCATATTCTCATTTCCTCATCATTTCTATTTCATTTCGTATCTTTTTCACATTACCAACTTTCCTGTTCAGACAAAAACCCGATGCAACACAACGGGCTCCCTCTCCTTGTTATAAACATATAATGATAAATCTTCGATTTCATATCCTTAACATCTAACTTACATATATTATTCCATTTCATAAAGTACCTCAAATTTCAAAGTCATTCAAGATCATCAAAACAATATTTAAACCCTAGAGTTTTGATTCCATTAAATTTTTACTCAACATCATCATGCATTCTCAACCCTATAATAAAAAGGATTATTATAGGTGTGTTTGTGTGTTTAAAGACGATATTTTTGTCAAGTTTGTTATTGATAAAGATGATGATAAATTTGGGTTTGTCATTTAGGATTAAAGTATGGGATTTTTATATGTTAATGTGTTTGTATTCATATATATATATATATATATATATATATATATATATATATATATATATATATATATATATATATATATATATATATATATATATACATACTAAAGCAGAAGAAATAAGGCACCGTGCCAGCATAAAAAAAAATATTTCCAAATTAAACGGTGCATCATGATTGGCTCACACCTAAAATAATACTACTACCTCCGTCCCATAAAAACTGTCCAGTTTGACTTTTCAGAGTCAAACTGGTTCAACTTTGACCTTATCTATTTTTGTGAGTATTATATAATACTTTATGAAAAATATATGAATTGATTGAGTTTTAAATGTGTTTTTCATTGGTATAATTTTTCATCAAGTATTATACAACACATAAAAATATTTAAGGTCAAAGTTGAACGAGTTTGACTTTGAAAAGTCAAACTTGACAGTTTTTATGGGACGGATGGAGTACTATTCTGGCACAATTGGTTCCTCATTAATTAAATAGTAGGAGTATTATTTTGCCACAAACGAATAAAAAACAATATTCCCTTAATTAAATAGTTCTATCTCGAGCGAAGACAACCAAAGTTACTTGTAAAAAAAAAAAAAAAAAAAAAAAAAAAAACTCATCTTCTTAATATTTACGACTTTTTTATATATTAAACTTTATTTGCCTAATATATAACAGATACCTACCGGTTTCTTGAATAAAAAATTACTGTCAAAAGGGTCTCTTGATAACGAACAAAACAAGCCCAATATTGATATACTTTTGACGTACGTACGGTTTTATAAAAAATGTTGAAGTTTAATATATATAGAGTTTCTAAATAAAAGAACTATCAAAATGCACCCTTAACCTATCAAATAACTTTAAAATTATCCTACATTTTTTAAAAACTATAACGTTCAAAATTAGCCCCGCCCCAACAAACCGATGCCCGACACAACATTCATTCCAAAAAGGACGTCGTACGACAACTACAAATGTAGCTTCACACAACATTTGTTCCAAACAAATACAACACGTGTCGGCAAAAAACATACCACGATCTTACAACGAGAAGCCCCACCCAAACATTATTCGTAAATAATTATCGCAAAAATTCTTCAAAAATTCCCGCTGCAACGCAGCGGGCGCCTTCCCACTTGTTGTTTGTTATAAATCTAGGTATGCAAATAGGTGATTTTAAAAAAATGTAATGTTGAAAGGGAAGAAGACACAAAGATATATTAGCCATTTAACTTCTGTCAAAGACCGAATATGCAACTCAAATTTTTTTACAAGGATATTCACTTCACTTTCAAAATGATAAGGATTGAACATGGCAATTTGGGGACGATTTTTGCAATTTACTCTTATAAAAATAAAACAAAACCTTTTTACAAAGCGTGAGATCCTGAACCCCCTAGTTATAATTTTCTGTAAAAGGCTAATTTGATTTTGGTGGTTTGGACTTCGGAGTGGTGTGGTTAGGGGAAAAAGGGAAGATAGTTGAGAGGGGTTCATATTTGGGTTCAATTGCTTTAAAAACGGTCATATCAGTTTTTAAGGAGTTTCAAACCTCACAAACAAGGATGGAAGATATTTGGCCAAATTCTTATGATTCTAGTTGTTCAAAACATTTTCGTTTTTAAGATTTTTTCTTTTATTATTATTATTATTATTATTATTATTATTATTATTATTATTATTATTATTATTATTATTATTATTATTATTATTATTATTATTATAAACATCACTTTATTAGAAACCCAAAAGATTTTACAAGAAGTTAGTGGGAAGCCGAGATACCAACTGGGCTCTCACTCCTCTAGCTATAGAAAATCCAATCCTACTAAATATATGCGCAGCAACACGTGTTCCAATGTCTTGGGTTATCGAGAACTTTCGGATTCGCTTCAGTAAGGTCACTGCATCCTTCTCAAGTTCCCCAAAAGAAGAGAAAGAGAAGGGGAGGAACCCATATCCAATACTCGCGCACTTAGCCTCATATTTGACGCGTTTACGTTGCGCAGCCTCAATTACCGCACGACCTGGCACAAAATCAACCATACCATTTTGCGTCAAGGGTGAAGACCCAGTCAAATCAACACACACATCAAGCCCTCCGTCCCATGAGTAGAGCAACATATCAGCAGGACGTAAGGATTTGTCCCTCTCCCCACAAAGACCAACATCAACCTCTTTACGAGCCGAAATCCCCGACCGAGAACATATGTCAACAAGAACATCACGTACTACATTATGTCGATGTTTAATACCAATAATACCCGCACAAGATACAGCATGATCTCCATAAACATCCCCAGTAAAGACCCTAGAACAAGCTGAGCACGACCTTTGAAAAGAGAATAGGGGAACACCTAGCCGATAACATAACATGCATCGGTAAGTCCTAGCATTCATAGTTTGTCCCAACCCAGATATCAGAACCACCCAAAGCCAGTCTGAAGTGTACTCCTCCATTTGTGATTTCCATAACGCCATTTGTCAAGTAGATAAAGAAAATGTAGATTCGGCTATTTGTGTAACACATGTGAAATATATATCTGCCAATTTTTTCATGAGTTTGGAGGCAACGATCTCACATGGATTACTTAAAAGGTCAATCTCCATTTTCGCATTAAAAGTACACAAGGCATCATCAAAGGAAGGCCCGGAAGTTACAATACCAGAATGTCGAAGCAACTGAGACTACAAGCTAGAAGATTGAAGTCTAGACGCAAGAAAAGCATAATTCAATACGTCACCTGCAGAATAAACACCAAGCCCCCCCAACGCAAAGGGTAAAGTAGCAAGCCTCTATTGCCAATCACCAAAACCAGGTCCAGAAGCAGTAACAATACGTTCTAAAGTAGAACGAAGAGCCACATCAAAGGAAAGCTGAGTACGCTCAAAGACCCGGGGGGAGCAAGTGCGCATAGAAAAATATAATTTTGAAATACCAGCACAAGCACGAAGGAGCAACAACTCACACTGGGGGTCATTAATCTTAGCAACAGCATCCATAAGCTTAATAGTTTTGGCAACCCTTTTCATAACAAGCCCACTACTAAAATCAAAATCCATATTAGGCGGGAAAACACCCGCAAGCCTGCTTCTGGGGTCTTCCTTCGGCCAAAAAACTTCAGTTTTATCAACCTTTAGGTGCAAACCACAACGAGGTCCATCTACCATGATAAGATCTAAAACCTTCCCTACAGTCAAAGTATCTCCAATAATAGTGCCATCATCCAGATACCAAGCTTGAAGAGAAAGGCTAAAGGAATCTCTAATCTTGCATACAAAAGGATGTAAGACTAAAGAAAAAAGCAAAGGACCAAGTGGATCACCTTGTTGCACACCTTGATGCGACCATAAAATGTGTTCCCCATAATATAATCTAGCTGGGCTAGAGTAGCAAAATTCCACCCAACGTTAAATAGCAGGACAACGAAGGCGAACCTCATGTAGCATAACCTCACAATCCACTAAGTTGAAGGCGTTTTTGAAATCCACCAACAACATCGAAAGACCCACATCATTCCCACGATCTTCAATAAACCGATTCACAGCATGAAGAATAGCCTCACCTCCTCCAGACACCCCGACACCAAACTGTAGGTCACTTAAATAACCATCTAATGAATGGCCAATCATAGTAGCACTAACCTTGGAAACTAAACGCCTCCAAATGGTCCCCACAACAATAGGACGAATACCACCTCCCGGCTTGATTAGCGGTGTGAGAGGAGCACTAGCAATATACTCACCCAACGCCCTCGGGCATTTACCACCAAGAAAAAGATTAACTACTTGGGTGATAGAAACGATTAACTCATCAGAAATAGCCACTGCAGCACCACTAAAACAATCCAAAAGGTGTTGGGCACGTAAACCATCCCGACCACAAGTACCACGAGGGAAACTCTTAATCATATCAAGAACCACAGCAGGAGATGCAACAAGGTGATGATGATCAATAGGTAAATGTGGCAAAGAAGGAGCAGGTTTGAAGGGGTGCTTAGCCTTTAAGTCTTCAAGAGTACCATCATTATAAGGAGCAACACCTGAAGAAGAAAGAACTCTGGCAGCTGCAGTGTAATGACCATCACAAATCTTCCTCTTACATTGCTTGACATTACGTTCAACCAAGTCCAAGTTTTCATCATCAATATTAGACCAAGATGGGGAGGGTTCAGCTAAGACCTCTTTCACAAGCTGCAAACTACCACCACACATACCCCAAGATCGAATGGCAGTAGCAATATACTCTTCCTGACGTTGACGTTTAACAGCAGACCTACACTCGTGATTACTCCTCGGGTTAAAGGTTTTAAGTAGGCAAAGAGGCAACACTAAAAAACTAACCCAACAAGTGATGTCATCAGGCGTGCAGATCACCTTATCAAGAGCAACTTTTAATACCCGAGAGAATCCCAAGCGACATTTGGGAGGGATGGATTTGACACTGCGCAACCCCTTAGAAAGTAAAGCGTCTAGGAGTGGTAAATCAAAACCAACATGCTCGTCTAAAAACAAATCATCAACATGCGCAAGAGTAGAAGGAACTTGTGGTTTAGGGATATCATACAACACAAACCTAACAACACCATCACCACAATCAGGAGGTGACACAAAATCAGAACCCTCACCATGACGACACTTGGCTCGGAAAGTATGCGTCTTGAAACAAACACCACATAACCAAAGTCCCATTCGCTTAAGAGTAACCTCGACCCTCTCAAAAACAACCAAAACAACCAAATCGGAAACAAGAGAGTGTTTAGATATAGCTTTTGCCTCATCATTGCAATGTCGATCGTGAAGATGTTTGATCAACGAAGTCTTATTATTATTATTATTATTATTATTATTATTATTATTATTATTATTATTTATTTATTTATTTTTTTGAGACATAATATACTAGTATGATACATTATTTATGGCTATCGAAGAACTTATAAAACCATCTTGACTATTGAGCTATCATGAAATGTCTTATTATGTATACAGTTTTTTCCGCTTTGCTAAGCGATACTGGCTTCTAAGTTATTATGGGTTAGAAAGCACTGGCATACGATTGGTCAGTCTGCATAGTGTACATTCATCACATATAATTACTTGCATGTTTTGTTAATGATGCATATTCTATTCTCGAAACAAATATAAAATGTCAAGAAATTAACATCAAATTTTATTCAATCTGTATATTCAGATGCATGCTGAGCTCTAATCTTGTGGATTGTAAACAACAATTGGACTCGTTACAACATGCCTACAACTTTTCCATATTAATGATCCTGAAACCAAGACTTTCGAGCTAGCCATAGATTTTGCACTAACTGTGACTTTAAAGCTTCTTATTTGTGAGGCATGCGAGAATGTGAGTGTCATTGGTTCCACTGTTATGTTCACTCCTTTAGGTGCTCTAACGGTGGCATTGTAGATAGATATAGCTTGACCTACGTTAGTCACCGTTCTCCTGAATATCCCTGTAGTGGTCGTCATATTGCTTTTCAAAGTGAGTTGGATGGTAGGGTAGTTGATGGCGTCTTTACTAACAAGAGGTGGAAGCAATGAAGCACAATTGATCTTTGACGTTGAACCGATTAAAGAGGCGATTGATGACCCATCGTAGCCCTCGTGGCATAGAAACTGTACGTAGGACATGTTGTTCATGTCGTATACTAGTCCTGGATTTATGGCTCGTCTAGGGTTTAGTAGACCAACACCATAGGCGAACTCGGCTTCTTTGTTAATTCTTGAGCTCATTGGTCTTGCTTTATCATGTAAGCCGAGTCAAAAGTAAGCTTTAGTAAGACACTTTAGTAAAAAATAACTTGCACATTCTTTACATGAAAAATTCATTGTATCTTATGTTTAAAAGCTAATTTTCTGTAACGTTTTATATAGAATTCCTTTTAAATTTGTCATAAAACATTATCGTACTATTTCATATTCACTGTTTTAGCCAGCAAACTTTTGTTTGTGTATTGAGTAATTAGAAGATGGTTTTGAGGCATGTTCCGGACATTCTGTAGCCAGTAGTCCTTATTTTTTATACAAGTCTAATGATCATATATAAAAATAATATTTTAATACATAAATCTACCGTTTTTATTATAATTTTCCATGTTTTAAAGCCGGGTTCTACGGGTTCTTTGGATGCAAAATGACCCAAACAGGACAAAAACTCATCTTTAAATGACTAAAATGTACACAAAAAAGTACAATGACTAAACACGGACAAATTACCCTTTTGTCTATGTTTAAGAATTTATGGTTTATGAATTTACCAGTAGTCATTATAGCTGATTTTATTGCAGCAGGGGACCAATTTGGATGGAAAGATTTAACATAGGCAGCTGTCCCCGCAACATGTGGACAAGCCATTGAGGTTCCAGACATTATCGTAAATTTTGAGTATTGTGTATCGCCTTTTAAACCAGTGAGTGTCTGTAGAGGGGTGTATGATGCCAATATGTCGACTCCTGGTGCTGCAATATCTGGCTGCTCCATTATTAAGCAAAAGACTCGGTAAGTGTTACTATAATCAATTGCATAGAGTAAATGCAGTTTTGAGCTGTGTTGTGTTTCATATACCTTTAGTACATGTTTTGTTCCTGGATTTGGACCCCTGGATGAAAATGTAGCAATGAAAGGAGCCGCAATCTTCACTTCTTCAGACTTGTATATCACTGCAGACGGTGATCTGCATTTCATAAAATCTGAATCATTACTACGTACACGTTTATTCATGCTACATATGTTCCAACCAGTTTGTTGGGCCCTATTTAATGATATATGATTTACCTAGTCGAGTGTATATATTTGTTGATTGTTTCACCAATCGTAGAGTTCACCATTGTCGCAGGTGCCATAAAAATTTGGGCAGTGTCTAGAAACACTTCACTTTCGATTATGGTCCCAATTCCTCCTAGTCCTTTGATAACTGAATCAGAACCCCATGTCCCTAGCTTGCACTGAACAAGTTTCCCCTTAACTTTACTCGGATCTAATGTGTCTTCGATACAATACCTGTATATAGTAGTGACAAATATAGTATCGTTTATATACAGTCTTGTTTTTATTAACATGTGTAGTATATGTATGAGATACAGTACCCTGCACTATCTTGGCTTTCAGTGTTTATAGCCACATCAGTTCCACTTGTGATAGGGTAAAGCTTTTGCTCTGGTTTGAAACCATTTATTCCAACTCCCTGTACACAGAACATGATGTGTTAACTGTTAAGAACCTTATTTGAACCTAGGAACTAGAGACACCAATGTCAACCCATTTAAAGGGAAACGGGTCAATTTAGGATGTATTTAGCCATAATGGGTCAAATGTAGAAATGTTGCTAAAAATGAATCGGGTCAATGAGTTCAAGTGCTTAATACAAGTTACTCTTTTTTGACATGAACCGACTTTGACTCGTTAGCCAACCCACCCGCCCTATCTGTTATGACACCTAGATCAGGAATCTTGGCATCATGTATGAACTTACTGACACAGTCTTCCCATTACCCAATATGACTTTGCTCTGGAACCCTCGGTCAATACCACTGGCTGCCACAGTCAAAAGCCATGGCGCATGGTTTGCAACACTTCCAAAACTAGGTCCATCATTCCCAGCTGAAGCCACAGTGAGAATCCCCTTATTCATGGCGTGAAACGATGCAATAGATATAGTATCTTTAGTATAGATCCCGGTTAGACCACCTATCGAAATTGATATAATGTCTACTCCATCATGAATGGCTGCATCAAAACCTGCTAACAAGTCCATGTCAGAGCAACCTGAGCTAGCCCAACAGACCTTGTACATTGCAACTCTAGCTGATGGCACAGCCCCACGTGCGGTGCCCTTGGCTAAACCGAATAGTTCTGCATTCTGGACCGCACTTCCTGCTGCAGTCGACGATGTATGTGTCCCATGCCCATCGGTGTCTACTGGTGATAGAATGTCATTAGGGTCGGGATTTCCGTCTAGCTTGAAGTACTTAGCACCTATAAGCTTGCTTTAAAAAATATACATAATTATTAAATGAAAGCTTGAAGCATCAAATCCAAATAATGTAAACATTTGGATTCAAATATCATACTTGTTGCATCCAGAAAAATTGGCAAAATGATGACAAGATCCTTTCCATTTTGCAGGTGGAGGGCCGAATCCATCATCTTTAAAGCTATCTGATTCTGGGGTTATTCCTAATAAGATAAAAACCAAACAGTTTTATCTTATAAGACCACCTTATGAGAACCGAGCCTGAGACACTAGACTGAAAATTTGTTAACCTGTGTCCATAACACCGACTATAATGTCACTCTCACACTTGTTTCTTCTTGCAGTTTGTGGTAATCCTATAAAATCCCATGATCTTGTTGTATGTAGTCTGCGATACTGATTCAAAATGACAGATTGCACACCATCCATACCTTCACAAACATCATAACAACCAAATCATCATTACAAATAATGCATAAATGCCTGTGTAGGTTTGAGGCTATGTACCAGATAACTCTCTGGCTTCTGATTCTGAGAGCTTTGCTGCAAATGCGTTGAAACTTTTTGTATAGCTATAGACATGTGAGGCCTTTGCATCTAGTTCACTATATTCCAACACACATATGTTAGTGCGTAGTGCTTACAAGTGGCAAAATGGGTGGTCGGGTAACGGGTCAACACCTTTTATTTTTTGAATGGGTCGAAATGAGTCGGGTCAATGCACAAACACATGTCAATTCATTTTACTGAACTTCATAAATAACCGTGAGCTAAATATGATTCCATGAATTGTATAATTACAGAAAAGCTGACTTAGAAGATTTATATGCTTTAACTATTTCAGTTGACCTTTTTGAACCGGTTGGCATAAAACATAAACAAAATGGACCCATTTATAAGTAAATGACAGAAATAGCAACCTCTAACATTGCTGTAAATTTTTATCTGATCAGCGAAAATAGATGCATTAGTTTACTGATTAGTACCTTCCTTTCAATGCTGATAGGATGCCAATGTGTGTGCTTGCCTTGGATTCCGGGTTAGCTAAATGATCACCCAAGAAGACAATGTAATAGTTCTGCTAGTAACATTATCATAATTGTTCTATTAAAAATCTGCATATGACGTGTAAAACAGTACGAGAATGAATATATGTTTAACATCACCTTTGTTTCTCCATTAACTCCTAGCAAGTAACATCTCGTGATAATAAATAGCATAAAGAAATATACAGAAACTAATTTTCTCGACATCATTGAATGAGCGTTTTGTTATTAGTAACACAAAATACAAAAAGACATGAATGTAGCAGCATTCTGAGAAATATAAATACTAAGTTAACTTCTTAGTTGAGTATGGGTTTCAATTGGGAAACTTTAAAGAAAAACATCAAGATTTTGTGTTCCTATGTTGTGTTAAAAAAGAAAGACCCTAAGACTAGATGTCTAACTCATTAAACAATTTCCACTCTCCTCATTTACTTGATGTGAAGACAACTAAAATGTGACAGTGGGACCCGTTATGACTTGATCATGATTTCTCGTTCTACTGTTACAGGCCGTCTTTACTCAATATGAGTATGTGACAGTGGGTCGTATTGACTAGATACCGGGATGTGTTTTTTTTTGCTCTTATAGATAATAAAGTGTAACGTGTTTCTTATTGTGGTCCATATTTTTGCGAGCGATGTGATTGTGGGTTATGTTATTTGCGCCTGAGAAGAAATAAAGATGGGACACAGAAACCGACATCAACATGAAGCTTGAGGATCAAAGATTAGATTGTGGAAGCTAGTTCATTGTCTAGAAAAGAATGAGTAGCTTGTAAACCAAGATCCAGACACTTGGATTGCAATGCAAGTCAGGCTCAACTTGTTCTCATATTTCATGGATACAAAATGGTAAAAAAATGATATATCAAAGTCCGATACATAATCGTTTCCCAATTGGAACCCGTAAATCAGATAAGCTAAATTACCTAAACTAGTTCGATATTGTTCATCTCTTTTTAGTAACCAAAGATACAGGCTTCTTTCGACAAGAAGAGCTCCAAGATCTTACAACTTCTTGAGAATGTTGTTGGAAAAACGCTGTTTTTATACAAGTCATGACAGGTAGAAGACTAATCAAAGTTGTAGCAAGCGAAAAAAAATTAGCATTGCATCATATGTTTTGCGTGATGAGAAATATAAGTATGTCATGATATGCTAAAATTAACTTACCACATGACTACAGGTTAAGGATCCAGTGAGACGAAAACTTCGAATGAGAAGAATGTGAAATAACTATAATCGCATATTTGAGATGCATCAACTTGAATTAGATACATCTTTATTCATTAAAATGCATCACAATTAGTTTCGAAAGTGATTTTGAAATGAAAACGATGCAAAGTAGTACTAGCAACAAATTTGACCCGCAAAAGATGAAAAATACATAGAATTCGTCTAACTTGATGAAATGCATCTAATATATGTATATGCATATAATTTTTAGCTAGAAAATATATTATAATGCATCTAAAAGATTAGGGATGCATCTAATTCAAATTGATACATCTCTAATTTGTAGTTATAGTTATTTCTCATCCTTCTTAGTTTAAGAATTTTTCTCATTTGATCCTTAGTCCATGATGACACACTATTTTTCTTTCCTTGGGACATGATGCGATTGCGGATCGCGTATACATGGATCGAATCCAACTTGTTTGCTTGATGCTTGTTTGTTAAGTTTGTCATTTCAAATTTCTAACTATACATTGTTGGTGGTTTTAGATACATGTTAACTGTTTCAGTGTGATAAATGAATAAAATCATAAAACCTCGGTTCCAAAAGAAATAAGGTCAAGTGAATTCAACGAGTAAAAAACCATAAATGTTGTAATGTGATATGTTAAGCTCATAAAAAGTGGTTACAAAATGCTTAAAAGAGGTTCTCAAATGGTTCTGAAATATTTGAAAAGTTCATAGCTAGTTTGGAGATTTTTAACGACTTATTTGTTAACTTTTGGTTTGGTGTTGTAGAAAAAGGTGTTGCCGTTTCAACACTTTTTTCTTATAACATCAAACCTATAACTCAGCACAAAAACACTTTTTAAAAAAAACTGGTGTTATATAATACTTATGGACCTTACAGTTTTTAATTATTTTTAAAATAAAAAAACACGTTAAATTAAAATTAAAAATCCATTAATAAACAAAAGACATAAAAAAATAAAAGTATATAACCTAAACTAGTCTTATGAAAAATATTTGGCCCAGATTTCTTTTTTGGCCGCCTCAATGATAGCCGCGTCCATCGGATCCATCCGGTCGGTGTTGATTGCAAGCATCCTCAAGTCCTCAATCCATGTTTGAGATTTGGGAAATTCAACTCTCGCCATAGTCTTGCGGTTCATTTGTTCCATCTTCATTTCACGGTCTAAAGCCAATTGTTGTTGCATCATTTCGTGAAACATTTCTTGTGAACCAGAAGTGGCAGATGTGTTTGAAGATCGTTGACTTTTAGACTTTTGTTCTTTGTCGGATGGACGCGGCAAATAATCGTCTCCAAAAAGCTCGGGTTTTTATTAGGTTGGCCATCCTTGGTTTCTTCTTGTGTTTATTGTTGGGTGTACAAACCCAATCCCACATCGGCAGAACTATAATCTCAAGCTTAACATATAAGCTTGGTGGGCTACTCCTTCTATCACCAATTGGTTTTAGAATGGAACCTCAGTTGGGCTTATATGTTGGACTTGGTGAGATGTTGGGCCGTAGGAATCTCTACAAGTGGTATCAGAGACAGGTTGGGCCTAGTGATGATGTGGATGGTGTTCCCTCGATTAGACCCCGGTTCGACGGTATTAGTGGATCCCGGTAAACCTTGTACTGAAAGGAAGCCGGTAAAGCGCGGTGTGTTCCGATGGTAAAGGTCGGCGGTATGAAAAAACTGGGATCGTGGCTATAGTCGAAGGGGAGACCCATAGTGGTTTGGGTTTGAGGGGAGGATTGTTGGATATACAAACTTAATCCCACATCAGTAGAACTATAATCCCAAGCTTAACATACAAGCTTGGTGGGCTACTCCTATCACCAATTGATTTTAGAATGGAACCTCAGTTGGGCTTATATGTTGGACTTGGTGAAATGCTCGAACGTAGGAATACTCACATTTATCTTTTAAAAAAGCCCAAGCTTTTTTGTGAGCAAACTTTCGCCCCTCGATGTCTTTATATAAAATGTCAACTCGTGTCATCATATCTTCGTCATTTTCGTTGCTAAGCCTTGTGATTTGTTCGACAAGCGAGTTAAACTTCCTGACTTCTCAGTTCATCGAAATCCATTTTTTCTCGTCAACATGTTCTTGGTACACTCTTTGTAACCATTATGCTTGGCTTACAGATTGTATTGGTCGAGAATTTTGAACCAAAACGTGTCATTGTTTTGGTCGGAGCCGAAATTTAGATCTTCAGATACTTGTATGTAACATTTCGTCAAAATTAACTCTCCATTTTGGCTCCAAAGCGTACGACATATATCAATTTTCTTGTCCCGAGGTTTCTTGCTTTGCTCTTGCAATATCTTTTGGGTGACGACGGCCCCGTGGCTTAGGATTGTTGGGGTTGTGGGGATTCTTGTTGGGAAAATTTGGGTTGGTACAATGTTTGTTGTTAGGATTATTGTTGGGAAATTTGGTTTTTGTTGGAATTGTTGTTAAGTTGAAATTGTTGCCATAATTGAAATTACTCGGGTGTAAATTGGTTTGCTACTGGTTAAAGTTGGGAATTGGTATGGCAAGCCGAATGATGGTAGTTGGTTGGCGTTTGAGGTGATGGAATTTGCAAATGTTGGTGTGTTTGGGTTAGAGGAGATTGAAGAATTCGGTATTTAGTTTTGCGGGTTAGCGAGCATGGAGTTAATCCATTGTTGATTGGGATTCATTTTTGTAGAAGTGAAGTATTGTTGAGGTAGACATAAAAGAAGTATTTGTTGAGTGTAAAGATAGAAATGAATGTAGAAGTATGTGTAAAAAGAAGATTAATTTATAGGATTTTTAAAGGGTAAAAAATTAAAAGAGTTGGTATTTTGATACAAAAAAATGGATAGTTTGACCATCCCAATGTTCATATTTTTTAGCCGTTATTAAACAATCACAATTGAAAAATAAAATAAAATAATGGATCGTGTGGGCTGACTGGGACGGTGCCAGAGCCAATGTCGCGAGGTCTAGTGTGCAGCTCGCGTTATTTGTTGGCGCAAAAGCTACCAGGCACACCATGTGTATTAACCATTGATTTGCAATCGCTATGATTCTAATTAAGGTTAGAAGGGCAAAAAGGTAATTTTTCTCTAAAAAAAACAATCAAATCAAGGTTAAATTTCTCTTGTCACCATGACTAAAACTTCATTCCCTCTCTAACTTTCGGGGGCGCTTGATTCAAATAGAGGAATATAAATGAAAAAGATAAAGGGATTGCTAAAGAATGTAATGAGTATTGCATTAAACATTGATTTCGCTTGGTTCTACAACATAATAATAATAATAATAATAATAATAATAATAATAATAATAATAATAATAATAATAATAATAATAATAATAATAATAATATACTACACATTCACTAGAAACAATTGTAGGGTAATAAAATTTTGAAAAAAGGTGAAACATAAACAAATTTTGAAATGAAATGAAAAAATTAATAATAATAAATAAATAGATAATAAAAAATCAAGGGAGGTGGGTTAGTAGTTAGATGAGTAATAACCTCCAATTTATTTTATAGGGTAATGCTCTATTACCTTGTTTTGGATAATGATTCATTGCATAATAGTGAACGAAGCATAAATAATGATTACCTTTCATATTCCTTACCCTCTAACACCTCCAACCAAGCATGCCCTTACTTTCTTCCTCTAAATATTACGATCAAACACGATTTCACATTTAAGCCTTAAAAAAATACATCAAATATTCGTAAAGTGAAGATGTGAACATTGATTCAACATAATTGAAGTTGCAGGTGATTTCGTGGTGAAAAGTGATGTTTAATGGCAACGAAAATATACGTAAATCAACTTAACTTTTGTTCATATTATCATAAAGATGCATGATTTGTGTTCAAAAATTTCATATTTATTTTTATTTTTTATTTTTTTGTCAAAATGACAATTTAATCTTTAAGAGTTTAAGTAATAAATTAATGTTATTTTTAAAGCTTGTAATAATAACTTAAAGCAAAAATAATATAATAAACAATTAAACAATTAAATTTAGACATAAAACAACATGACTCTCAGAGTATGCTACCTTACTTGAAAAAAGTAACCCCCCAAAAAATGTTCAAAACCCTCCTCCTCCTCCGTCGCACCACCACCACCCACCGCCACCTCTCCACCTCATCATCCCTCTACACCAAATACTCCTTCACCCCACCTCCATCTCTCAACCCCAAAACCCATTCCCAAACACCCCCTAACCCAAACCCAAAAACCAACACCAAGAAAAACAAGCCTTTATACCAACCCCCATCCTCCCTCCCTAAACCAAACCAAAAACCCATAAACCCCGACTTACCATTCGACTTACGTTTCAGCTACACAGAAAGCAGCCCTGATGTCAGACCCATTGGTCTTCGTGAGCCCAAATACTCCCCTTTTGGCCCTGGCAAACTTGACCGTGTCTGGACTGGTGTTTGTGCTCCTGCTGTGGACCCTGCTATGGGGAAGGAGGAGTTTGAGAAGATGGAAGGTAAGAGGAAGCTCATTAGGGGGAGGATTCAGGGTGTGGAGCTGAGTGAAGCGGAGAGAACCGCGTTGGTGGAGCGATGTGGGCGGAGTAGGACTAAGAGACAGATTAACTTGGGTATGTTTTTAAGGTTGTTTTTTTTTTTGCTTAGGCGGTATTAGAAATGACGTTTAGATTGCTATTTAATAATTTCAGTGTTAGTACGAGTGACTTGAAGGCGTGTTTATTATAAGTTTAGCAACCCAATTATCGTGTTTCATATTGAATGTTACCTATGTGAAAAAAACACAAAAGTAGCCTCCTGAGTTTTTACGCTAAATTTAGTACTTTTCATTTTTTTTAGTTACCTTTGAATTCGCTATTAGAAAATTGGAAATGATGGTTGTATGTAAAAAAAGGGTTTAGGTTCTTAAATAACAACCAACTTTCTTCAAAGTCAGAGTATTAGCAGGTGAACTAAAAAGTGTCTTGTTAAATGATACAAACTTTTAAAAAGTGTTCCGATATGCACATTTAGGCGATAAAAAAGTGACATGTGTCACTTTTTGGGGTATGACATGTCACCTAAATGTGCATATTAGAACACTTCCCGTACTAAGACTAGGATTTGGAGAAACTGCGTTGGTATTTAATGGTCTGAACCATATAAAATAATGTTGACTTTTATGCATAAGAATGATAAAAGGGGTGTTTGGGCTAGCTTATTTCACCAGCTTATGGGCTTACTTTTATTTGGAAAAGCCAATAAGCTCACTTTTTCAGGCTTATGAACTTAAATAAGCCATAAGCTCTTAGATTAATTTGGGTATGTTTTTATATGGTTTTTTTGGTGATAAAGATTTACTAGTTTTATTGTTAAGTTTGCATAAAAATGGTATAGAAAAATGTTAGATTACAAACAATGTCGGGTTGGAAATGACCCTGGCTGGACACGAGACCATATTTTTAGATGACTAGGTAGTAAAAGAAGTTTACAATAATTAAAACAGGACAAATGATAATGTACATAGGTATTTTGTGTAGAAACACCCATTATTGTAAGATTCTAGATTATAGAAACAAACTATGGTTACTTAGCATTTTTGTTGCCACTGATAAGAATATAATTACATATTTTGGTCAATAATAGCAACTGATTGATGGCCTTTCTGATCTCATCCATATTCCGATTAAAGAATCAATGAATTTTGGGTCATGTTGGTTTGGTTGGTGAAGAAATGCATGCAGGTTACTGGTATTGATGTATTTTAGGTTAGCATAATTGGTAGAGGGATTAAGGTTATTGCAAGTTGATGAACTCATGAGGGTAAATTAAGATTCATAATAAAAATGAATTAATGATGTAGATGATTATGTTATTTGTTTAGATTATGGTGACTAGAAAATGTTGTTTGAAGATATACATGTCGATCAATGTTATTGGATTGGAAGATGCAAGTTTGTGAAGCAATGTGTCGTTTTAATGTAAGTATTGCCAGCTAGAGGTAGATATAGTTAACTAGTGGAGCTCAAAGTTAAATGTCAGCCCCATAAATGGTCATTTGAGTTATCCACGAATTCAGTATCTAGCTTAAATTTTAAATATCCAACCACTTAGGCTTCACTGCTTTATACTCGGTATAATTAGGGATGTTTTTATTACCTGTATAGGCGTTAGGTGTTTCAAACTATATTGATTAGCGACTGATTAGTGAGTTAAGATAATCAAGTATAGGTATGTTGCAAATGCCTAAAGGCATTTCAATGAGTTTGTTACGGTGCCCTAATCTGAAAGAAAACTGAGATCTCCGGAGATCAAACTTTTTGTGCTCATCCTAGTCAACTGACTTATGGATGTGGAATATTTATTTT
The DNA here is from genome assembly GCA_030686995.1 of Artemisia argyi. Lineage (NCBI taxonomy): Eukaryota > Viridiplantae > Streptophyta > Magnoliopsida > Asterales > Asteraceae > Artemisia > Artemisia argyi. The sequence goes on from CM060684.1 coordinate 124,020,040, forward strand.
GAAGCCAGTATTCTTTGAAATTCTAAAGGGATCTCAAGCTGTACACATTTGGTTGACTGTTACTCCCGACCGACTTGTGTTTTTTAATCAACATTTTCACCTTGGATACATATTTCCAATTCTCTCACAGTAATTGTATCAAGAATGCATTAGTTGTACATAAGTGTAATCGTATTCGGTAATATACTATACAATTTGGAAATTTCATATGTTTGCGTGATCCAGAAATAGTTGGATCAATATGTTAAAATGACCTTAATGCATTATGAGTTTTCTAATTAATTCCAGCCAAGACATTGAAGCTTGCTAGACTATCTAGCACTCAAGATTTTTGAAAGATTGGCTAAATGCATGGGTAAGATTATAAGAATAAGTTGCGAAAATATACTAGGGCTCAAAATTTCTTGTGTTATTTCAAACTTACTATTACTAACCCTTGCAAATTGCTGAACTTGTCAGCGTCAAGTGAGATTCTTATGATTCACTCAAGCGATTAAATATGTTTGATATGATTCTGCTTAGCTGTAATGCCTTTAAATGTCGCTAGAACGAATGGTTATTGGTTAATATGGATTGGAGGATGCAAGTTTGTAAAGAGAAGTGTTCTTTTGCTGTAGCTGTAGGTATTGGTGGATTGAGAATGACGAGTGTAGATTAAAATTACATATTATGTCCCTTGGATGTCTCTTTGAGCAATAGCCAAACGTAATCATTAAATTTTGGAACTCTGGATTATCATGAGGAAGTGTGAACCACTTGGGTGGGTTCTGCTGCATGATCTAGAAATAGGTATGTTTTGTCAGCTGTGTAGGCGTTAAGTGTCCCCTAGTTTGCTGAATTAAAATACTCAGATATAGTTATACACTTATACTTATACACCTAAAGGCAATTCAGTGACTCTGGTTGTTGTCTTTATTTCAAATTGTTGGACAAAGTTAAGGATGGGTTGTGTTCTTTTAAATTGACGAACCTATGGAACGTAAAGTTTTTTCTTTAATCTAGAAATATGTGAAACTGTAGAAGGTATCAAATAATGAAAGGTGGTGTTTGGTTTGTACTTGGGAATCACTATGGGTATGGGTTTGAGAGAAGCGGAACAGAAAAGGGTATAAATTTCTATACCCAAACCTTTTGGTGGGTATGCAGTATGCCTTACTTCATGGGTATCTAACCCAGTTCTTCAAATTTATACCCTTAAAACAAACACAATCAGACACTATTAAACCCAAACCCACCAACTAAACACACCCTATGTTACTTAGTTAACTTTTCCTACCAATCAACTTGTGTCTAATATTTCGGAGTATTTTGTATCAATAAACATTTTGTCATTCAATAATGTGATTTTATCCAGTAAAATAGTTTTAGATTTTGAACTTTAAACTATCTAGTTTTCTTTGATGTTTTTTTGACAATTTGCTAAGTCCATGAGATAAGCCGTGTAAATAGGCTTACCTTCCAACCCTTGCGAATCCGGGTCTTGGTGCACTACTAAACGATGAATGTGACAAAGTGGATCTGCAAAACTACATGTGAATGAATTCATCACCCTCTTTCATCTTCTGAATCTGTTACTTCTTTTCTTGGTGGTGATATGTGTTTATATGTGTGTCTTTGTAGGAAGGGATGGATTAACACACAATATGCTGAATGACATTCATAATAATTGGAAACAAGCTGAAGCAGTTAGGATTAAATGTATGGGTGTACCGACTGTTGATATGAAAAATGTGTGCGCACAGTTAGAGGTAAGATTATTTTCTTTTAGTGTGTATGTGTTTTACGTGTAGAAATTATCCAGCACTTGGACTGTTGGCGTGCATTTTTTTTATTTATTGTAGTGCTGTTTCCGTCAACTTTCTCAATTTGCAGATGGCTGTAATTTAAAAAAAAAAAAAATGTTTTTAACAAAGTTCTCTATAGAACAGAACAAATTTTTTTATTGGGTTCAAACCCCAAAAAAATCTTTAACCCCCCCCCCCTAAAAAAAAAAAAAAAAAAAAAAAAAAGGGGGGGGGTGGGGGGGGGGGGGACCAAATGAAAATACTTCAAATTCTGGAGTGATAATGGCGCTAAATATGATAGAATTTGTTTCCAGTCAGACATTTTAAGAGATACTCATTTTCTCATTTCAAAATTTCCAGTTCCATTTAGTTTCAAGTATATTATAAAATGGATTATAGGCTGAAAAAAAGCTAGGATTAGTTGTATGGGACTATGGATTTAATAAATGCTGATATGAAAAATGTGCGCACTGTTAGAGGTACGATCGTTATCTTTTAGTGCGTATATATTAAGAATGTAAGATATTTTTACCGTTTCTCATTAACTGTTTCATCAAAAGTCACAATTAGCAGATGGGTAAGACATTCGGATTATCAACAAAATCTTAAGTAAAGTAGAACAAGAGGAAGTTAGTCAATCGATGATAACACTTTTTGCTGTGGAAATATAGATGGATCACAATTATAGTTGATTGAAGGTTTTTTAAAATTAATTGTAGGTTGCTTAACGTTATAAAAGCCATAAACTTGACGGAACTCCGCGTATATGTTCCAGGATAAAGCATTTGGTAAGATCATACACAGACATGGTGGTTCACTTATATTGTACAGAGGCAGAAATTACAACCCTAAGAAGAGGCCGGTAATTCCATTAATGTTATGGAAGCCTCAAGAGCCCATATATCCAAAGCTTATTAAAACTACTATTGAAGGTCTAAGTATCGAAGAAACAAAGGAAATGAGGAAGAAAGGTTTAGCTGTTCCTGCCCTCACGAAACTCGGTAATTGTTCACTGTTCAGTTGTCAGAACTATGTAATAGTGCTATCTCGATTTAATTTATGTTTTGACACAATGTGCTAATGCAGCCAAAAATGGTTACTATGGCGGTCTTGTTCCGATGATAAGAGATGCCTTTCTTGTGGAGGAGCTGGTGCGAATCGATTGTCAAGGTTTGGAGAAGAAAGATTATAAGAAGCTAGGTGCCAAGTTGAGGGTAAGTGATAAAATTAATATATCTTTAACAGTGCACCATGATCTCTTAATCGCAAACCTAAAAGCTAACAGATGATGTTTACTAACATCTTTAGTATTTGAATTAGTTTTCATTTATGTTACCGGACTTTCTTCTACTAATTTTAATCAAAGGGTTGAAGATAGTTCCAATATGAGAAAGGAGAGGATGATATCTATGCAGGTCATCCAAAGATCAACAGTTCTAGCTTGCCTGTTATAGTTATCCTTAATCTTTGAAATTTGGCGAGTCTGCATTACTTAGGCTTCAAAAATCCCAGTCTGAAAACCGAAGCAAAAAAGTTACATGCTAAAAGAACTAATACGCCCTAAATCTGAAAAAGGGATTATACATAGGAAAAGCACACAAAAAAGAATAAATTGCAACGGGTTAGCCAATTTGCAGGCATGGTCCCTACAACTTCGAAAGTGCACAAGCAGTCCCTGTGGGAAATTGGAGTGCAATTATTGCACTCCCTGCCAAGGATGATAACTGCACACCAAAGTCTGAACTTTTAAGTTTGTAGGGACTGCGCCTGCAATTTGGCCAAACCACAGGGATGATTTTTGAAATTTACTCCACAAAAAATAATTTGGTTTAAGTTAGGGCTAAGACATGTTAATCGAATTAGCATGTAATCTTACACCATATTCGTCATATTGGCCAGCACTGGGGTTTTTTGAACCAAAAGTTTAGTAAACCAACCTGGCCAATTCCGAGAGAGAAAGGGTAAACATACAACGTAAAATGAGAGGTTCTAGTATTTGGGTGTCTTGCATACATACTATGTGAAAAACATAAAAGCTGGACTAGCTACAAACCTACAATTACCTTTTAACTAGCATAAAAGCTTGACTGATTATGCTTTATCTGTATGTATTTCCATTTTTAACGTTTATACTCTTTAGAATTATTAATGTTATTTTCCTTTTATTTCTATCCGTCTGTTTATTATGATAAGTAGTTCTTATGTATACTTGTCATTTTAGGACTTGGTTCCATGCATCCTAGTGACATTTGAGAAAGAACAAATAGTTATATGGCGAGGTAAGGACTACAAGCCTAAAGAAGGTGGCTGCTTTCTTATGGCCCGTGAATCTTTCGACAATTCATCCAGTGATGCTGACCCAAATCACGAAGGCCGAGATGTCAGTCATGATCAAATTGAGTCTGACTCTTGTGACGAAAAGTAGATTTCTTTGTTGCTGCATATTTTGAACCAAATCTGTGGTATCTTGGTTGGGTAGTTCTCGCTTGCACATGAATTCGAAGATGAATCATGAAGTAGAAAGCAAGCGAGGAGTCAGTATGGGTTATGCTGGTGGATCCTTGAAGAAATCCGTCATTGACTTGTCGAAAATGTGTCAGCACGTCACATCGTATTTATGTGTACCTAAAGAGATGCGATGTCCCTAATCTCCTATTTAAATTTTTTTGTAGAGTTTTGTAAATGGTAATCTCATACAGTAAAACCTCTATAAATTAATAGTGTCGGGACCGGGATATTTTATTAATTTAGCGAGATATTATTATATCGATAAATTAATAATTTATTAACTTAAAGAGGTTTTACGTATGACTTTTAAATTTTCAAGTCCACTATGTACTAGTTACGATGTATACTAGTTAGAGATGAAAAATAAATTAAAAAAACAAGTTTCAATGTATACTAGTTAGAGATGAAAAATAAATTACAATATATACTAGTTATAGATGAAAAATCTTTTATATAATAAACAAAACTCCTATTGCGAATTTTTCATTTAAAAAAAAATGGATTCATACCTTATTTAGTAATAATTTTATTTAAAAAAAGATTATTTTTTTATTAGGTAACATTTTATATTTATCCATAACACAAGTAGAAGATAAATACAAAAAATATAGATAAGATGCAATTAATAATAGGATTAAAATTTTTAAATAATTATCTTTAATAATAAAAAACTATAATTAAACATCATAAATCAAACAAAACAAAGTTTAAATTATTTGTTTTTTAATAAATAAAAATATATGATTCAAAAAATTTAAAAACCCGCACGTGCGCGGGCATTATAACTAATAAATTAGAAAAACAAGTTCTAATATGTACCAATTACAGTGTATACTAGTTAGATATGAAAAATAAATTACAATTTATACTAATTAGAGATTAAAAATAAATTATCACATGTATATTATGATATTTTTAGTAATTATTAATTTATAATTTTGTTGGGACCAACATATATACACTGGGGTTTCAAAAAAATTATTATCTTATTATTTTATCGATTGGGGTCTAAATTTGTACTGGTTCCAAGTTGGGACTAGACAAATTATTAATTTTATCGAAGTTATTAATTTATTGAGATTTTACTGTATTTATAAACATTAAGGCTGATTTTTACCTTTCTATTTGTGAGAATGTCATCTTGTACAACTGCCTTGATCAATATCCTTAAATATTTTATTTATAATCCCCAAAGAAAACAGTTGGCAATATTTATTTCAGATTTATAGTTCAACTCTTGAAGTGTCGATTTTGAGAATAGCATGTAACCTTGCGACTGCTTGAGCTAAAACATATTGGGGTGTTTGGTTTGCGGAATTTTAAATGATGGCATTTCAAATATCTAAAACTTTCAACTTCTGAGGATTATAAGTCCTGTAATTTAAACTACCAGGAGTGTTTGGTTAATGGAAATTTATATTCTATAATATCTGTAAATGACTAAACTACCCTTGTTGATTCTTTTTATATTTCATCTTTTTTGTTATAAAGAAAAGAAAATTATGAATACCCATCTTTTTTATTTTCACAAACAAAACAAAGACCAGATGTATCTATCATCAAGACTTCTCCAAAATCAAGATAATTTCTAGTAGCTTTAAAACCCAGACAAAAGCAACCATCAATATCAACGTACAAAGAATAAAATATTACACGAGGTTATCTTGATATGTATTTATTCGAATATGAGCAAAATAAGCAAATTCAGTCACTAACTTGGATAATACATATCAAATTATCACAGGATCAAGAAAAAAAAAAAGGAGAAAGAAACAATTAATAGGTCACTGAAAGTTGAAGCATAAAAGGAGTGGCCATTGTTTTTTTAAAAGAAAGAAGCAAGAAGAAGATAATGTTGACTTTATTTTTAAGGGCATTTTTGTCCAAACGAGGACATTAAACTTCCGAATTTATAATGCCCAGCTTTTCAAAGGACTTTACATGTGCCCCACTTACAGCTTTTTCCCTCATTTAAATATCCTATATGGGCCTTGTCAAACACGCTTGACATGGAATTATAATTTAAAATGCCATGCAATTCCCCCAAATGCGGTGAACCAAACGCACCCGAGATTTATTTAAGGGAAATTTTCAAAAATATTAGGCTACAATTGAATTTATGTACACAACTAAGTCATGAATGCTAGAAATTCTAATTTTTGTTATGCTCGACCTGTGCAACTCCAATAATATTGTGACACATGACCTGACAAAAGGTACAAGTGCATGGAAGAGACAAAATATTGTCATGCCACATGTCACAATATTACTGGAATCGTGCAGTCGCATAGGTTGAGCATGACTAAAATTGAAATTTTTAGAATTCTTGACTCCGTTGTGGACACAAATTCGATTTTAAACCTATTTTTGGAATTTTCCCTTTATTTAAACTTATATTTTGTAAAGACTTTATCTGAACAACATAGCTTAGGCTAAGTGTAATAAGGAGCGCACATGACTGCGGTCATGACTGTCAAATCAGCGCAAACTTAGCTTTTTTCTTTACAACCAAATTCACAACCAACTTTGTGTAATAAGACTAAGGATGAGCATCTCAGACCCCAAAACGACCGACCGACACAAACCCGACCGAACTGAAGGACCAAGGTTCAGTCTTGGTTCCAACTTTTTCTTTATTTCGGTCTTGGATAGGTTTGGTCTGGTCTAGTCTTACGTACAAACCGACAATTATGTCTTCTTGGACCGAACCAACCGAAGAACCGTACCGGACTAGACCGAAACACATTCGGTCCGGTTCTTGGTTTTGGGTTTTAGCGGTCTCGGTTCGGTTCGAGCTTGGCTGGTTCGGTTCGGTCATAGCCCGATGCTCACCCTTAAATAAAACGATCGCGATTACCACCAAAATATACCTTTTAAACACATAAATACCTCAAAAATAATAATAATAATAATAATAATAATAATAATAATAATAATAATAATAAAACTCAGTCAAAAATAAAATCGGGTCCTTCACATTTCAACGATGACCACGGTCCTGTAATAGTCACAGACACGTCTTGCATTCCAAAGGGGCACACATGACCAGTTGACCACGGACATGACCATCTATTACACATGGTCTAAATTTGTAGTATAAAAGGTATTGGCTTTGGTTGGTTAATGAGTCAAAAGTCAAAGCTTATAAAAAGGAAAAGTTAAGAGAGTTAGGTATAGTTGTGCACTAGTAGGATGGCAACGGGGCAGGTTTGGGGCGGGGCGGTCATCCCCATCCCCAAACCAGATTACCAAAGTTTTCCTCAAACCCGCCCCGATCCCCATCGGAAATCTAATCGGGGCGCCCTGTTGGGGCGTGATAGTCCCCCAAACCCGCCCCGTATTAATCGGGGATCTTATCAGGGTGTCCTCTTTGGGTGCAATTCTCGATCAAAGCCGCACCATTTCACATTTATTGTTACTTTTTTACTGTTAGCAATAACGAACCTATTTATAATCAATTACAAATGATCCTTATTAAGTTTTCAATGATAGTATTATACATAAATAATAATAAACTATACCGCCAAAAATTAAAATTTAAAAATATGACACTAAACGAGTTTCTATAATCACAATTTTGCATTCTTACAAATATTAAAAAACTAACAATATTAGAGTAATATTTTTTATTACGTAAATACTAACAAAATACTACTACGTATATAGGTATAGATGTATTTGTATATGTGTATATATTAATCGGGCGGGGCGGGGCGAGGATTCCCCGCTCACCGCCCCAAACCCGATTAAAATCTCCGTTTAATCCTCAAACCCGCCCAGTAACCCGATTAACATGCCCCGCCCCGCCCCAGTTAGTTCGGGTTTTTTTGCCATCCCTAGCACTAGTAATTGTTATTGATGTTTCACCTCAACATCCACCAATAACACCACAATAATTAAAACACCCTTCACAGCTATAACTGTTATTTGGGCAAGGGAGTCCCAATTATTTATTTATTTTTTATTAAAACAAACACATTTTAAACTAAAATTCAAATACGATATATTAAAAATGCGATACAAATTACAACGAAATTAAACATACAATACGACAAATACATAAAAACTAAAAATATTTTGCTCGGATTTCATCTTTGTTTTTTTTTTCTATATTAGCCGCATCTTCCGACGTCATTCCATTAGCGCTAAAATTAAGAAACTTCAATTCCTCGAATTTCTTTTGAGTCGCGATATAATCATCTTTTGTAGCACATTCTTATCGCAAATCTTCTTGGACCATTTCCTTGAAAGCTTCTCTACTTGACGAAGATCCCGCCAATTTATAGAGTCTGATTTTTGACTCTTAGAAGGCCTTGGCTTGCCGATAGGATGTGGTTGCAAATCATTTTGAAATAGCTCGTTCCGTTCGTCAACGTCATCATCCATACGAACGTGTCTTCTAGGAACAACAGCTTTGGCACCACGCCATTTGTGGTGATCTTTCAAGATATCCCATGCTTCATAGTGGACAAACGCAAACCCCCAAATTTCTTGATTTTTTTTATAACAATGAGTTAGCCACGTCAAATCGTTTTCACCACTAAGACGCTCATGTTCGACGATCACCACGACAAACTTGTTGCAATCACGTGTCAACGATGTCTACTTTCCCATGATCATATCCTTGGTACATGGGAAGCATACATTGCGGTTGTATAACTTTTTGCCAAAATGTTTTTGAATTTCGATCGACGCCAAGTCTTTCGTCCTCGGATATTTGTATGTAAGTTTCGGCCAAAAGTCTTTCTTTCGATTGTTTCCAACGGGTATGCGTGACACTGGTTTTCTTCTCTCTCGACTTTCGTGATCTTGCTTTTCCTTTTCCTTTTCTGACTAGAGAAGACTCGGTTTGTGATGGTGAGTCGTGTGCCCATTGTGGTGGTGGTTGTGTTGTGGGGGCATCATTTGTGTTAGTTGTGAAGAATTACCGAGAGTTTCAAAATTGTAAAATGGGTATCGTTGTTGAAGTTGGAATAAAACCATTTAATTAAAATGATCTTGGTTCATTTGTAAATTTTGTGTTGTAAAAGGTGGTTGAGGGAAATATGGTTGTTGGTTTGGGAAAAAATGACTGTGGGAAATAAGGTGTTAAAATGATTGTTGTTGGTTTGCATATTGTGCAAATGACGGTAGTCGGTGTTGCGGGTGTTGGGAAAAAACAGAATAGGTGGATGATGGTGTAGCGGGTGTTGGGGAACTCGAATTAGCGGACAAAGAAGAAAGAGGAAATATATTGTTCATAAGCCGATCGTTGTTTTGTTGTGACATTTTTGAATGAGAAGATTGAATCGTATGTGAAATTGTGATTGATTTGAATATTTGAAAAATATCAGTTAAAAGTAAGTAATTATTATATATACTAAAAGGGGGAACGTGTTACTGTAGCAGCTACAGTGGACGAAACAGTAATTTTTTTATTTTTATTTTTTTTAGTGAAAAAGAATGTTACTTTGATTATTACAAATTTTCATGAGGATACATTTTTGACAAGATTTGGAAAATTCATTAACAAAGTTCATTTAGAGTGCCACAGTGGAAGCAAGAATAGTCTTTTGCAATTTAGTCCCTAAGCCCTAAGATGTGAAAAAAAAATAAAATAAATAAATAGCACGGCATTTCCGCAGCAACGCGCGGATTCCTCCGCTCGTTATAAGTTAAAAAGGGGGTTTCTTTGTTTGTTGCATTATTAACATTTAATAACTGTCGAATTTTTAAAAAAAAGTGAGAAAAACCAAACAACGCTTTAACCAACGAAGGGACAAATGACATTACAACGGCGTGAGCACCGGTGCAGTACGGTGGTGCTGTTAAAATTTATATATATATATATATATATATATATATATATATATATATATATATATATATATATATATATACATATATACTCCCTCCGTCCCATATTAAATGTCCACTTTTGACTTTTCAAGTATTTTTTCTTCAACTTTTACATTAAGGCTATGTTTGGCACAAAGCTTTTTGGAGCTTTTTTGGGCAATGAGCGGTGAACAATGAGCTTTTTGATTTGTAGTGTTCATTTGGCGTGGGAGTTGTGGGCTTTGCTATTTTTTAGGAAAGCTCATTTTTTCAATGCTTCTTTATGAAGCTGTGAGCTTTTTTTGGCTACTGCTCACAGCTCACTAGTATTGCTAACAACTACTTTTGTCAAACATAGCATAAATATTTTTGTTTGTATTATATGACACTTGATAAAAATTATGTCAATGAAAAGTACATTTAAAACTCAATTCGTTCATATATTTTGCATTATGTATTATATATCATAAATAAAAACATTTAAGGTCAAAGTTGGTAAAACAAGACTTTGAAAATTTAAAGTGGACATTTAATATGGGATGTAGGTAGTATATTTGATACGGAGTTATCAAATCCGAGTACAGAAACAAGTTGCGAATTTAATCTAAAAATTTAGGTGGGTTACAGTGTATTTATTTATTTATCTTTCATGAACAGTATGCCCAATAAAGCATGAAGATCGTACTAGTCTACCTGAGTTACAATCTAATTTATAAAAAAATAATCCTTTCGTTTCATAATTATAGCCACTGTTTACTTTTAAAATCTTTAGTTTTCAACTTTAACTATAAATATTTTAATTTGTGTTATATATTACTTGATACAAAATATATGAATGGATTGAGTTTTAAATGTATTTTCTATTGGTATAATTTTTATCAAGTATTATATAACACAAATAAAAATATATAAGGTCAAAGTTGCAAAACGAAGACTTAAAAAGTCAATAGTGGACTATAATTATTGGACGGAGGTAGTAATAGCTTTTTTTTGGGGAAGATGATTTGCACACTCCTAAAAGTTATTGGGACACTCTTTTTAATGCCTCAGTTAGTTGTACAAAACGTACATTGTGCTTTATCCGCTTGTACTGTGAGTGTCCAATCAATAATTTGAGTGTGTCAATCACTTCTTTTTTCTTAATTATCAAAAAGTTTATATCTCAATAGTATCTCATGTTGTATGAGAAGTTCATCAATCAAATAGTTGTGGGTTCAAATCTTGCTTAGGACATGTGAGATAAATTTATTGTGTAAATGTTGTGAGATAGTTAAAAATTGTTATTATAAAAAGAAATAGCTTTTCTTAATTTATTTAAGTAAACAATTCATAAAAATACTTAGATATACAACCTTGTCAATTTGATTATGAGGAAATATTTACTAAGAGAACATGTGGCCTAACATATACGATATATAGGTGAGAGTAATTAACTATCATTCAAATTGCTTTGCAAAAGTGTTCAATTTTTGCTAATTGTAAACAATCTTGAAGTGACGACGTCAATCTTTTGAAAAATGATGACTTTACCGATTTGAGCTTGTGCGGCGATGATTACAAATCCTATGAGTTAGTCGCTAAGAGGTAAATACCACAGTTACCAAAAATAAGGTGAGTTGGATAAAAAAAAGTGTAGATTGGCAGGGACATCTCAAACTTGTGTACTATAATGGTACTCATCAACCCTACACAGCAAATGTTTGATGCCTGTGAAATACCTCCACCCAATACTCAACCATGCTGCGGAACGAAATCGAACTCGCGTCCTTTAGTTGGATCAAGACATCACATGGTTGGACCCAGACTTCTAAGGTAGCTGGTTGATATCATCAGAGCTTATGGTCCCTAAGTGAGGACTTCTCGGTTGGTCACCCAACCCGGTACTACTCTCACCTAGGCTCGCTTAACTTAATAAGCTTCACCCAGTGAACCACAAAGCCCAATGATAAAAAAATAAGGTGAGTTAGACGCATGATAAAGCGATTTAACCAGATTCATGATTATTCCACAAAGTTTTAATCTCAATGGATTTTTAAGGAATTGTGTAGGCCATTTTTGCTTTCATTTTCAAATTGTTGTCTTTTAGTACCTGTATAATGAAATTCATCAAGACCATAAGAGCACGCAGTAAGTTGCTTTTTGGGGTCAGTTATAAATTAACTCACCAAGTTAATGCACCGAGTTATGTTACCGGGGCTAAAAGGCAAAGGGAAGTTAACGTGGTGAGTTATAAGCATAACGCACTTTAAGGCATAACTTTGGAGGTGAGTTATAACTTAACGCAGCGGTAAGTTGCCTTTTAGGGTAAGTTATATGATAACGCAGAGAAGTTAAGGCATAACTTAGGTGAGTTATCTTACCGCCTCCCAAAGTTAACGCAATAGCAAAGAGAAGTTAACGCTGACGTGGCGGTGAGTTATAACTTAACTCGGGGTCAACTTACCCCATGCTCTAAAGTTTTTTTTTTTTTTTTTTTTTTTTTTACCTCAAATTCTCAATGCTTTACGAGAATATATGCATGTACATGATGTACATCACATTTTCAAAGAAAATAACGACTAGAAAATCCACCGCACACTGTTTTGTAGATAACGGTTAGGCCCTACTTGGGTTGTAGGTTAAAACTGAACCAAACGATGACGAACGCGTTTTTTTATTTTTTTTAACTGGACGAATACTCGCGCAAAGCGACGGTTTATAACGAGAAATAATTATACTTGCGAATTTGTGGTTATGACATGACCCTTGATAAGGGTCGTCCCACTGATTTTGGAGGCCCTGTGCCACAATTAGAGTGGAAAGTGTAGCTCCCCCCCCCCCCCCCCCCCCCCCCCCCCCCCCCCCCGCCATTCCAACGTGGACAAAATTTTCCCTCGGCGAGCTTCGCCGCAGCACCCCCTCGCCGATCTTCGCCAGTCGGTTGCTACTCGTCTGCACAATGAGGCTTGGTGTTGTACTTATGTCAGATTTTTTTTGAACGTTGTATAACGTTTAAAATCAAACGGTATTTTTTTTTTAAAACTAACTTTTACTAACACTATAAATATCAAACATATTTTACACATTTCAATCAAAGTTACACAACTTATATTTCAAACACTTACACATATTAAAAGCAAGAAACATTAGTGAATAATCTTATTCAAGTGTTAGTGACTTTGAATAGATAACAGAGCTAGAGATGATTCTCCAAGAATTTGAGTACGAGCAATCGTTGCAAAATGAAGAAGCCGGTCCTTCACAACGCCGTAGATACATCCGTCGTGAACGTGAAGTTGATGAAGCACGTCTAATGGCCGACTATTTTGCTGACCAACCAAAATATAATGAAGAAAGTTTTCGGCGTCGTTATCGTATGAGCCGTAAACCATTTTTAGAAATAGTCCAAGATATTGAAACATATATTGAAACTCATCATCCTCTTCCCTCGCATTTTGATTTCTTTAGAGTCCGACTCAATGCTGCGGGTATAATGAGTTTTTGTGTGATTATGAAATGCACATGTGCCTTACGCCAATTGGCTTATGGGATATCACCAGATGCATTAGATGAGTATTTACAAATAGGTGAACACTGTGCACGCGATTGTCTAGATTTTTTTTTACCATGTGCATAATCTAGTTGTTTGGGAGGGAGTTTTTAAGAAAACCAGACGAGAATGACATTCACAACTTATACCACGCACATAACATGGTTCATAAGATACCGGGAATGTTGGGAAGCATCGATTATATACACTGGAAATGGAGGAATTGTCCAAAAGAATGGCAAGGGCAATTTCACAGAGGTGATAAAAAGTATCCAACTATAACGCTTGAAGCTGTTGCGTCGTATGATTTGTGGATTTGGCATGCATTTTTTGGTGTGGCAGGTGCGAATAACGATCTTACCGTTTTGTATAATTCTCCGTTATTCGACGACCTGATTGATGACATCGGCTATCAAGTTCCGTTTGAAGTATACGGAAAAAAATTTAAGCATGGGTATTATCTAGCTGACGAAATTTACCCAGAGTGGGCATCTTTTGTCAAATCCTTTACGGTTGCAAGCAACCCAAAAAACGCTACATGGAAAGCGAAACAAGAAAGTGCTCGAAAAGATATCGAAAGAGCTTTTGGTGTACTCCAAAGACGTTGGCATATTATTGCCCAACCGGCGCGCCAATTTACTATGGGCAAGTTACGGAAAATCATGTACTCGTGCATTATAATGCATAACATGATTTTGAAAGATAAAAAATTTGCGATATCTGAAGCTGCCAAAATGTATATTCCTCCGCAACCAAATATGCAACAGACATGGTTTGAACGTTGCGCAATACAAAGAAGAAAAACCAAAGAACTACACGATAAACACACACACGCAAAGCTTCAATGATGTCTCATCGAGCATGTTTGGCAACAACATCAATGAGAAGAAATTCAACGGAATAAAATAATTAGTTTCGTTATAAGTTGATGTGTTTTAGTTCGTATCGTATTTTTTTTGTTACGTTATTTTTGATTGTGTGTAATATTTATTGTGTTGTATTTTATTTTAATTTGTATTGAAATAAATTTAGTTTATTTAATGAAATAAATAAAAAAAATAAAGTTGTAAATGGTGAACCCTAAATAAGTAATTTGATGTTAGTTGTTGGTGAGGGAGGGAGGTTACTTATGAAGAGGGTTTAATATGATGTAACACCCGTGGACCTCAAATGAGTAACTTGAGTTACTCACTACACCTTCCACTCTTACAAGTACGTTGCATTACTCGAAAAAGTTGAACATATTTACTAATGGGATCAAAAGGTTAATTTTCATATGGGAAATATTGACGTTTATGATATTATGATTTATTTATTCAAGTAATAAATATGTTTAGGTAGTTTGAATATAAGTTGTTGTATTAGATCAATATATGGTTATAAACGAACATCTGTGCAAAACGACGGTATATAATGGCTAATAATTATACTTGTAAATTTGTGGTTTTGGTGTGACTCTTGATGCAACACTTTCTATTTCAGTTTGCAGTAATTTCGGAAGGATTTCTTATGTTCATTTCGTCTATTAATAGCCAGCCTAAGTTTGTTCTATTTTTGTTCTTTAGATGCTAACAAGCATAAATCAATAAGATACATGTGATTCCTGTTATTGGTTATGCTAGTAGTTTTCACATTGATTACGTATAATTATTTCAAACACGTTTGATATATGTAAATAATGTAATCTACTCTATACTTTAATGCGAGTTAGATTTTAGAGAGGTAATTACTAATTCGGTACCGTTGGCATTGCTTTTTTGACAATTTCCAATGTGTTTTCGTCATTTGATTGGGTGTTGGCCTGATCATCGTACTACACAGGTTTTCCATTTTTACCCCTACCCAAACCCCTATTTACGAGTATTAAAGTCAAATCTTAAAAATGTTTATTGCAATTTGCCCCATTACTTTTGAGTTCTCTATTTCGAGTATTAGAGCACACGGTAAGGTCACTTCGGGTTAAAACTTAATGCATTGACACGTCAGCATCACATTAGTTTTTACCTTTTAACCTTAACTCTTGACTTTTCATCCCGGTAATATAAATTACATTTAACTCACCTTAACTCACCTCCACCTCAATTAGTATTTTCAATTTCAACCCCGTTAGAGAGGGTGGGATGATTTTTTTTTTTTTAGCCAACTTCCAAACTTAACGCACGTTAGATTATTAACGTGCCACATTAACTTGGACTTGACTTTTGTACCCGGTAAGTTAACTTAGCTAAAAAAGGTGATGCGTTATAAGTTAACGCATGTGACATAGTCACTTTACCGCTCGCTCTTAAAGCAACGATAAGTTCAAGTATTAAAGCAACGGATGTGCTAATACCAAAGTTGTAAAATAATGTCGATAAAAAAACTATGAATAGCATTGAATTACTACTTTTTATTTGTAATAATAAAATAACACTAAAAACTAGAAACATATACACGTTGTAAAAAATCCTAAAATTCTCTCTCCCTTTGGAGATATCCGGCCGCCACCCTTAATCACCTTTCCGGCCAACTTTCACCCCTAATTCCTCCTCTCTACTCATCTTTGATGGGTATGCAATACGATTAGGGCTGTTACTATTCTCTTGAGGGTGGTTGGTTTCGATTATCATGTTTATCTAATCGGATTTCTCCATTTATTGGTGGTTTTAACCCGTATTCATTTATTAATAGTTTTTTTAAGGGTTTTAAACCGCCTATTTTTTAATCGATCCCTATTACCTTTGATGCATAGGTCGGTTATTCAAATCGATTATATATTCACAAGGGTCGATTTATTGCCTTTATTGATCCTAAGTCGAAACCCTAACAATTCCTTCATGCCTAACGATCACCTTTTTTCATGGCTGTCGTTATTTGTATTAGGGTGTAGGCTTGTTATTGTTTCGATTGTGTTCCTCATGGTGCTTATTGTATATTTTTTGAGGCGGTTGGGGTATAGATCTGTTGTTCTTGAATTATTTACGGAACCCTTATTTAGGGTTTTGATTATTTTGATCAGATCTGTTGGTGTTCTTTAAGTAGGCCACTCTTGTGGTGGTCGATTTAGGGATTCACTTATGCTGTAAGTTGGACTTTTTCCATTGATTGGTGGAAGTAACCTTCGTTAAGGTTTGTTTGTGTTTGGATCATGCACGTTTATTGGAAGTTGTTGATATCTGGTATGTATTTTGGACGTGGGTATTGAGAGAGATGGAAGTAACGTTATTGGATGTGTAGGGTTTTCGTATACCTACTGGTTGTTCAATATGATCTTGCTTCTACTCTTTTATGTTTTTGGGGATTCAGATTGATATGGTACATCATGCACCTGCTGCTGCTATGCATTAGGAGGTGTTTATGTGTTTCTATTCAGCTTATATGTTGCTACATGCTTATGGTGATGGATAGTAGCTGAATTGGTTTCTAGTCTAGTCGTGATGTTTGGACCTTTGGACATCGATAAAGTTGCTGGAGGTTGGTGGTGCACTCGCAGGTCAAGCAATATAGAACATTGAAGACGGAGTCGCTCACTGTGGAAGTGGTTCTATGAACCTGGTTTTCTTACATTTAGATTGTTTATTTAAATGTAATTTGGTTTCTATTCTGTTTGTTTAGCAGTGTAGGGTTATTTCTGCGCTTAGCAGATGTTTGTAGCTTAGTTACATATGTTGAGTCATATCGCCTATGTAACGGGCAGAGGACATGGGATGTACGCCCATGTCAATTGTACTTTCATTGATTTTTGGATATATTTACCGGGGTTTTAAGGCCCTTTTACCCAAAAAAAAACACTAAAAAGAAGACGTATACGTATTCAAAGTTGATTGAACAACTTTGAAAATAACTTTGATTCCTTCAAGGTGGCATAGTAAATTGTAATATACCAAAGTTAGGAGATAACTTTGGTGGGTAACTTTGACTACACCCGTGCTGTGAGAAGTTTATACATACAATTGAACAAGAAAAGTTCAGTGTAGATCTATATTTTTCTCAAGATCAAATCACTTGATCTCAACCACCCATTTCATTTCAATCTAATAGTTCAGATTATTTGTCATTTTAATTTAATTATTTACTGAGGGTTATTTTCGTAATTATACTATCTCACTCAATCCAGGGGTCGGTTACACATACACACACACATTTTTCATTTACTTTTTTCACTGGTTACACACACTAACCATCACCAAACCACCGTATCAAACCCTTACCATTATAGCACCAGCAACCGTCATTTACACCACCATCGGCGACTGTCCACGTTACCACCAGAATCAGATCCGTCACCAAGCCCTAACAACGAGAGTCACTAGCCACCCTCGCTCAAACAACTGCCACTGCCGTCATACACAACCAACCCTTTAAAACCGCCGCTGAACAAACCATATTCAGTGAGTGGCCTCGATTTATTATTAAGCTTATATATGTTGTAATTCTTTTTTTACAGCTGATTTATTTATTTATTTTTATTATTTTTATTTATTTTTTTAAAAGATTTTGCTATAGTTTTGTCTTATGAAGAAGTAGATGATAATATGTTAGACTTCGATTAAGGAACATGTTGATAGTTGTAATACCAAAAATCTGTAAATGCATAAATTATGAGTATCAAAATAAAAGCACGACTTATAAGTAAGTACCAAACAAATTTATGTTCAAATATAATTATTAGTTGTGCTTATAATCTGAATGTTGTGCGTGTAATATCACATTTACAAAATATTAAACACTATAAAATTCTTGAATGTCCGTGTATTTAAATAAAATTTTAAAATAAATATGATTCATGTGTATACACTGTGCATACACATGATTATAACTAGTACCTCTTATAAAAAAATTATTTATAACTAGGATACTTTTTCCAATAAAAGAATATTTCTAGTTTGCACAATGATTTATAGACATCGATTTTAGTTTGCACACATCAATGTGAAAGAGGTCAAAGTAAGATATCAATAAGTTACAACAATCTAATGAGTGTCTTTACACAATGATTTATAGACATCGATTTTAGTTTGGACACACTAATGTAAAAGCGGTCAAAGTAAGATATAAATAAGTTACAAGAGTCGAATGAATGAAATGATGTGTATCAATAGGAAAAAAAAGTGCAAATCAATTCCCGTTATATATAATACCCTCCTCTTTTTACACTATAATTTTTTTGTTTAGGCATTTTCTTAAGATGTATCTTCTTAATTATCATTTGAACTTATTGGTGGTGAAGTTCTTTTATTTATTATTTTTTTTTCTCTAATGAAAACTTTAACAATCTCGATATGTTGCGTTCAACAAATTATTTTTTAATTTTTCTGTAATGCTAATCTTAGGTCATTTGTGTCTTTGAATTAATTTCTCAAACTTAATCAGGTAAATATACGACATACTGAGTGGTTTGTTTTCGACTACCGGTAATAAGACATGGACAACGCATCAAATTTCCTTGTTGGGACCATGAAGACGTGTGCTACCTATTAGCTTAACAATTATAAGACGTGTGTTGGGTTGAACACTAGGAGAACTCGAATTGTGGGAGTCGTGGAAGTTGTTGAGGTACGTTTTGGTGTTGATGTTGGGTTTGTTATTATACTATGTTGATGATGATGTTGTTTGAGGAAAGAAAAACTAATGTAATGCTGAGTTGACGATAATTATAACGCACAAAGAATTATAACCAACCTTAGTGTACGCTTTTCAATATGTAGAGAAAAAGAATTGCACACAAAGAATAACATCATGTTTGTTTGGATTTTAGTACTAGGAATAAAAAAAGTTTACTGAATTACAAAGGGCTACAAAGAGTATGGCCAATCTATCACATCCATCCAACCTTTGTAATTAGCTATTCTTAGTCCCATAGTGTGTTAATTTTTTGACTATGTTTTTACTACCCTACTCTCATAGACCCTCCTACCTACGTTATTTTAAAACACATCTTTGTTTACTTTTTCTGGATATCTCACTCTCAACCTTAATTCATCAACCAAATATTCCCCAAAGAAAGAAAGAAAAAAAGGGTTGTTTTTGCCTCACTTGTAAGTTTTTTTTCTCTCTTTCTTTCATCATTATATGTCAAGAGCATCCATTTAAGCCATGTGCCTTTTCGGATATCTTTCTTCTTTGATGCTTTAAATAAAAGCTTAGTGTTTTTTTTTTGATGAATCAGTAAGGGTTTTAAGGTTTGTGTTTGTTGGATTCAATTGTAGAAATTTTACTTCATTTGATTTGCTTTGATGGACAAAATAGTAAGAAATTCAATTCCAGTTTAAGAGCAACATAATGATTTTCATTTAATGTGTCCTTTATTTTAGTTCAAGATTTGATACTGGTTTTGTGTTTTCCGTTTGTTTGATGGATCCATATGTCTAAAGATTCAAACTTATATCCTACAAGGTTAAGGATCTGAGGCCTGGTTGGATAGAACCAGATCGAGTACACGTACGCTAAATGAATCGAATTGTTTAGGGTTTTCGGCTTCTTGTTAATATTTCAATGTTTCTTTTCATTAATTTTTTGAACTACAAATGTTTAAAAACAAACTAACGAGAAGCTAGAAAGTACACAAAACACACGAGCTCATGATGCACCATAGAAACAAGGTCAAGAAAGATATACTTTGGTGGATATATCTTGATAACACAAAGATTTTACTAACTTCAATTCATGCATGCTGATAAATGGTTTTCAAACTTAACAATATTATTTGATTAGATCTCGTTAGTATAGGAATTTCATGTCCTTATGTGCTTGATGGATCTAGATCACATAAATGCTGATAACGGATTAAGTGGATTAGCAATCTTCTTTATTGGTTAAGTATTTGGCGAATCTCGACATTTTTACACAATATGGATTCCAATAATACATCTAGTTAGCGTTGGTTCTCTTTTCTTGTTGGGAAATTTCAACAAAAACAGTGCAACCTTCATGGAGGCGTAAAGCGAAACTTTAAAACGAGACCTTTTTATCAAAGTTATTTGGCGAAAAATTGTTTATATGAAATTTACCTTTCTAGCTTTTTTTTATGTAAAATCTTTGATATAACTTTTTAAAATTAATATTGTATAATATTTCATTTCAAGTCGATAAATGAGTCAATCCATTTAATGTTTCTTGTGACATTTTTTATCCTAAAATATTTTAATTTAGTTTAGTTTTGAAAAACTAATTTTAGCCGAAGCAACTTTTACCGGAACAGTTAACATTATTCTATATGCAATATAAGCATTAAGAAAAGAATTTAGATAACTAGTATAGTTAAGTATATACAATATAAGCAACTGTCATCAAAGCAAGACTTTCTAATTGTTTAATAACATCATTAATACAAATATAATTTGATTGTTAATTTTTACTAACGGAATTGATTGCAAACAACACATCATACCAAATACCATTCTTAACAAAAATTCAAAATTAACTAGTTCATGTGTAGCTAGAGTCGTTGAATTGCATTTTACTTTAGGTTTGATGCAAATTTTATTCAATGCATATAAAGCATCTTGTACTTGTAAAGCTTGATATCTTATTTGCTTTGACACTTTTTACGCGACTTCTCAACGTGTTTGTGATGACGGTATGAGAGTTAAATTTTGGATATGATCTTGTAGGATTTGCCATCTTTTAGGAGATGAAGAAAATAAAGTATATATACTTTGTACTACTCCAGAAAGCTGATCAAGAGGCTCTTGAACAAGAATTAGCCATGTCAAATAGTACTAAATTTAAAGTACGATAACCACATGGCGTAAATTAGGAGTAATATCTAAAAGCCGTTTTTGTACCCCCAAGATGTTTATCTTTCATATTAGACCTATTATATTAGCCTTGTCCTCTTATGTCATCTAAATCAAATCCAGTATTTTAATTTTCATCCAAAACAACATCGAAAAGGCCTTTACTACTTGTATCATCTACTTCTAAAAATCCTAAAAGTATTCCATAACTTTTATAGTACTTGATGACAATATATCCAAGCATCTTATTATAATAGACATTTGTTTAGTGAGACTTATATAATTAAGTATTATTGAAAAATGGGGGTTTAAATGGATAACAACCGTCTAACCGGAATTTAAATGGGCGAATTAATTTAATATTTGCTTATTTTTCATGAAAAATGGGCCTTTTATATACTTGATATATTAGGCTTAAATTTCTACAATTTGTAAAACATAAAAACTAAAAACAAAAGAGACCCAAAATCTGACTATTTAACATTTATCGGTTATTCGAGGCCTTAAATAATCGGATCTATAAAGATGCCGGCTTAAAAAACATGGGACTTACTTTGTATACAATGTCTTGAAAAATCCGGGGCCATAAAAAATTGGAGGCTAAAGCCCTAGCTTTACTTGCTTTACCGTTAAGCTACCTTGAACAAAAATACAATGATTAAGGGTGTTTTATATATATATATATATATATATATATATATATATATATATATATATATATATATATATATATATATATATATATATATATATATATATATGTGTGTGTGTGTGTGTGTGTGTGTGTGTATTTTATAACTAAGTGGGTGTTAATTCAGGAGTATTTAGTAATAAATTTGCTTATGTTTATAAGGTTTGAAGATGGTGAGAGGGAAGACTCAGTTGAGGAGGATAGAAAATGCTACAAGTAGACAAGTGACATTTTCCAAGAGAAGGAATGGTTTGTTGAAGAAAGCTTTTGAGCTTTCAGTACTTTGTGATGCTGAAGTTGCTCTCATCATCCTCTCCCCAAAAGGCAAATTATATGAATATGCAAGTTCAAGGTTTCACCTTTTGTTTGATTTACTTTATGTGTTCATTCTTATGTTTTTAATCCACCATGCATACACATTCTGTGCATATCTTGTAAGTATGCGTACATACTAAACACTAAGCAAAAAACTTGTAAATTTGCTTACATACTCTCTTTTTTTAACGGCAAATTGATCATAGCATAGCAAGAGGCTAGGCAAAAATTACAGGGAAATTGGTAGGGCGCTACAAGGGTCCAATTTATAGCATGGATAATGAATTCAAATAGATGAAATTTGTCAATTAAAATGGAACCCTAAGAAATATACATATCTTTTTTATATAATAAAACAAAACCCCAAGTGGGGACTTTCGTATTTTGAAAAAAAAAGAATGTTTCCTTATTAGGTTATAATTGAATTATTATTTTTTAATTTATAAATTTATAAATCTCTTTTGTTGATATACTACACAAGCAGAAGATAAATACCAAAAATATAGATAAGAAACAACTAACAATATGATTAAATTTTTTAAAGGATTATCTTTAATAATAAAAAACTATAATTAAAAATCTTGAGGACTTTCGTATTTCGAAAAAAAAAATGTTTCCTTATTAGGTAATAATTGAATTATTATTTTTTGATTTATAAATTTATAAATTTGTTTTGTTGATATACTACACAAGTAGAAGATAAATACAAAAAATATAAATAATAAGCAACTAATAATATGATTAAAATTTTTAAATGATTATCTTTAATAATAAAAAACTATAATTAAAAATCATAAATCAAACAAAACAAAACAAAGATTAAATTATTTGTTTTTTAATAAATAAAAATTTATCGTTAAATTTTTTTTTAAAAAAACCCGCGCGTGCGTGGGCATTATAAATAGTGTATTATATACTGAAAGGACCTTCAATTACTAGATTTATCTAGCTATGATAGCATAACATAACGGCCCAGGTTTGTAAGCTTGTGTTGGTTGTCACTTGAAACTTTGAAAATATGATAACTTAAATGAGCATCAATCTAGTTTGTTGCAACTCGATTAACTGCATACATTATTTGTGCTGTGAATGTGTTCAGCATGAAAGAGACAGTGGAACGTTATAGGCGTTATGTTAAAGAGACTCGTATCCAGAATTCTCCATGTCCAGAAGATGTCCAGGTTTGATGTCTTTCTAAAGAGCTTGATGTTCCTTCAATCTTAATTAGGATCTTGACATGGTGTTTGTTCTTCCTTGATGATCAGTATATGCAATCTGTATCTAAAAAGCACAAAATGTTCTTTGCTCTGTATTCAACAACAAAACGTGTCTTAATCGATATCAATGAATCTTGAACTTGATTTTGATTATTAACCTTTAGAACTAATTTTATTCTTTGGTTTTATTCAATGGAAGCATATGAGGCAGTTGGCTGCAGATATGGCAAAGGAGATAGAGATCTTAGAAGTTGCAAAAAGGTGCAAACTGTAGTCTTAATTGTATAGCTATTATATCATCAATTAACTCATCTTTATCTATTTCATCACATATAGAAATTATTTGTACTTTAGCCTTTAAAAAAGAAAGAAATTATTTGTACTTGGCATAAACTCTCAATTATAACTATTTCAGTGCAACCTTATCGAGTTATCATGAATGCATTCCAACAAAGTCGGTCTAAGGGGGGCGTTTTGATGCTTAATTAAAATACCTTCATAAAAAACACTCAAAACCGAATATTAACTATTTGAGAATGTTATAACAAGAATCAATTTGCGTATGCTAAAAGAAATGTAAATAGAAATGCGATATGGGAATACATTTCATTTTCATTGTTTTGTTGAAACCGTGGAGTAAAAGTTAGTTATAAACTTACAATGTTAACAATGCCGTAGCTAGGCAAATGGAGGCCCTGTAACTAAACATGATAATTAGAAATATATTGTAACGATTTAATTTTTATGAGTTTTTCATTAGTGTCACCCACTTGAAGTAAAGTTTAACAAATATTTAAAACAAAATTCCATATATCGTCAATATTTTGAAGTTTTAAATAAATTTTGAGGCCACAACTATATAAAAAGGTATTTATTTTAAGCCTCTAAAAATTTGTGGCCATGTGCGTGCGAGTGCACACCTTGCACACCCTCGAATATGGCTCTGAATGTCAACATTTTTTTTATGCTGTTTTAGGAAAGAAACACAAATACTATAATACTGCATCAATCTTATAGGAAAATACTGGGAGAAGGTCTGGGATCAAGCTCCATTGAAGAACTGCTACTAATTGAACAGCAGCTGGAGAGGAGTGTATGCATTATTAGAGCAAGAAAGGTTGACTTTTCTATAAAATTAAAACCTTTTTACTTATTATTTTACGTATTTTTTTTTTTCTAGAAATTTATACTTGACTATATTGATTCTTGATTTGAAACGTTTCTAGGTTTATTTGGTGTTCATCTTTAACCTCTCTTTTTTTATGGTGTAGATGCAAGTTTACGGTGAAAAGGTTGAACAGTTACAATCAAAGGTAATCAAAAACAATAATTTTTAAGTTTCTTATTCAACTAAACAATCTACTAAGTTTTTTTTATCCAATTCTATCAATCTTACTGAGAGTGTATAGTTATATTTTACACTAATAACAGTAATTAATAATTGAAAAAGTTACTGACAACTTGTTTTCTTTGATTTTTATATACTTAGGAGAAAATGCATAAAGCTGAAAATGCAGAACTAAACGAGAAGGTAAGTTGGATTTTGTTAATTTATACTTTACTGTTGTACTGTTAACTTCAATGGTGGCAAAGTTTATGAGTAACCAAGATGAAACTCCGAGCCATGCATAAACTCATACATGATTTGGCATGTGTTTAACAAGTAAAACTCGTCATTTGCTAAATACCAAAAACATGGTAACAGAATTAACTTCCCTTTTAAAATCTTGTAAAAGTTTACATAGAACTTCATGCTTCAAGCTAGTTGTCTATCTTCTACCAGGTACAACTTGTTAATTAGTATTAGTTTAGAGTAGAGCCAAAACAAACTTGTTTTAATTATAATTAACATATACCTCACGCATGTTGCATACATTTCTGTAGTATCTTCAAATGATAGCCGGATTAGTAGAAAGGGACGGAAATTTTATGGACATGGAAAATGAAGATATATCAGATGTGGAAACAGAATTGTTCATCGGACAACCAAAGAGAGAAATCAAGAAAAATCAGCGAAAATCATTTATGTGATATCACATTATATATGCTGGTGCATGTGTGGGCATCTTATATACTCATATGAGTAATGTTTATAGAAGAATACATCCGTAAACAAGCCCTTTTATAACCTTACTAATTATATGCATGTTGATGTATCTCAGACACTTAATATGTTAATACGCAAGCATTAAACAAAGATTAATTGGAATAAATTGTTGTAAATATAGATCTTTGAGAAGAATCAAACCTATTATCTATGTGGCTTGAACATGACATGAAAAAATTGGTAATATATATGTTTATGTATTTTGAACGCATAATTATATTGTCTTAGATTATAGTGAAGAGCTATAGCTGGAAGGATTATGTGTACAGAAACAAGCCTGCAAATAGCTTTCTGTTACAACTCCACTCAATCCAACTTACTAATCTTCCTACTTCTATTAGAAACAGGTAAACTGATGAGATTTGCATTTCTCAGGTACCAGGGAGGGTGAGTCTTTGACTCACATGTACACGGCGTAATTAACGGTTGTGTTATAACATAGTAAAATTTTTTTGGTAGGTACACCATTTCTTTGATTAGGGTTTAAGCATGCGAAAAGGCCTTATAGCGGATCCTTAAGAGGCGGTTTTGGGGTGGTGTGTGTGTGTGTGTGGGGGGGGGGGGGGGGGGGGGACGCCATTTCTTTTATTGGAAATACGCCATTTGAATTTCCCAGCCTAGCGCAATTCTTGAGGATATCTTTAATCTTTTCTAGATACATTGTTGCTGGGTTTGTACTATGTGGACAAGGGCCAATGTTCATTTATCTTTCCAGTTATCTATTTTATCTAATAAAATAAGCTTTTGTATAAGTACCTTTAAGCTTGGAGCATTAAAAATTCGTTTAATGCGCTTACGTGTCTTACCAAAAATTAGCTACTTTGTTAACTATTAAAGACATTCAATAAGCACGCTCCAATTCAAATCAACATCTTCCTCTACACGCTGCATTCAATTTTCCGTTTAATTATTCCTCTCTACGTTTTTTAGTAGGTTACAAATCATACACTAAACAGTTTCCATAAATCCAAAAAATCGTAGGGATGCAAAAAATCAAAACACTCACTTCCTCCTCAAGTTTCGGTCTCAACTATTTTTGTAAACCGATTGATATAGATGTTGATTTGCCAGCCCATTATGATTTTGTTATTTTTTAAATCGGTAAGTTATTTACTTGTTCTCTTTTTCGTTTCAATTTTGTTTGAATTTCGTTTATATTTGTTTCTTACATATGTTCTTTTCTGTTGATATATGTTGATTAATTATACTATGTTAATAAATTATTAAAGCCCTAATTAATACGAATTATAATGAATTTGTATGAAACCCTAATAATTTTAACATTTGGGGAAAATTGGGTTAAATTGAGGAAAAAGGTTATCGTATGCAACTAAATTTAATTTGGGGAAAATTGGTGGAAATGCTTATCATAGTGTTATAAAATTGAATTTCGTTTGTAACATATAGTTTTAATTTTTATTTTTATTATACCAAATTTTTTGTTAAAGACAAATAAGAATTAATGAAATAATTAGATGAATAGTTTCTTAATTTATGTCTGTTAATACTTTCCTAAATTTAGTTATATTTATGCCTATATAATGTAAGTAAGTTGTACATTGTTTACCACATTAACATTTCAAATTATCACTTTCATCAAGCATAAAAAAATGGCTACATATATTGCAGGGTTTATCAATGACTTATCGGCAGTTAAAGACAACATCAAACTGCGTGTGCGAATAGTAAGAAGTTGGATGCAGGACGTGTATGGGAAACAAGGATTGAAAAACATGAAATTAGTGATTATGGATGAATAGGTAAGTAAATATATTATAAATCAATATCTAACATTTAATCCTACAACTTCCTTACTAATTTATTTGTTTGGTATATTCGATTGGAACAGGGCACTAAGATGCAAGGGACTATGCGTATGGCATTGGTGAATGGCTTTAAGTACAAGGTTGAAGAAGGAAGTGCTGTTACACTGTCTCGATACAGTCTTGGGGAGATCCAGCCCAAGTATCGCATGGTCAACAAACCACTTCGTCTGAGTTTTTTGTCCAACACAATAATTGAACCATGTCCTGACTTTACCAGTTCTGTTTATGGGTTTGAATTTAGATCATTCACAACAATAGTCGATCTGAAGCAGGATGAAGACGGGCAGTTTGGTACGTAATTTTTGATATGTTTTTCTTATATAATACTATCTGTAAAAATCACATTATTTTTTAAAAAGTTCCACATTGTGCTGTATTTAAAATTTTGTAGATGTAATTGGGCATGTGGTTGCTTGTGACGATTTAGATAACTACGATAAGAATGGAAGATCAGGCAAGAAGAAGCCGTTGACCCTGGCTGATGCCGAGTGAGTACCGTTAACTTTTTAGTGTTTCTATGTACAATAATAAATTATATAGTTGTACTTTGTTCTGTTTCTTATTTTTATAGCACTTGCAATGGCAACGAAGTCAGATGCACGTTGTGGGGTGCATATGCGTAGTAGTTTCAAGATTTTTTCGATGCTTGCCCCAACCGGGTAAAATCATGCTAATTCTTCAATTTGGCATGATGAAGATATGGGACGGTATACTTCTGAATGATTTTATATATGCTACTTTCCTATATGTTATAATCCATTAAGCTTATTCAATATTATGACAGAATAGGCAAAATGGGAGTTCAAAATGCTTATAATGGGACAAGGCTTTTTCTGTTTAACGAGAATGAAAATATTCCAAAAGAAGAATTTATGGATGTGGAGTTCTATAGGCTAAGGTCTGCTTAACGAATTATATCTTTTCTTTAAATGCGATACGTCTGTTTTGATGTTCAACTGGTTTCTTTTTTTGACTATTTTTAGGCTGTTTGCTGACAAGGATGAATCCAAAAGTGAAAACACGGCTTCCCGTATTTCTACTCAGTCCAAGCATTCAACTAGAGAGGAATTTTTGAACTGTTGCAGGTCAAAAACATTGTTGAGCTGCTTGATGTTGATCAGGTTACACTTTATACCTTTGCACAACTTTATAAAATATATAAAATGATTTAAAAACCTAAACAACAGTTTACGCACTTTACAGGGTACGCCAAGCTTAATTGTTGGAACAATTATTGCTATCCATGAGGAGGAGGGTTGGTGGTACCTCGGTTGCCGGAAGTGCAACAAAAAAGTAGTTAAAGAATCTCAGTTTGTAGACCTTGAGTCCGAAACAAAACCCAAGTATGGATATCAGCAAACACCTGATCAATGGACATGCACCAAATGTGCCAAGACTGTTACCGGGATTAAAAACTGAGTAAGTGCTTTGTCATTGTCTATTTATAAGTAAGATACTAATACAACAGTTTCTTGAAACCATCACCTTACGAATTTTGTGCATTTGGTTGTTGTTTTAGATTTCGTCTTCAGATTAGAGTCCAGGATGACTCAGGCACGATATCCCTGTCGCTCTTTAACGATGAGGTGCAGGCAATGGTTGGTAGGTCTGCTTACCAGCTGTGCGACAAATATGGGTGCAAGGTAATCTAAATTGTACAATATTTTAAAATTCTCAACTTTTTCGGGTTAATACGAGCTGATTATCATAGTAAATATCTTATTTGTTACATGTAGAATGCGGAAGATCAGGTGTTCCCAACAGAGATCACCAACTTGGTTGGAAAGAAGTACGCTTTTAAGGTATCCATTGATGAGGTCAATGCCAAAAAGTTGTTGCATGTGTTCACTGTTCTCCGTCTGACGGACGATGCTGATATTTTGAACTCTGTTGTTGCCATTGCAACTCCCTCGAAGGTACGGATTCTGCGACATTTTTCCTATAATGCATACTCTATTATTGAGCATGTTGTTGTGTTTAACACTTATCTGTTAAATAGGATCCCGATGTGACATCTTCTGCATTACCTGAAATAACTCTCTTGGTAAGTACATAATGTTTTTTTTGTGAAACTCATTTTATAATACTCAGTAACTCATAATATGTTTTGACAAAATCCAGGATCTGGAATCTCAAACTGACGAAAATACTACCCCAGTTGATAAACAAAAGAGTTCTAAACGTGCAGCCAATGTGGAGCATGAAAGTGATGGTTCAAGCATGAAAAAGCAGATTGTCGAGATTAAAAGGGAGAAGCCCAATAAATAAATGCAAATATTCTACATTTACAAACATTTAAGGAAATTGTTTCCATTTTGAATATGCATTTATGCCTATTTTAGACAATATCTTGAACTTTATTACTGTAGACATTTGTGATTGTGTTTTGAAGTAGGAAGTCCCATTCGTGGTTGTCACACATTGGCAGTTTTGGATTTGGTTGTTTATGCTTCTTGGTGAATGCAATGTCTAACTTTTTAAAATGCAGATTAAAATCCTCTTTTTATATATACAATGCATGCTTTTGGCCTCTTCTTTTCATTTTGCAGATTTGAGGCATTGACACCATTTGTCCAAGTTTCAAGAATGATAAAATTGAAGGACTGGATCTCCCCAAATGAAAAGAAGTTTGTTTTATAAATAGTTTTTTTGTGTATAAATGTTGTTTGTAAACAACAGTCATTACGTTTACAAATTTTGTAAGTAGCTTGCAGTTACAATAGTTTGAATTGAAATTGTTATAATAATACTTATTTTATATACAACATATAAAGTTTATTATGTGATTTGTCTTTCAAGCAATCCTATAATACTTGCAACTTTATATAATAAATTGGCAAATATTTATTATAACAAATTTTTATGAAAATTGTAACAATCAAATAATTGTCTAAAATAATTCTAACCCTTTCATGTTTTGATATTCTCTCTAAATTTAGAATATTTGCAAATCGTCCTTAACTTTAAATGCATAAACACTGATATATATTGATTAGAAGAATACCTCTTTAATGTTTTAAAATCCTTTCTAAAATTATATTCCTTTATGTATGCTATAAATGGATTCAACATCACATAGAACATCAGTATACTACAATGCCTCTGCGATTCAACAATGGTAATCGTAGGGTTAGGGCTTTCAAGTAAGTATACAGTATTGCTTCTTTAATTTAAATGCATATATTTCATGTCATCTAATTGTGTAATTTTTCTTTATAACAGTGACCGCTATGTCGCTCCTCCTACCATTGACATATGCATTCATCATGGTGGTAGAGTTGTAACTTCGAATTTACTTTATGATTATTGGGGCGGTGATGAAGTTATGATATGCAATGTTTCAACAGACAATTTAACCTTCGCCACCATTAGATGATTAGTTGCCCAGCATCTAAGTAATTACATTGATGTGTTCGCGTACTACTTGCGTGTTCCGAACGTCCCAATGGAAGAACAAGATAGTCTTCGTAGGATAGGACATGATTTCTATGTTGAGGTGTGGCTATCCGATATTCAAGTTGGTCATGCATTGGATATCTACTTGGCTCATCGTCGCTATCCCACCCTCATTGACCCAAATCATCAAAGGTGGCTCGAACGAAGATGGGAAAGAAACGGAATGATAAGTGGACATGTCGAGGCCAATCGAAGGGCTGCTTCAAGATCAACTATTTTATTAAAACCATGAATTATGCATAAGTATACAAATTTAATGAATTTAGCCCATAAGAATCCGTGTCTAAAACATTTGTTCTCAATGGTAAAGCCACCTTGATCAATTTACCATTTACAAGCAACATTGATTATGAAACTTCATCTTTTGTTATTTTATTTCATAATTTGCCAATCATAACTTATATAAACTACTTTGCTTTTATGAAATTTTCCAAAGTCTAAGAAACAGATGTTTTTAATAAAGCTTATTTATAAAAGAGACCCCATATTAAACATGCCCACGTCACCAGTCTAAGTAAGCCCACATTCATGCATACTTTAAAACCTGAATTTACAATGGCCTAAAACTAAGTTTTTAAATAAAAACATATGTGTGATTCATGAAAATAAACATATTATAAATCTAACTACAAAGCATATGCAGTTACCATTTCTGCATTTGTCATTCATAATATATCTTAAATACATAACCATATATTGTTCATTGCCATAAGGTTGGGCATTTCCACAGTTTTCTGCTTCTATGAAGCACATAACACAAAACACAAAACAAACATTCGATATTTCAAGTACACATACTGAAACACTAAAAAGAAAACAGTTTAATACATGAAACAAAAACACAAAGTTTGGTGCAGCATGAGGTAGAGTCTTAACACATATCAAACACTGGAATCATAATTGGCTTACTGGAATGCACTGAAGCGCGCACGTCTACAATTTCTTCAACAAGCTTGAAACGTACCATTTTGTTATCAAACTAATTACACGCTTCCAAAATATTCTTCCATCTGCAGTTGATTGTCACATGGTTCTTGCTCTTTGGCCTGTCACTGTGGTTTTCGATATCAACATCCACATAGAATTCCTCTTCTCTGAAGCGCAAAAGTGCGTTGTGGTACTTCCACATCTTATGTTTCTTCACAAACTTAAAGTGTATGTTCTGCATTAATACAAGGTCGGATTGTCAAGCAAAAAACTAAACTTTATATGCTTTTTCAATATGTGGTAAACAGAGTATATATTCAGAAAAAAATGTGTCCAAAATATCATCTAAGTTATATAAGTGAACGAATAAGAACATATTTCAATGTTTACCGTTACTTTTACTCTATAATAGCAAATCTCTAATAAAAGAATATCAAAATATCACAAAAAACTTATCCGTAGACGGCCTAATAAATATGTTCAGTTACTGATCATCTTCATAAGACACTAAACGCAACATTCTAAATATGGTCATGTATTGAACTATATAGGCACAATCGATTCAGGGCATAATTAGTACATGAAAATCATAATGGACTACTTAC
The DNA here is from genome assembly GCA_030686995.1 of Artemisia argyi. Taxonomy (NCBI): domain Eukaryota; kingdom Viridiplantae; phylum Streptophyta; class Magnoliopsida; order Asterales; family Asteraceae; genus Artemisia; species Artemisia argyi. The sequence goes on from CM060684.1 coordinate 124,052,540, forward strand.
CAAACGCCCTCTTTCGATGACATACGCCAAAATTGGAGCGTAAAAACAATCATCCTCATTATCGTGCTGTGTGTGCCCTTCCCATTCACACATGTGTTCGATTCTCTTTTCTACATTTCAAGGAAACAAATAAAAATTAAAATAATCATATTCATATTCATATGTTTTTAATTTCACACAAATAAGTATCTATACTTAATAACAATATTTTACGCAACAAACCTTTAGTATCTGCTGGGCTTTTGACAAATGGTTTTAGATCGTTCAGAACCATACGTTCACAAACCTCATGACGTGTCCCCAACCCATTATCATCAAATGGCATCAATGAAAGAGAATTTTTTAGTAGGTTAGTAAAAACCATTCTGGTGCCACGAACCATGTTTTGAACTTGAGATAGTTGCTGCCATCCCTGACGTTCGAACACATGCACAGTATATGTAACTTCTTCCACTATCTCAATCTCAAGGTGAGTGACAGTTGCTACTTCCATTCCACCGACAAGAACACGGAATTGAGGATTACCAGAGTTTAACAAGAAACCGCGAGGAATAGCATGCGTAACAGTTATTTTTAAAAAACAATTTATCAGCCAACAGTTTGATTATAATAAGATTTCAAATTAATTTATACTATGTAATGATTATAAGTTGGGAATTACCGGCCCTTCTTCAACCTCTTCCAAAGTAATCATGCATCTCCGTTGTCTATAACCTACATCTGCCAAGTTGTACCCATTGCATTCGTAGCCGGCAATGTTGTACGCCGTGACATAGTACAAGTCCTATTCTTCACGAATAAAATGAAACATGGCTATGTTTCGGTAATTGCTGTCTTCTAAAAAGTGTTTCCACTCATGTGAATACAACGTCAAATTGCCACGAACGATCTTCCAATAGACCTTATATTTTGTCCCCTTATTATGAATTAAATATATCCACCTGTTCTGCGGGTACCATCTTTCCTTAAAGAACGTTGAAGCATCTGTAATTGAGAATCATACTTCGTATAAAAATTTTAAGTTACACTAATAAAGTTATAAGGTATATACATATTCAAAAAATAAAATACCTGTTGTGTTCCGATGTTTCTTTTGTTTGGCTCGACCAAAAACTGAATGTCCATTCTATGTAGTCTGTTAGAACAATGTTTACATTGTCAATATACTATGTTTATGATCAATTACTTTGAATACATGTTTAACACTGAATCACTTGATGAATGTTAAGTTATCATAAAACTTTTACCTAAACATAAAGTTATAAATACATTCAATCTAACAGCCATATTGAAGCACAAAGTAAACAAACACCATAATAGATTCACCCGACTATAGACCCTAAAAATTAGCCAATTAATCACATGCAGCTACTTTTTTAGAGACTTATATCCGAACCTACTTATATTTACAAAATCAACCTAAATTTATGAATATGCTCATAATTCACCATTCTTACTTTTAACTAATAAGATATCATTATGATCTGTTACTTTGAATATATGTCTAACACCTAATCACTTGATCGGTGCTAACTTATCATCGAACTTTTACCTAAACATAAAGTCATAAGTAGATTCAATCTAACAGCCATATTGAAGCATAAAGTAAACAAACGCCATAATAGATTCACGACTTATAGACGCTAAAATTTAGGCGATTAATCACATGCAAGTACTTTTTAGAGAGATATATCCGAACCTACATATATTTACAAAATCAACCTAAATTTATCAATAACCTAAACCTTCACTATTTTAACTTTAAACTAATAAACTATGTTTGTCCTCAGTAACTTTGAGTACATGTATATGACATAATCACGTGATCATTCTTAACTTATGAAAAACATTTTAGCCTAAACATAATCTCATAATGTAGATGATAACAAATATATACTTAGAGATTACTCTATTAATCAAACTCAAATATATTAAATCTAACACCAATCTTGAAGCAACAAGAAACAAAACGGCAACATGGTTTAGATCAGCCTATACAACCTAAATAATGGGGGATTCATCACATGCAAGTATTTTTTAGAAGACTTTTATACTCACTGAGTATCGGTTATCACTTCCAATGGTTATCGTAAACAATTGCTTATCTAAAATATATGCTTATCTTTTTTCAGCTATAACAGTTATTGGTGTATGTGAGTCTCAATTTATTTTAACAAACACTTTTTAAACTAAAATTTAAATCCAATATATTATAAATACGATATGAATTACAAGGAAATTAAAAATATGATACGACAAATACATAAAAACTAAAATATTTTGCTCATATCTCGTCTTTGATTTTTTTTCTATATTAGCCGCATCTTCCGGCGTCATCCCATCTTCTAGCGTCATCCCATCTGCTAAAATTAAGAAACTTCAATTCCCCAAATTTCTTTTGAGTCGCGATTAATCATCTTTTTTAGCATGTTCTTATCGCAACTCTTCTTGGACCATTCCTTAAAAGCTTCTCTACTTGACTAAGATCCCACCGATTTGTAGAGTCCAATTTTTGACTCTTGGAAGGCCTTAGCTTGCCGAGAGGACATGGTTGCGGATCATTTCGAAATAGCTTGTTCAGTTCTTCAACGTCATCATCCGTATGAACGCGTCTTTCGGGAACAACAGCTTTGGCACCACACCATTTGTGGTGATCTTTTAAGATATCTCATGCTTCATAGTGGACAAATGCAAACCTTCAAATTTCTTAGAATTTTTTTATAACAACGAGTTAGCCACATCAAATCGTTTTCACCACTAAGACGTTCATGTTCGGCGATAACCCCGACAAACTTGTTGCAATCATGCGTCAATGATGTTCACTTTCCCGTGATCATATCCTTGGTACATGCGAATTCACTATGAACTTCTTGCCAAAATATTTTTGAATTTTGGTCTATGCCAAGTCTTTTGTCCTCGGATATGTGTATGTAAGTTTTGGCCAAAAATCTTTCTTCCGATTGTTTCCAACGGGTATGTGTGACGTCGGTTTTCTTCTCTCTTGGCTTTCGTTATCTTGCTTTTCCTTTTCCTTTTCCGATGGGAGAAGACTCGGTTTGTGATGTCTATGATGGTGAGTTGTGTGCCGATTGTGGTAGTGGTTATTTTGGTTGGGTTGGTGGCATCATTTGTGTTGGTTGTGAAGAATTACCGAGAGCTCCAAAGTTGTAAAATAGGTATTGTTGTTAAAGTTGGAGTAAAGCCATTTGGTTAAATTGATCTTGGTTCATTTTGTAAATTTTGTGGTGTGAAAGCTGGTTGTGGAAAATATGGCTGTTGAGAAGCATAATGTACAAATGATTGTTTTTTGTTTGCATATTGTGCAAATGACGGTCACAGGTGTTAAGAAAAAATAGAATAGGCGGATGATGGTGTAGCGGGTGTTGGGGAACTTGAATTATCGGACGAAAAAGGCGAAGGAAAGATATTGTACATGAGCCAATCTTTGTTTTGTTGTGACATTTTTGGAAGAGCAGATTGAATCGTATGTAAATATAAATTGTGATTTGATTTGAATATTTAAAAAATATAAGTTAAAAATGAGTACTTATAGGTTAAAAAGGAGTTTATTTTGTCCGCTGCATTATTAATGTTTAATAACGGTTGGATTTTTTTTAAGAATAAAAAGAGAGAAAGATAAATAAACGCTCGCCAATTAATCAACGAATGGATGAATGCCGTTACAACGGCGTGAAGACCAGTGCAGCACGGCGGCGTCGTTGATGCCAAAAAAAGCCAACAGCGTGCACTCTAACGAGAGCCAAAGCTAATTGATATGCGTAGTATCAAATTCGAGTACAGAAACTAGCTGCGAATTTAATCTAACAATTTAGGTGGGTGTACAGTGTATCTATTTATTTACGTATCTTTCATGAACAGTACGGCCAATAAAGCATGAAGATCGTACTAGTCTACCAGATTAACAATCCAATTTATAAAAGAGACTAATAGCTTTTCTTAATTATGTCTTTTGTCTAAATGATATCCCATGTTGTGCGATAAGTTTCTCAATTAAATAATTGTGGGGTTCAAGTGCTGCTTAAGACATGTGTGATGGATTTGTAATGTAAATATTGTGAGATAGTTAAAATTGTCGTTCCAAAAATAATAATAATAATAAAAAATAGCTTTTCTTAATTTATTTAAGAAAACAATTTATAAAAATACTTAGATAGACAACCTTGTCAATTTGATTGCGAGGAAATATTTACTTAGGAAAATGATTTGCACACTCACACATTTGATTGAGACACTTTACTAATATATTGTATGCATTATATATTTATACAGTGCTTACAGTGTACTTTAACTGCTTGTACAATTAAGTTTCCTAATAAAAAATGTGAGTATCCAATCACCTCCCATTTACTAATGGAACATGTGGCCTAACTAGGGATGAGCATTTCGAACCGAATCCCGAAACCGAACCGGAACCGTACCGGTACCGTTCCCGATATACGGTACAGTACCGGTACTACGAAATAAGGAGAAAAAAAATCGGGACCACTAATTCGGTACGGGACCGGTACCAAATCGGGAAATTCCCGAAAAAAACGGGAAAACCCCGATTTCCCGGTACAGGTATCCGAATCCCGTTCGGTACGGTACCGGTACCACTAATTTATGCTCGGGAAAAATTCGGTACCACCAATTCGGTACGGGTTCGGTACGGTACCGGTACCGTGCTCATCCCTAGGCCTAACATAGACGATACACAGGTGAGTTTTTGCTAATTGTAAACAATCTTGAAGTGATCATGCCAATTTCTTAAAAAATGAGATCTTTATCTGTGTGAGTTTGTGCGGCGATGATTACCAACCCTGTGAGTTAGTCGCTAAGAGGTAAAAACCACGGTTACCAAAAATAAGGTGATGGTAACATTGGTCGTAAGAAGACATTTTCGAATGGTAAGCGATCCTAAAATATCACCAAATGGACTATCATTATTGAAGCAAAACAAAGTTCTCGGAGTTGCAAGGCAAAAATTTACTCCATCCGTCTCAAAATAATTGTTCATCGACAAAAAACACACAGTTTAAGAAAAACATCATCATTATAGCTTTCTCTTTCTTACTTTTTGTAGAATGACAGTTTTATCCTTAACTAATTAATTTAAAACTTCTTTAATATTTGTAATAATAACCTCAACTGAGAATAATATGATAAACTCCAACTAAATTCCCTATCTATATTTTTGAAAGTGAACAATTAATTTAGAATAATCCAAAATAAAAATATGGACAATAAATATGAGATGGTGAATACATAACATCGTAAATAGAGGATTTGTTAAAGAATCAAATTTATAGCCTTAAAATATGAACATGTAAGGAATTTTAACTATATCTACGAGAAATCAGTCATGCACTCAAAATTGCAAAACTCGTTCATGCGGTTTGGCCAAATTGCAAGTTTTTTACTTAACCATTTAAAAGTGTATGCATCGTCTCTTTGAGGAACTTTGTGTTGCTGTTTTTGTCCCTGGGTTGCAGTTTTTAATAAGGGCATTTTGTCTTTGTTACTTTGTACATATATGGACAAAAAAAGCAACTCAAAGTTCTCTGCATAGACGGTGCCTGCATTTTCGAAATGTTAAAGACGAGACTTGCAATTTGACCAAATCACAAGAACGATTTTTGCAATATACTCTTATAGAAATTAAACCTAAATTTAAATTAGCAATCCATCTCACTTTAAGGAACTTGGATTGGAAATTAGGGATTACTCATTTTCAAGTGAATATAATAGATTATGTAGGCCCTTAATTTTCACTAAAACTGGACTTCAATAATAATAATAATAATAATAATAATAATAATAATAATAAAATTACATTAATTAAAGAACATGGTCTATCATGCATATTTATCTTAACATATAAGAGCATGGGAGCATGGGGGACGGTGGTGCCATGGCTGGCGCCATGGCCACCAGCCCATTTTGGCCGACCGCGCACCACACCGTCCCTCGCGCCATCGCGTCTGGCGCCGTCCCATCGGCATTGCGCCAGCGTTTTTTTTTTTTTTTTTTTTTTTTTTTTTTTTTTTTTTTTTTAATTTTTGGCTGGAAACGGTAACATTTTTTGAAAATGGGAGTATGGTTCCAAAAGGCTTTATTCTTTTTTCCTTGAATAACTTGGACTGTATCATTTTTTTTTTTTTTTTTTTTTTTTTTGCAGGTGGGCACCGCAACGAGGAAGAAGGCAAGTTTTGTACTCATGCAATTTTAGTCCTTGTGATTTTCTTTTATATTTGTTGGTGTTGACAGTTTTAGTCCTTGTGGTTTTTAATGCAATTAAAAAAAAAAAAAAAATGTAATGTGTGTTTTTATAATGTAATGTGCATTTTTAATATTAATGAATTTTATTTTAGTTTATATTGTGTGTATTTTAATTTTTGTAAAAAAAAAAAAAAAAATGGCCGACGGCACCAGAAATTCTGGTGCCAACGGATACCCTGAAATGTGATGCCGTGGGATTTCTGGTGCCGTGGAGATTTTTGCTAACGTGGCAGCAACTTTTTCCCACGGCACGAGCCTGACGGCTCAACGGTACCTAATGCTTAAGAGGATCATAATCCAAAAGCAGTGAACATGTAATTCTTTAACACTCAAACTCAAATCCTTTCAACTAAAATGTTTTTATATGTAAAAGTGTAATTTCTCGTAAAGATCGATATGCAGGCAAAATCAAAGAACGTTGTTCCATTTTATGTTGTCCGACGCACCATAAAGTTTTAAATTCCATTTTAAAATTGCTGTCTTTTAGTACCAGTATAATGAAATTCATGAGCAAAATTATTGAAGATGAAGACCAAAAAGGTTTTTTTTTTTTTTTTTTTTTTTTTTTTTTTTTTTTTTTTTTTTTTTTCAATACTTTACGAGAATATATACATGTACATCACATCTTCAAAGAAAATAACGACTAGAAAATCCGCCGCACACTGTTTTGTAGATAACGGTTAGGCCCCACTTGGGTTGTAAGTTAAAACCGAACCAAACGAAGACGAACATGTTTTTTTTTTTTTTTTTTTTTTTTTTAAACTAGACGAATACCGGTACAAATCGACGGGACCCTTAATTAGGGTTGACCTGCTGATTTTGGAGGCCTGTGCCATAAATACAAGTACGTTGCATTACTTGAAAATTTTGAACATATTCATTAACGGACCAAAGGTTAATTTTCACATGAAAAATATTGACGTTTTATGATATTGTAATTTATTGTATTCCAATAATCAATGTTGCAAAAATCGTGAATCGGTCACGAAGCGGTCGAGGGCCGTGTAGCGATTTTTGGCCGATTAATTGCCGATTCCAAGGTCCAAGGCCGATTAATCGGCCGATTACCTTATAATTCGCTCCAAGGTCCAAGGCCGTTCAGCTTGTAATCGCCGATTAATCGGCCTTGTAGGCCGATTTTTGCAACACCGCCAATAATTAATATGTTTAGGTTGTTTGAATATAAGTTGTTGTATTAGATCAATACAGTATATGATAACTAAACGAATACTCGCGCAAAACGACGATATATACTGACTAATAATTATACTTGTGAATTTGTGGTTCTGGTGTGACTATTAATGCAACACTTTCGAGTTCAATTTGCAGTAATTTCAAGAAAATAGTTTATGTGTTATAAACGAAAGGATTTCTCATGTTCATTTCGTCTATTAATAGCCTGCCTATGTTTGTTGTTGTTCTATTTTTGTTCTTTAGATGCTAACAAGCATAAATCAATAAGATACAATACATGTGATTCCTGTTATTGGTTATGCTAATAGTTTTCACATTGATTACGTATAATTATTTCAAACACGTTTGATATATGTAAATAATGTAATCTTTTATATAATACAACAAAGAATTTTCCATTTTAAAAAAATGCATTCATACCTTATTTAGTAATAATTTTATTTTAAGAAAAAAATTATTTTCTTATTAGGTAATATTTTATATTTATCCATAACACTAGTAGAAGATAAATACAAAAAATATAGATAATATGCAATTAATAATATGATTAAATTTTTTAAATAATTATCTTTAATAATAAAGAAAAAGTATAGTTAAACATCATAAATCAAACAAAACAAAGATTAAATTATTTGTTTTTTAATAAATAAAAATATATAATTCAAAAGTTTAAAAAAAAAACTCGTGCGTGCGCGAGCATTTATAACTAGTCTACCGAGTTAGATTTTAGAGAGGTAATTACTAATTCGGTACCGTTGGCATTGCTTTTTTGACAATTTCCAATGTGTTTTCGTCATTTGATTGGGTGTTGGCCTGATCATCGTACTACACACGTTTTGAGATCCGTATTACATTTTTACCCCTACCCAACCCCTATTTGCGAGTACTAAAGTCAAATCTTAAAAATGTTTTATTGCAATTTGCCCCATTACTTTTGAGTTCTGTATTTCGAGTATTAAAGCAACGATAAGTTCAAAAAAAGTATTAAAGCAACGGATGTGCTAATAGCCTAATACCGAAATAATGTCGATAAAAAACTATGAATAGCATTGAATTACTTTTTATTTGTAATAGTAATAAAATAACACTAAAAACTAGAAACCACTAAAAAGAAGACGTATACGTATTCAGAATTGATTGAACAACTTCGACAATAACTTTGATTCTTTGAAGGTGGCATGGTAAATGGTAATATACCGAAGTTAGGAGATAACTTTGGTGGGTAACTTTGACTACACCCGTGGACTAAGGATCAAATGAGAAGAATCCTTAAAATAAGAAGGATGAGAAATAATTATAAGTACACATTAGAGATGCATTAGTTTGAATTATATGCATTCCCTAATCTTTTAGATCCATCATAATATATTTTCTAGCTAAAAATTAGATGCATATACATATTAGATGCATTTCATCAAGTTATACGTATCATATGTATTTTTCGTCCTTTGTGGGTCAAATTTGTTGCTAGTATTACTTTGCATCGTTTTCACTTCAAAATCAGTTTTGAAACTAATTGTGATGCATCTAAATGAATAGAGATGCATATAATTCAAGTCGATGCATCTCAAATACGTAGTTATAATTATTTCTCATTTTTCTTATTTTAAGTTTTCTTCTCACTAGATCCTTACCCTACACCCGTGTTGTGAGAAGTTTATACATACCATTGAACGAAAAAAAAAAATTTCGTGCAGGTTTATAATTTTTTCAAGATCAAACCACTTGATCTCAATCACTCATTCTATTTCAATTTAATGGTTTAGATTATTTGTCATTTTAATTTAATTATTTATTGAGGGTCATTTTCGTAATTATACTATCTCATTCAATCTATGGGTCATTTACACACACATTTCTCATTCACATTTTTTTTACCGGTTACACACACTAACCACCACCAAACCACTGTATTAAACCCTGACCATTATAGCACCAACAACCGTCATTGACCCCACCATCGGCGACTGTCTATGTTACCACCAAAATCAGATTTGTCACCAAACCCTAACAACGAGAGTCACTAGCCACCCTCGCTCAAACAACTGCCACTACCGTCAAACAACCAGCCCTCTAAAACCACCGCCGAACAAACCATATTCAGTGAGTGGTCTCGATTTATTCTTAAGCTTATATATGTTGTAATTCTTTTTTATAGATGATTTATTTATTTTTACTTTTATTTATTTATTTTAAAAGATTTTGCTATAGTTTTGTCTTATTAAGAAGTAAATGATAATATGTTGACTTCGATTAAGGAACATGTTGATAGTAGTAATACCAAAAATCTGTAAATGCATAAAATATGAGTATCAAAATAAAAGCACGACTTATAAGTAATCACTAAAAGAATTTAGGTTAAAATATAATTATTAGTTGTGCTTATAATCTGAATGCCGTGCATGTAATATCATATTTACAAAATATTAAACACTACCAAATTCTTGAATGTCCGTGTATTTAAATAAAATTTTAAAATAAATATGATTCATGCGTACACACCGTACATGCACATGATTATAACTAGCACCCATTATAAAAAATACCATATCTGTCCCAAAATTATTGTCCAGTTTGAATCTGTGTTTAAAAAAGATTGCCTAATGCGCGCCTGATGCGTGATGCGTTGCGATGCGAGGCTCTGTGCATCAGACACCCCGATGCGTTGCGTTTATGGGATGCGAGGTGATGCGCGCGCATCAGGTACACATCAGCTGATGCACGCATCAGCGCTTTTTATTGGATCATGCATTTTGACCATATATAATAAAATTGGACTTATTAGAAAGTAATGGGTCTACTTCTAATGGGCTGTACTTTTAAATAATGGTCCAATTTCACATACAACTAACAAAAATATACAGAGTTCGACCTAACTCATTCCCCCCAATAATTGAGCACCTTTCTCTTAATTTCTTCATCTGCTACTACCTTCTTCATCTCAATCTTCATCAATCGGTGAGTTCTTCAATTTCTTCTTTCTACACTTTTAATTTCTACTTTCTAAACTCTTATTTTCTTCTTTCTAAACTTTCTTTATCTATAATCTTCTTGTCATTTATGATTAATATATCATCAAATTACAATTCTAAAATTCTAGCCTTAATTTTAGAATTTTAGAATGGATGCTGGAAATGTTTCGGGTTCAACGAACCCCAACCCCTCTTGTGCATCAACTGAATCTAAGGACATAGCTCACCAATTTGCAGTCCAAGATCCTAAAAACATAAACAACTTTACTTGTAACTTCTATGGTAAAGTAACCAATGGAGGAGCATATCGGTTAAAGGGACATTTGGCTGGAGGTATGCGTGGTGTTAGTGACTGCCCTAGAGTGCCTGATCATGTTAAAGTACAAGTTGAATTGTACATGAAAAATAAACAATCTGAAAGATAATAGTTGTATGCGTCGTATAATGGATGAAGTCGATGAATATGATGAAGAGGAGGATGATGATTGTATTGTCACATCCATGAAGAGGGGAAGTGGTTCGGGACAAGGAGGTAGCAAATGTGCTCCTAAAAATCCAAGACATAAGGGTCCATTGAATATGTACTTCGCTAGTAAACCATAAGGCGTCAAAGGCGGAGGAAGACAACAAACGATAAATGAGGTGTGTAAAAAGGAGTTAAGGAACAATGCTTGTAAAGAGATAGCTAGGTGGTTTTATGATTGGTAGCGTAGGGTTTGCACCAGGCTTTACCTCTCAAGGGATCTTGAGAAGCTTACAACCCCCACCAGGCAGTGTACCTGATCGTTGTAGTATAGTATAGTGACAAGTACCGGGGGATTGATCGTTCAGCTAGGAATAGTGTCGCTAGGATTAGAAAACCTAAATACTAGTTCTAGAGATGAAGGATGATTATTTTTGTATTTTTATATTTTTTAGAAAGCAAGTAAAAATCTCGGGTTTTGAAGGATATGGGCGGAATTAGTTGCTAGTCAACTAACTCAATACTAAGATGCAATCACAATAAAATACTAAAAATGAAAATAAACTATATTAAACTAAGGTTGTGATCAATAAGTGGAGAAAATGTGTTTACTTAGATTTCACTACTCCCTAGATATCTTTTACACGTTAATTACTTGTTATAGTTGCGTGGATGACGGATTGTATTCCTTAATACCATTCATGGGGTGGCGTACTTAACTCCCCAATCCTATGAGTGCCTACTTCACTCCTATGTCGATCCGGCTAAGAAACTCCTAACATGGGATCATTAGAATTTACTCATGCATTAAATACAACCAATAAAACCTAGTACACATCGGTTCATGTTTCCTAAGACGTTCAAGCATGTTACCAATTGGAGATTTGCCAGTTTTCTTAAGCCTAATATTGAAATCATTCATCCAATACAACCATAAACAAGTAATCAACACATAATCAACATCTAGGTTTCATTAGATCTAAGCAAACACAAGATAAATCTAGCCTAGCATGGTGGAATCAAGACAAGCACAAGATATAGACAACCAACACATAGACATATTGATTGAATTAAAAGAATACTTATCTCAATAGCACATGTAAGCATTCAAGGGCTGAAAACCCTTGAAAAAGCTGTAAAATTCGTATATGGTTCGGCCTTAGGGTTTCTCCAAACTTGTTCCTCTAATGAATGAAAATTAGAAAACTATATATAGAAAATAGAGGCTGACGGCGTCAAGAATAATCTTGTGACGCCGTCATCTTGCCGCTAAAAGAATCCTCGGACTGCCTTGATCTACATCTGACGTCGTCACGTATTACACTTTTCCAGGCCGTCACGTATTTAACTCTTGACGCTCTTCCTTGTGACACCTTCATTTATGTACTGGGCCGTCATGATTTTTACTCTTGACGCCGTCAACTTGTTACTCTTGACGCCGTCACACACTGTTCCCAGCTTGGAAAATTAAGTCTTTGGCGTTTTCTTAACTTTTATGCTCCAAAAACGTCCGAATTGCTTCATTTTCCAGATTTCACTCCCAAAGTACCTAAAATCACAAAAGGAATGATTTAGGGCAATATTTGATCAAATAAATTCAATTCCGGGCTTAAATGACCCCCTAAAAGTGGTTCATTTTTCGTCTCATCAATGATGCAGGGGTTCCTTTCAATGCAGCTACCTATGATAGCTTTCATATTGCAATGGAAGCGGTTGCTCAATTTGACCTGGGGTTTAAACCACCTAGCATGTATGAGCTTAGAGTTCCTTTACTCAAGAAAGAAGTGGAAGAAACCGAAGAAAATATAAAGAATTACAAGAAGGAGTGGGCTGTCAAAGGTTGTTCTATACTATCTGATGGATGGCATGACTCTATTGTTCAAAAAGATATTGTGAACTTTTTGGTAAACTCTCCAAAAGGTTCCGTGTTTATAAGATCTATGGATGTCTCAGAAGTTACAAAAGATGCTAACACATTGTTTAAAATGCTTGAAGATATGGTGGATGAAGTAGGAGAGGAGAATGTGATTCAAGTTGTAACAGATAATGCTTCAAACTATGTTAAGGCTGGTAAGTTGTTGGAAGCTACGAGACCACATTTATATTGGACTCCGTGTGCGGCTCACTGCATTGATCTTATGTTGGAGGATATAGGAAAGCTTGAAAGGGTTAAGTCTTGTTTGAAAAAGGCGATGTTCATGAATGGTTATATATATAACCATGTTGGAGTTGTTGACATGATGAGAAGGTTCACAAATTAAAGAGACCATTAGCGCTTCTTTTGCCAATAAAGAAGTGCATTATAAGAAAGTGTTTGAGATTATTGACCAAAGGTGGGATTTCCAACTCCACAGGCCCTTGCACGCGGCTGGTCATTTCTTAAATCCTCAATGGTTTTATGAAGAGTCAAAAAAAGTAGATTGTGAAGAGATAAGGTCTGGTTTAAGTGCTTGCATCCGTAGATTGGTTCCGGATTTAAGAATTCAAGATGCTATCGCGGACGATTTGACTTTATACCATAAAGAAGCAAGGATGTTTGGAGATCCCATGGCAATACGACACAAGAGTACAAAAGCTCCAGCAGACTGGTGAGTTTTATATGGATCATCAGCTCCAAACTTACAAAAGTTTGCTATTCGTGTTTTGAGCCTCACCTGTAGTGCAACAGGCTGTGAGAGAAACTAGAGTGTCTTTCAACACATTCATACCAAGAAAAGAAACCGATTGGCACAAGATCGATTAAATGACATGGTGTATGTCAAATATAATCGTGCTTTGGATCGTCGATCCAAAGGAATTGACACGAACGATCCTATTCTTTTGAAAGATATTGATGAAAGTAATGAATGGCTGATGGGACATATGGATGGTGAAGAACAACCTGCTACTAATTTTGTGTATGCTGATGACGATTTAACATGGGCTGCTGTTGATATAGCTTCTGGGGAATCTGAGCCAGCTTATCCTACTAGAGCTACGACATCTAGAGGTAGCGCACATGCTTCATCAAGCGCTCCAAAGGGGAAAGGGGTTGCTCACACCTCCACCTCTAGTTCTAAAGCATATCAAGGGCTGATAGATGAAGATTATGAAGAGGATATTGGACTTTCCAAAGATGATGAGGTCAATGAGGAGCTTGGGATTGATGTTGATGATGACGAGGATGATGAATATGACTTCTAGTTTAGTCTTAGAGGAGTTAGAGACACAAACCTTTCGATGGATGCTTTTGCTTTGCTTTTAATTATAAAAAATGATTACTTTTGATCTTAGTTTTTGACTATCTATGTATTTTAGCGATATGAAATCGTGAACAATGAAAATGCATGCTATCTTTTAATATTAGACGTGGTATAAATGTGGTATTAATGTGTTTTGTGCACTATATATAATTTACAAGTTTTTTTTTATAAAAATGTCGCCTCGGGTACGTGATGCGTGCGCTTTCGCCTCAGCGCCTCGCGCCTCGACTTTTTGACCCTTATCGCATCGGCGCGCATCTCGCTTTTTTAAAACCCAGGTTTGAATTTTTAAAGTCAAACTGGTTCAACTTTGACCATAAATATATATATTTTATTATATAATACCTGATAAAAAATTATATCATTGAAAAGTACACTTAAAACCCAATCCATTTAAATATTTTGCATCAAATATTATATAACACCCACAAAAATGTTTAAGGTCAAAGTTGAAGAAGAAAGACCAAAAAAGTCAATAGTGGACAATAAATTTGAGACGGATGTAGTAATTTATAACTAGGATACTTTTTCCAATAAAAGAATATTGCTAGTTTGCACAATGATTTATAGATATCGATTTTAGTTTGCACACATCAATGTGAAAGAGGTCAAAGTAAGATATCAATAAGTTACATCAATCTAATGAATGTCTTTACACAATGATTTATAGACATCAATTTTAGTTTGCACACACTAATGTAAAAGCGGTCAAAGTAAGATATAAATAAGTTACCACAGTCGAATGAATAAAATGATGTGTATCAATAAGAAAAAAAATATGCAAAATCAATTCCCGTTATACATAATACCCTCCTCTTCTTACACTGTAATTTTTTTGTTTAGACATTTTTCTTAAGATGTATCTTCTTATTGTCATTTGAACTTATTGGTGGTGAAGTTCTATCTTTATTTATTTATTTATTTTTTATTATATTTTTTTTAATTATTTTTTTCTAGTGAAAACTTTAACAATCTCGATATGTTGCGTTCAAAAAATTAATTTTTTAATTTTTCTGTAATGCTAAGGTCACTTGTGTCTTTGAATTAATTTCTCAAACTTAATCAGGTAAATATATGACATACTGAGTCGTTTGTTTTAGACTACCGGTAATAAGACATGGACAACGCGTCAAATTTCCTTGTTGGGACCATGAAGACGCGTGCTACCTATTAGCTTAACCATTATAAGACGTGTGTTGGGTTGAACAGTAGGAGAACTCGAGTTGTGGGAGGCGTGGAAGTTGTTGATGTACGTATGTTTTGGTGTTGATGTTGGTTGTGTTATTATACTATGTTAATGATGATAAAAATGTTGTTTGAGGAAAGAAAATCGGATGTAACGTTGAATTGACGATGATTATAAGACACAAGGAATTATAACCAACCTTAGTGTAGACTTTTCAAGTATGTAGAGAAAAAGAATTGCACAAAGAATAACATCATGTTTGTTTGGATTTTAGTACTAGGAATAAAAAAAAGTGTACTGTATTACAAAGGGCCACAAAGAATAACATCCATCCAACCTTTGTAATTAGCTATTCTTAGTCCCATGGCGTGTTAATTTTTTGACTATGTTTTTACTACCCTACTCTTATAGACCCTCCTACCCACGTTATTTTAAAACACATCTTTGTTTACTTTTTCTGGATATCTCACTCACAACCTTAATTCATCAACCATATATTCCAAAGAAAGAAAGAAAAAAAGGGTTGTTTTTGCCTCACTTGTAAGTTTTTTTTTTTCTCTTTCTTTCATCATTATATGTTAAGAGCATCCATTTAAGCCATGTGCCTTTTCGGATATCTTTCTTCTTTGATGCTTTAAATAAAAGCTTAGTGTTTTTTTTTTTTTTTGATGAATCAGTAAGGGTTTTAAGGTTTGTGTTCGTTGGATTCAATTGTAGAAATTTTACTTCATTTGATTTGCTTTGATGGACAAAATAGTAAGAAATTCAATTCCAGTTTAAGAGCAACATAATGATATTCATTTAATGTGGCCTTTATTTTAGTTCAAGATTTGATACTGGTTTTTTGTTTTCCGTTTGTTTGATGGATCCATATGTCTAAAGATTCAAACTTATATCCTACAAGGTTAAGGATCTGAGGCCTGGTTGGATAGAACCAGATCGAGTACACGTACGCTAAATGAATCGAATTGTTTAGGGTTTTCGGCTTCTTGTTAATATTTCAATGTTTCTTTTCATTAATTTTTTGAACTACAAATGTTTAAAAACAAACTAACGAGAAGCTAGAAAGTACACAAAACACACGAGCTCATGATGCACCATAGAAACAAGGTCAAGAAAGATATACTTTGGTGGATATATCTTGATAACACAAAGATTTTACTAACTTCAATTCATGCATGCTGATAAATGGTTTTCAAACTTAAATATTATTTGATTAGATCTCGTTAGTATAGGAATTTCATGTCCTTATGTGCTTGATGGATCTAGATCACATAAATGCTGATAACGGATTATGTGGATTAGCAATCTTCTTTATTGGTTAAGTATTTGGCGAATCTCGACATTTTTACACAATATGGATTCCAATAATACATCTAGTTAGCGTTGGTTCTCTTTTCTTGTTGGGAAATTTCAACAAAAACAGTGCAACCTTCATGGAGGCGTAAAGCGAAACTTTAAAACGAGACCTTTTTATCAAAGTTATTTGGCGAAAAATTGTTTATATGAAATTTACCTTTCTAGCTTTTTTTTATGTAAAATCTTTGATATAACTTTTTAAAATTAATATTGTATAATTTTTCATTTCAAGTCAATAAATGAGTCAATCCATTTAATGTTTCTTGTGACATTTTTTATCCTAAAATATTTTAATTTAGTTTAGTTTTGAAAAACTAATTTTAGCCGAAGCAACTTTTACCGGAACAGTTAACATTATTCTATATGCAATATAAGCATTAAGAAAAGAATTTAGATAACTAGTATAGTTAAGTATATACAATATAAGCAACTGTCATCAAAGCAAGACTTTCTAATTGTTTAATAACATCATTAATACAAATATAATTTGATTGTTAATTTTTACTAACGGAATTGATTGCAAACAACACATCATACCAAATACCATTCTTAACAAAAATTCAAAATTAACTAGTTCATGTGTAGCTAGAGTCGTTGAATTGCATTTTACTTTAGGTTTGATGCAAATTTTATTCAATGCATATAAAGCATCTTGTACTTGTAAAGCTTGATATCTTATTTGCTTTGACACTTTTTACGCGACTTCTCAACGTGTTTGTGATGACGGTATGAGAGTTAAATTTTGGATATGATCTTGTAGGATTTGCCATCTTTTAGGAGATGAAGAAAATAAAGTATATATACTTTGTACTACTCCAGAAAGCTGATCAAGAGGCTCTTGAACAAGAATTAGCCATGTCAAATAGTACTAAATTTAAAGTACGATAACCACATGGCGTAAATTAGGAGTAATATCTAAAAGCCGTTTTTGTACCCCCAAGATGTTTACCTTTCATATTAGACCTATTATATTAGCCTTGTCCTCTTATGTCATCTAAATCAAATCCAGTATTTTAATTTTCATCCAAAACAACATCGAAAAGGCCTTTACTACTTGTATCATCTACTTCTAAAAATCCTAAAAGTATTCCATAACTTTTATAGTACTTGATGACAATATATCCAAGCATCGTATTATAATAGACATTTGTTTAGTGAGACTTATATAATTAAGTATTATTGAAAAATGGGGGTTTAAATGGATAACAACCGTCTAACCGGAATTTAAATGGGCGAATTAATTTAATATTTGCTTATTTTTCATGAAAAATGGGCCTTTTATATACTTGATATATTAGGCTTAAATTTCTACAATTTGTAAAGCATAAAAACTAAAAACAAAAGAGACCCAAAATCTGACTATTTAACATTTATCGGTTATTCGAGGCCTTAAATAATCGGATCTATAAAGATGCCGGCTTAAAAAACATGGGACTTACTTTGTATACAATGTCTTGAAAAATCCGGGGCCATAAAAAATTGGAGGCTAAAGCCCTAGCTTTACTTGCTTTACCGTTAAGCTACCTTGAACAAAAATACAATGATTAAGGGTGTTATATATATATATATATATATATATATATATATATATATATATATATATATATATATATATATATATGTGTGTGTGTGTGTGTGTGTGTGTGTGTGTGTGTGTGTGTGTGTGTGTGTGTGTATTTTATAACTAAGTGGGTGTTAATTCAGGAGTATTTAGTAATAAATTTGCTTATGTTTATAAGGTTTGAAGATGGTGAGAGGGAAGACTCAGTTGAGGAGGATAGAAAATGCTACAAGTAGACAAGTGACATTTTCCAAGAGAAGGAATGGTTTGTTGAAGAAAG
Organism: Artemisia argyi; assembly: GCA_030686995.1. Taxonomy (NCBI): domain Eukaryota; kingdom Viridiplantae; phylum Streptophyta; class Magnoliopsida; order Asterales; family Asteraceae; genus Artemisia; species Artemisia argyi. The sequence continues at coordinate 124,071,076 of CM060684.1, forward strand.
CTTTTGAGCTTTCAGTACTTTGTGATGCTGAAGTTGCTCTCATCATCCTCTCCCCAAAAGGCAAATTATATGAATATGCAAGTTCAAGGTTTCACCTTTTGTTTGATTTACTTTATGTGTTCATTCTTATGTTTTTAATCCACCATGCATACACATTCTGTGCATATCTTGTAAGTATGCGTACATACTAAACACTAGGAAAAAAACTTGTAAATTTGCTTACATACTCTCTTTTTTTAATGGCAAATTGATCATAGCATAGCAAGAGGCTAGGCAAAAATTACAGGGAAATTGGTAGGGCGCTACAAGGGTCCAATTTATAGCATGGATAATGAATTCAAATAGATGAAATTTGTCAATTAAAATGGAACCCTAAGAAATATACATATCTTTTTTATTTATATAATAAAACAAAACCTCAAGTGGGGACTTTCATATTTTGAAAAAAAAGAATGTTTCCTTATTAGGTTATAATTGAATTATTATTTTTTAATTTATAAATTTATAAATCTGTTTTGTTGATATACTACACAAGCAGAAGATAAATACCAAAAATATAGATAAGAAACAACTAACAATATGATTAAATTTTTTAAAGGATTATCTTTAATAATAAAAAACTATAATTAAAAATCTTTAGGACTTTCGTATTTCGAAAAAAAAAAATGTTTCCTTATTAGGTAATAATTGAATTATTATTTTTTGATTTATAAATTTATAAATTTGTTTTATTAATATACTACACAAGTAGAAGATAAATACAAAAAATATAGATAAGAAGCAACTAATAATATGATTAAACTTTTTAAATGATTATCTTTAATAATAAAAAACTATAATTAAAAATCATAAATCAAACAAAACAAAACAAAGATTAAATTATTTGTTTTTTAATAAATAAAAATTTATCGTTAAAAAAATTTAAAAAAAAACCCGCGCGTGCATGGGCATTATAAATAGTGTATTATATACTGAAAGGACCTTCAATTACTAGATTTATCTAGCTATGATAGCATAACATAACGGCCCAGGTTTGTAAGCTTGTGTTGGTTGTCACTTGAAACTTTGAAAATATGATAACTTAAATGAGCATCAATCTAGTTTGTTGCAACTCGATTAACTGCATACATTATTTGTGCTGTGAATGTGTTCAGCATGAAAGAGACAGTGGAACGTTATAGGCGTTATGTTAAAGAGACTCGTATCCAGAATTCTCCATGTCCAGAAGATGTCCAGGTTTGATGTCTTTCTAAAGAGATTGATGTTCCTTCAATCTTAATTAGGATCTTGACATGGTGTTTGTTCTTCCTTGATGATCAGTATATGCAATCTGTATCTAAAAAGCACAAAATGTTCTTTGCTCTGTATTCAACAACAAAACGTGTCTTAATCGATATCAATGAATCTTGAACTTGATTTTGATTATTAACCTTTAGAACTAATTTTATTCTTTGGTTTTATTCAATGGAAGCATATGAGGCAGTTGGCTGCAGATATGGCAAAGGAGATAGAGATCTTAGAAGTTGCAAAAAGGTGCAAACTGTAGTCTTAATTGTATAGCTATTATATCATCAATTAACTCATCTTTATCTATTTCATCACATATAGAAATTATTTGTACTTTAGCCTTTAAAAAAGAAAGAAATTATTTGTACTTGGCATAAACTCTCAATTATAACTATTTCAGTGCAACCTTATCGAGTTATCATGAATGCATTCCAACAAAGTCGGTCTAAGGGGGGCGTTTTGATGCTTAACTAAAATACCTTCATAAAAAACACTCAAAACCGAATATTAACTATTTGAGAATGTTATAACAAGAATCAATTTGCGTATGCTAAAAGAAATGTAAATAGAAATGCGATATGGGAATACATTTCATTTTCATTGTTTTGTTGAAACCGTGGAGTAAAAGTTAGTTATAAACTTACAATGTTAACAATGCCGTAGCTAGGCAAATGGAGGCCCTGTAACTAAACATGATAATTAGAAATATATTGTAACGATTTAATTTTTATGAGTTTTTCATTAGTGTCACCCACTTGAAGTAAAGTTTAACAAATATTTAAAACAAAATTCCATATATCGTCAATATTTTGAAGTTTTAAATAAATTTTGAGGCCACAACTATATAAAAAGGTATTTATTTTAAGCCTCTAAAAATTTGTGGCCATGTGCGTGCGAGTGTACACCTCGCACACCCTCGAATACGGCTCTGAATGTCAACATTTTTTTTATGCTGTTTTAGGAAAGAAACACAAATACTATAATACTGCATCAATCTTATAGGAAAATACTGGGAGAAGGTCTGGGATCAAGCTCCATTGAAGAACTGCTACTAATTGAACAGCAGCTGGAGAGGAGTGTATGCATTATTAGAGCAAGAAAGGTTGACTTTTCTATAAAATTAAAACCTTTTTACTTATTATTTTACGTATTTTTTTTTTCTAGAAATTTATACTTGACTATATTGATTCTTGATTTGAAACGTTTCTAGGTTTATTTGGTGTTCATCTTTAACCTCTCTTTTTTTATGGTGTAGATGCAAGTTTACGGTGAAAAGGTTGAACAGTTACAATCAAAGGTAATCAAAAACAATAATTTTTAAGTTTCTTATTCAACTAAACAATCTACTAAGTTTTTTTTATCCAATTCTATCAATCTTACTGAGAGTGTATAGTTATATTTTACACTAATAACAGTAATTAATAATTGAAAAAGTTACTGACAACTTGTTTTCTTTGATTTTTATATACTTAGGAGAAAATGCATAAAGCTGAAAATGCAGAACTAAACGAGAAGGTAAGTTGGATTTTGTTAATTTATACTTTACTGTTGTACTGTTAACTTCAATGGTGGCAAAGTTTATGAGTAATCAAGATGAAACTCCGAGCCATGCATAAACTCATACATGATTTGGCATGTGTTTAACAAGTAAAACTCGTCATTTGCTAAATACCAAAAACATGGTAACAGAATTAACTTCCCTTTTAAAATCTTGTAAAAGTTTACATTGAACTTCATGCTTCAAGCTAGTTGTCTATCTTCTACCAGGTACAACTTGTTAATTAGTATTAGTTTAGAGTAGAGCCAAAACAAACTTGTTTTAATTATAATTAACATATACCTCACGCATGTTGCATACATTTCTGTAGTATCTTCAAATGATAGCCGGATCAGTAGAAAGGGACGGAAATTTTATGGACATGGAAAATGAAGATATATCAGATGTGGAAACAGAATTGTTCATCGGACAACCAAAGAGAGAAATCAAGAAAAATCAGCGAAAATCATTTATGTGATATCACATTATATATGCTGGTGCATGTGTGGGCATCTTAAATACTCATATGAGTAATGTTTATAGAAGAATACATCCGTAAACAAGCCCTTTTATAACCTTATTAATTATATGCATGTTGATGTATCTCAGACACTTAATATGTTAATACGCAAGCATTAAACAAAGATTAATTGGAATAAATTGTTGTAAATATAGATCTTTGAGAAGAATCAAACCTATTATCTATGTGGCTTGAACATGACATGAAAAAATTGGTAATATATATGTTTATGTATTTTGAACGCATAATTATATTGTCTTAGATTATAGTGAAGAGCTATAGCTGGAAGGATTATGTGTACAGAAACAAGCCTGCAAATAGCTTTAATTTAATTGTTCACATATGCGGATACTGGTTAAAATCTTGCGGCGACTTTTATTATTTTTAGCCGGAGGTAAATTCATAATCCAAAATGGCACTCCAGCATATTGCTAGAGGCATTTAATAAATTGAAAAGTTATGGAGCAAGCCATGCTTTCTGTTACAACTCCACTCAATCCAACTTACTAATCTTCCTACTTCTATTAGAAACAGGTAAACGGATGAGATTTGCATTTCTCAGGTACCAGGGAGGGTGAGTCTTTGACTCACATGTACACGGCGTAATTAACGGTTGTGTTATAACATAGTAAATTTTTTTGGTAGGTACACCATTTCTTTGATTAGGGTTTAAGCATGCGAAAAGGCCTTATAGCGGATCCTTAAGAGGGGGTTTTGGGGTGGTGTGTGTGTGTGTGTGGGGGGGGGGGGGGGGGGGACGCCATTTCTTTTATTGGAAATACGCCATTTGAATTTCCCAGCCTAGGGCAATTCTTGAGGATATCTTTAATCTTTTCTAGATACAGTGTTGCTGGGTTTGTACCATGCGGACAAGGGCCAATGTTCATTTATCTTTCCAGTTATCTATTTTATCTAATAAAATAAGCTTTTGTATAAGTACCTCTAAGCTTGGAGCATTAAAAATTCGTTTAATGCGCTTACGTGTCTTACCAAAAATTAGCTACTTTGTTAACTATTAAAGACATTCAATAAGCACGCTCCAATTCAAATCAACATCTTCCTCTACACGCTGCATTCAATTTTCCGTTTAATTATTCCTCTCTACGTTTTTTAGTAGGTTACAAATCATACACTAAACAGTTTCCATAAATCCAAAAAATCGTAGGGATGCAAAAAATCAAAACACTCACTTCCTCCTCAAGTTTCGGTCTCAACTATTTTTGTAAACCGATTGATATAGATGTTGATTTGCCAGCCCATTATGATTTTGTTATTTTTTAAATCGGTAAGTTATTTACTTTTTCTCTTTTTCGTTTCAATTTTGTTTGAATTTCGTTTATATTTGTTTCTTACATATGTTCTTTTCTGTTGATATATGTTGATTAATTATACTATGTTAATAAATTATTAAAGCCCTAATTAATACGAATTATAATGAATTTGTATGAAACCCTAATAATTTTAACATTTGGGGAAAATTGGGTTAAATTGGGGAAAAAGGTTATCGTATGCAACTAAATTTAATTTGGGGAAAATTGGTTAAAATTGGTGGAAAGGCTTATCATAGTGTTATAAAATTGAATTTCGTTTGTAACATATAGTTTTAATTTTTATTTTTATTATTTTTATTATACCAAATTTTTTGTTAAAGACAAATAAGAATTAATGAAATAATTAGATGAATAGTTTCTTAATTTATGTCTGTTAATACTTTCCTAAATTTAGTTATATTTATGCCTATATAATGTAAGTAAGTTGTACATTGTTTACCATATTAACATTTCAAATTATCACTTTCATCAAGCATAAAAAAATGGCTACATATATTGCAGGGTTTATCAATGACTTATCGGCAGTTAAAGACAACATCAAACTGCGTGTGCGAATAGTAAGAAGTTGGATGCAGGACGTGTATGGGAAACAAGGATTGAAAAACATGAAATTAGTGATTATGGATGAATAGGTAAGTAAATATATTATAAATCAATATCTAACATTTAATCCTACAACTTCCTTACTAATTTATTTGTTTGGTATATTCGATTGGAACAGGGCACTAAGATGTAAGGGACTATGCGTATGGCATTGGTGAATGGCTTTAAGCACAAGGTTGAAGAAGAAAGTGCTGTTACACTGTCTCGATACAGTCTTGGGGAGATCCAGCCCAAGTATCGCATGGTCAACAAACCACTTCGTCTGAGTTTTTTGTCCAACACAATAATTGAACCATGTCCTGACTTTACCGGTTCTGTTTATGGGTTTGAATTTAGATCATTCACAACAATAGTCGATCTGAAGCAGGATGAAGACGGGCAGTTTGGTACGTAATTTTTGATATGTTTTTCTTATATAATACTATCTGTAAAAATCACATTATTTTTTAAAAAGTTCCACATTGTGCTGTATTTAAAATTTTGTAGATGTAATTGGGCATGTGGTTGCTTGTGACGATTTAGATAACTACGATAAGAACGGCAGATCAGGCAAGAAGAAGCCGTTGACCCTGGCTGATGCCGAGTGAGTACCGTTAACTTTTTAGTGTTTCTATGTACAATAATAAATTATATAGTTGTACTTTGTTCTGTTTCTTATTTTTATAGCACTTGCAGTGGCAACGAAGTCAGATGCACGTTGTGGGGTGCATATGCGTAGCAGTTTCAAGATTTTGTCGATGCTTGCCTCAACCGGGTAAAATCATGCTAATTCTTCAATTTGGCATGATGAAGATATGGGACGGTATACTTCTGAATGATTTTATATATGCTACTTTCCTATATGTTATAATCCATTAAGCTTATTCAATATTATGACTGAATAGGCAAAATGGGAGTTCAAAATGCTTATAATGGGACAAGGCTTTTACTGTTTAACGAGAATGAAAACATTCCAAAAGAAGAATTTATGGATGTGGAGTTCTATAGGCTAAGGTCTGCTTAACGAATTATATCTTTTCTTTAAATGCCATACGTCTGTTTTGATGTTCAACTGGTTTATTTTTTTGACTATTTTTAGGCTGTTTGCTGACAAGGATGAATCCAAAAGTTAAAACACGGCTTCCCGTATTTCTACTCAGTCCAAGCATTCAACTAGAGAGGAATTTTTGAACAGTTGCAGGTCAAAAACATTGTTGAGCTGCTTGATGTTGATCAGGTTACACTTTATACCTGTGCACAACTTTATAAAATATATAAAATGATTTAAAAACCTAAACAACAGTTTACGCACTTTACAGGGTACGCCAAGCTTAATTGTTGGAACAATTATTGCTATCCATGAGGAGGAGGGTTGGTGGTACCTCGGTTGCCGGAAGTGCAACAAAAAAGTAGTTAAAGAATCTCAGTTTGTAGACCTTGAGTCCGAAACAAAACCCAAGTATGGATATCAGCAAACACTTGATCAATGGACATGCACCAAATGTGCCAAGACTGTTACCGGGATAAAAACTGAGTAAGTGCTTTGTCATTGTCTATTTATAAGTAAGATACTAATACAACAGTTTCTTGAAACCATCACCTAACGAATTTTGTGCATTTGGTTGTTGTTTTAGATTTCGTCTTCAGATTAGAGTCCAGGATGACTCAAGCACGATATCCCTGTCGCTCTTTAACGATGAGGTGCAGGCAATGGTTGGTAGGTCTGCTTACCAGCTGTGCGACAAATATGGGTGCAAGGTAATCTAAATTGTACAATATTTTAAAATTCTCAACTTTTTCGGGTTAATACGAGCTGATTATCATAGTAAATATCTTATTTGTTACATGTAGAATGCGGAAGATCAGGTGTTCCCAACAGAGATCACCAACTTGGTTGGAAAGAAGTACGCTTTTAAGGTATCCATTGATGAGGTCAATGCCAAAAAGTTGTTGCCTGTGTTCACTGTTCTCCGTCTGACGGACGATGCTGATATTTTGAACTCTGTTGTTGCCATTGCAACTCCCTCGAAGGTACGGATTCTGCGACATTTTTCCTATAATGCATACTCTATTATTGAGCATGTTGTTGTGTTTAACACTTATCTGTTAAATAGGATCCCGATGTGACATCTTCTGCATTACCTGAAATAACTCCCTTGGTAAGTACATAATGTTTTTTTTTTGTGAAACTCATTTTATAATACTCAGTAACTCATAATATGTTTTGACAAAATCCAGGATCTTGAATCTCAAACTGACGAAAATACTACCCCAGTTGATAAACAAAAGAGTTCTAAACGTGCAGCCAATGTGGAGCATGAAAGTGATGGTTCAAGCATGAAAAAGCAGATTGTCGAGATTAAAAGGGAGAAGCCCAATAAATAAATGCAAATATTCTACATTTACAGACATTTAAGGAAATTGTTTCCATTTTGAATATGCATTTATGCCTATTTTAGACAATATCTTGAACTTTATTACTGTAGACATTTGTGATTGTGTTTTGAAGTAGGAAGTCCCATTCGTGGTTGTCACACATTGGCAGTTTTGGATTTGGTTGTTTATGCTTCTTGGTGAATGCAATGTCTAACTTTTTAAAATGCAGATTAAAATCCTCTTTTTATATATACAATGCATGCTTTTGGCCTCTTCTTTTCATTTTGCAGATTTGAGGCATTGACACCATTTGTCCAAGTTTCAAGAATGATAAAATTGAAGGACTGGATCTCCCCAAATGAAAAGAAGTTTGTTTTATAAATAGTTTTTTTGTGTATAAATGTTGTTTGTAAACAACAGTCATTACGTTTACAAATTTTGTAAGTAGCTTGCAGTTACAATAGTTTGAATTGAAATTGTTATAATAACACTTATTTTATATACAACATATAAAGTTTATTATGTGATTTGTCTTTCAAGCAATCCTATAATACTTGCAACTTTATATAATAAATTGGCAAATATTTATTATAATAAATTTTTATGAAAATTGTAACAATCAAATAATTGTCTAAAATAATTCTAACCCTTTCATGTTTTGATATTCTCTCTAAATTTAGAATATTTGCAAATCGTCCTTAACTTTAAATGCATAAACACTGATATATTGATTAGAAGAATACCTCTTTAATGTTTTAAAATCCTTTCTAAAATTATATTCCTTTATGTATGCTATAAATGGATTCAACATCACATAGAACATCAGTATACTACAATGCCTCTGCGATTCAACAATGGTAATCGTAGGGTTAGGGCTTTCAAGTAAGTATACAGTATTGCTTCTTTAATTCAAATGCATATATTTCATGTCATCTAATTGTGTAATTTTTCTTTAAAATAGTGACCGCTATGTCGCTCCTCCTACCATTGACATATGCATTCATCATGGTGGTAGAGTTGTAACTTCGAATTTACTTTATGATTATTGGGGCGGTGATGAAGTTATGATATGCAATGTTTCAACAGACAATTTAACCTTCGCCACCATTAGATGATTAGTTGCCCAGCATCTAAGTAATTACACTGATGTGTTCCGTACTACTTGCGTGTTCCGAACGTCCCAATGGAAGAACAAGATAGTCTTCGTAGGATAGAGCATGATTTCTATGTTGAGGTGTGGCTATCCGATATTCAAGTTGGTCATGCATTGGATATCTACTTGGCTCATCGTCGCTATCCCACCGTCATTGACCCAAATCATCAAAGGTGGCTCGAACGAAGATGGGAAAGAAACGGAATGATAAGTGGACATGTCGAGTCCAATCGAAGTGCTGCTTCAAGATCAACTATTTTATTAAAACCATGAATTATGCATAAGTATACAAATTTAATGAATTTAGCCCATAAGAATCCGTGTCTAAAACATTTGTTCTCAATGGTAAAGCCACCTTGATCAATTTACCATTTACAAGCAACATTGACTATGAAACTTCATCTTTTGTTATTTTATTTCATAATTTGCCAATCATAACTTATATAAACTACTTTGCTTTTATGAAATTTTCCAAAGTCTAAGAAACAGATGTTTTTAATAAAGCTTATTTATAAAAGAGACCCCATATTAAACAAGCCCACGTCACCAGTCTAAGTAAGCCCACATTCATGCATACCTTAAAACCTGAATTTACAATGGCCCAAAACTAAGTTTTTAAATAAAAACATATGTGTGATTCATGAAAATAAACATATTATAAATCTAACTACAAAGCATATGCAGTTACCATTTTTGCATTTGTCATTCATAATATATCTTAAATACATAACCATATATTGTTCATTGCCATAAGGTTGGGCATTTCCACAGTTTTCTGCTTCTATGAAGCACATAACACAAAACACAAAACAAACATTCGATATTTCAAGTACACATACTGAAACACTAAAAAGAAAACAGTTTAATACATGAAACAAAAACACAAAGTTTGGTGCAGCATGAGGTAGAGTCTTAACACATATCAAACACTGGAATCATAATTGGCTTACTGGAATGCACTGAAGCGCGCACGTCTACAATTTCTTCAACAAGCTTGAAACGTACCATTTTGTTATCAAACCAATTACACGCTTCCACAATATTCTTCCATCTGCAGTTGATTGTCACATGGTTCTTGCTCTTTGGCCTGTCACTGTGGTTTTCGATATCAACATCCACATAGAATTCCTCTTCTCTGAAGCGCAAAAGTGCGTTGTGGTACTTCCACATCTTATGTTTCTTCACAAACTTAAAGTGTATGTTCTGCATTAATACAAGGTCGGATTGTCAAGCAAAAAACTAAACTTTATATGAATATGTGGTAAACAGAGTATATATTCAGAAAAAAATGTGTCCAAAATATCATCTAAGTTATACAAGTGAACGAATAAGAACATATTTCAATGTTTACCGTTACTTTTACTCTATAATAGCAAATCTCTAATAAAAGAATATCAAAATATCACAAAAAACTTATCCGTAGACGGCCTAATAAATATGTTCAGTTACTGATCATCTTCATAAGACACTAAACGCAACATTCTAAATATGGTCATGTATTGAACTATATAGGCACAATCGATTCAGGGCATAATTAGTACATGAAAATCATAATGGACTACTTACCAAATGCCCTCTTTCGGTGACATACGCCAAAATTGGAGCGTAAAAACAATCATCCTCATTATCGTGCTGTGTGTGCCCTTCCCATTCACACATGTGTTTGATTCTCTTTTCTACATTTCAAGGAAACAAATAAAAAATAAAATAATCATATTCATATGTTTTTAATTTCACACAAATAAGTATCTATACTTAATAACAATATTTTACGCAACAAACCTTTAGTATCTGCTGGGCTTTTGACAAATGGTTTTAGATCGTTCAGAACCATACGTTCACAAACCTCATGACGTGTCCCCAACCCATTATCATCAAATGGCATCAATGAAAGAGATTTTTTTAGTAGGTTAGTAAAAACCATTTTGGTGCCACGAACCATGTTTTGAACTTGAGATAGTTGCTGCCATCCCTGACGTTCGAACACATGCACAGTATATGTAACTTCTTCCACTATCTCAATCTCAAGGTGAGTGACAGTTGCTACTTCCATTCCACCGACAAGAACACGGAATTGAGGATTACCAGAGTTTAACAAGAAACCGCGAGGAATAGCATGCGTAACAGTTATTTTTAAAAAACAATTTATCAGCCAACAGTTTGATTATAATAAGATTTCAAATTAATTTATACTATGTAATGATTATAAGTTGGGAATTACCGGCCCTTCTTCAACCTCTTCCAAAGTAATCATGCATCTCCGTTGTCTATAACCTACATCTGCCAAGTTGTACCCATTACATTCGTAGCCGGCAATGTTGTACGCCGTGACATAGTACAAGTCCTATTCTTCACGAATAAAATGAAACATGGCTATGTTTCGGTAATTGCTGTCTTCTAAAAAGTGTTTCCACTCATGTGAATACAACGTCAGATTACCACGAACGATCTTCCAATAGACCTTATGTTTTGTCCCCTTATTATGAATTAAATATATCCACCTGTTCTGCGGGTACCATCTTTCCTTAAAGAACGTTGAAGCATCTGTAATTGAGAATCATACTTCGTATAAAAATTTTAAGTTACACTAATAAAGTTATAAGGTATATACATATTCAAAAAATAAAATACCTGTTGTGTTCCGATGTTTCTTTTGTTTGGCTCGACCAAAAACTGAATGTCCATTCTATGTAGTCTGTTAGAACAACGTTTACATTGTCAATATACTATGTTTATGATCAATTACTTTGAATACATGTTTAACACTGAATCACTTGATGAATGTTAAGTTATCATAAAACTTTAACCTAAACATAAAGTTATAAATACATTCAATCTAACAGCCATATTGAAGCACAAAGTAAACAAACACCATAATAGATTCACCCGACTATATGTCACAACTCACCATTTCAGGTCATTTCAGGTCATTTCCCGAACTTTGGAAAAACACTATTCATCAAACATTATTCATCAAAACACTATTCATCGGTTTACTATTCATCATGTTTGGTGTCAGTTTGACATTCCGAGAAGCATTCAGAAAAATTACTATTCACTAAACACTATTTATTGCCGGAAAAGTTTTCACTATTCACTTGCATTACTCATTTCATCGTAAATTTAGTTTACGGGTATTCAAATTCGCGTAACCGGATTGGTTTAGGTGCGAATTCATTTCATTAGTGCTAAGGACACTGCATACGGACTAGAGATAGTCTACATATCAGCATAACAACATTTACATGTTATACCACTCTTAGGATTTTCAAATTTATATATTTGACACATTTAACATTTTTCTTATAATTACTTATAATAAACGTTAACACCTGGTTTATACACGAAGAATATATCTAAATATTCCCACAATGCTCCCGACATATTTCTATATCTCTTATAACATCTTAAAAGTCATAAAATTCATTTACCCATTATTTTGGAAATTTATTTTATATATAACGTAAGTTTATAAATATTACAACGGTTTTCGTGAAAACTAAACAATAATCACCCGAACACTCAGTAATTGTACCCAACATATTTTTATCATTCTTATGACTTTATTTTGTCCCGGTTAACTTTGTTAACATTTATTTCTATTAAACCCGGTACCCGATTATAACTAAAAACACTAAATTACACCAAATTCTTCACTAGTTTTCTAAATAAATCCCAAGTGCCCCTACCCCCCCCCCCCCCCTCATCCACATGAAACCAGCCCCATAAGTCCTCACTAGGCCATTTTACACAACTTCTTAACCCTTGGCATTTATGCTTGATTATAATACATTAAAACTTGTTACTAAATTACATAAACCATTATAACAATACATACATACATTTCAAAGATCAAAAAGCATCATTTCATCATTTCCATCTCCAAAACCCACGACCGACATCAAAACTGAAGATCAAGTGAAGATTTTTGAAAAGTTATAGCATCAAAGTTGTTCATTTTGTTGGTCTAATCAAGATTCTTGCATCAAAAACACAAGTAATCCAAGGTTTCTAATCATCTCACCACCTATTATTTCAAAGTGAGTATTCAAATTTATTTTCATGTTTTCATCTAATTAACATATGTATCTCATAGTATTCATGCTTAATTTCATGCACAAACTAGTTATACCACTTTATTTTTGTATACTTTTTGAACATACAAACCCTAGATTGTGATTTAGGTGTTCATTTGTAAAATTAACTTGATTACTAGTCATTAGGAACCCATGGCACCCTAAGAAGGTGTATGGTAGGATTAGTATAGTTTTGTGAAGTTTGCAAGAGATTTGATTGAAGTAGAAACTAGTTTTGAACCTTGGAAATGGATTTGTAACAAGTATATAAACATTCTGTCCCATTTTTGTAAATCCAGGAAAATCAGTATATATAAAGGAAACTTTGGCAAATTTTTTAGAAAATACTTTCAAAAACGAATCCGTAGGCGAAAGAACGGATTGAAAAGAGTTTATAACGAAGAAGTTATGATTTTTGCAAGTTTATTGACGAAAAGTATATTTTCTGAAAATACATGCTGTTGGACGTTTTTCGTCGGACAAAAAGAGGCTTTAGACGTAACCCGGAGAGCCAAGCTTTCCAAAATATAATACTACATACTAAGACGTAACCGTGGATATAAAGAACAAGTAAAACGGACTCATAACGACAAAGATATTCACGTTTCAATATCGGCAAAAATCCTCTACAGTTGGCAGCTTTTAGAAATAATAATATTAACACTACGTAATAACTCTAGATTTTCTAGAAATAATACCAAGTATCCAAATTCACAACTAATGAAGTATTAGTGATTACAAGTATATTTTCATTACTACAAGAAGTTATTTCAAGGATTTCAAACCGAGGATTTCAACACTAACATTGATACATACGATATATATATATATATATATATAAGTATATATATTGCAACTAGCTTTATTTTTCTAATAGCCATATTTTCCTAAGTCGTGGAAATATATATTTTTGATAACAACAAGTATTTTTCAAAGAGTAGAGTGGTATAGGAAACATGTGCATGGACATTCATAACATCATTTCATGATCTAAAGTAGATCGTTCATCATTCATATTAGGTTGCGGCTAGTGTGCGCGCCTTGTTTTTCAGCTCATTACATGTTCATGGTACCATCATACCAGGTGAGTCATAGCCCCATTTTTACTGTTTAATGACTTTATAAACTCTTTGGGGGAGATACATGCTTCAATACTGGTTCTATGTTTCTATACGATTTGAATTACTTATGGGGAAGAATACACTGCTTGAATTATTTTTATACAATGCCAAAGTATTACAAATTCCATACATTGCTTAAGTTTCCTTATTACCATGTCTTGACAAGTCCCATTTGTTATCATGGACCGTTAATTTTAGTACTAAGCGAGAGTGAGTGAATAGATCTATTGAGGGTGACGCCTCCATTCGCGTTTGGGTTGCTCCAACGGGACAAATGCATTTCATGTCTTATCAAATTGAGTGCCTGGTAAACACTCTGTTGGGGCCATTACTATGTCTAGCTTCGGGGTCATGAGCTTAAGAGACAATGTAGCATTTTTGATATTTTTGTCGGTTTACTTCATACTTGTGGCTATTGTACATATGAAAATTACTTATGGAATTACGATACTTTTCCACCACTATTACTACGGAATTACGATGCCTTTGCATCAGTCTTACTACTGATTTACGATGCTTTTGCATCAGCCTTATTACTGAATTACGATGCTTTTGCGTCAATCTTATTACTTTTGTTTACACAAACCATACTTATTACATTTGGCAGTGGGTTGTAAACACACAGGTTACAAGTCTCTTATGGCGGGACTTGCAACTGAGTGGATTTACGATGCCTTTGCTGGGAAATCTTCATTTCAATGCATTACATTCTTTTTCACAAGACTCTATGAACTCACCAACCTCGTGTTGACACTTTAGCATGTATTTTTAGGTTTTAATCATATGGCACGCTACAGGAGGTTTTGGCAGGGCATGACATGGTCATAAAAGACTCTGATTTATTCATTTGGGGACCGTTCTAAATTATTTTTAGGGCCTACTTCCGCACTACTTTTAACAATGTAAAATCAACATTTTGATTTAACTATTTTATTCTAAATGATGCAAGTGCAAACTATTTTTGAACTAGTGTTGTAATACCAATTGAGTTACACCCCAGCTACATGTATGCTTCCGCTGGACCCGATTTTGGGGGTGTGACAGATTGGCATCAGAGCTTTGGCTATAGCGAACTAAGTGTTTTTAAAACCTAGACTATAGCTACTTTCAAGAAAACTTAACCCTATGACCGTCACGTGCCTGCCTGCCAAGCTGAAGCCTCATTTGTGGTTAGTTGCTGACATAGGTGATGAGATTTGTGTCTCATTATCTGATATATTATATTCATTTATTATAGTTGATTACTATAATTGTCGTTCATATAAGCATGTTCACGTATCGTATATGTCACCGCATTATGTTTTTCCTTGCATAGTTTCATCATTTGACCTCGAGTTTGGTCACTTGCTTTTGTCTTTCAGAATGTCTTGGTATTTGTGAAGGACATAGTCTTAGTATAACTGAGCTGAGTATTTCAAAATTCATGGGACCTCGGTGGAATATAGACTAGTCATTTATATTCAACCCGGGATAGTAGGACATAGGCTGACTACCTATATCCGACTCAGAAATGAATTTTGCAACACTGAGAATGGTTATAATAAAATTTTGTCTGGATTGAATCCTTTACTCGATTTCCAAATGTTTCATTTATGTGTGTGTATACCCTCGTTGTCAGAACATTCATACCTTTCATCACTTTGTGAACCGCCGCTTGGAAGCACGTCAACTGGTCATTTCATTTCATGAACATTTACGTCTATGCACAATACACTTACATCACAGTATTTTCTTTTATCACAATATTATTTTGTCGCAGTTGTCACAGTCTCTTCCCTTCTCACCATCACTATCATTTCCTTTCCCCATCCCCATATATATATAGAATTAGCTGACACTTTATGGATTCCTATGCCACTCATCGCACACTACTCCCTATATTGATAAGTGGATATTATCAATGACCTCCCTAGGAAAGACTTTCCATACCATCTATAAGGAGAATCGGTACATTAAGACCATTCAAAACTCAACAGAAATATCAAGATATCGCAAAACTATTCGAAACACTATCATTGGCCTGGTCACCAAAATTCCATCATCTAGAAAGTATTGGATTGACTGAATTACAAGATTCGTTTAGATACGAGTGCTCACTAAGCAACACCATAGAGATAAATCCAACCTCTTAACCGAGACTATAGATTGAACATGTCCTCACCAATAGACTTTATCCAAGCATGTTAGACACCTATGCCTTGTGCAGACATACATACCTGACTATTTTATCCTCTTAATACTTTCACTTTTAAATGGATTTTTCTCCAAACTACATTTATACAAAACATATATCTTGTAAGCAATACTTTTCTAAGGCACTTATTTTGATAAGCAAATTCCTTTTGGTTAATCCTTTACAAAACTATTGAATTGTTAGGAAATCTTAAACATCGATCTTTGGTAAACCATATTATCCACCTTATATTGAAAACTGTCCTATCTTGCATAACTATTAAATTTTGAAACATAAAGAAAAATGTTACTTGGAAAGCCGTTTGCTTAAACTTGTAGATTCATTTATTCGGGGAAGGTTTTTGAACAAAACACAATCTCAAAACAAACCTTGAAAAATCAATCACTATATTACATCACTTATACATTTTGGGTTTTGCGAATTGACGACATAGAGCTTGGGGAAAATCGTAGTAATGGAGACTAAGCATCGTAGGTGGAGAAAGACTCGATTCATGACATCCTGCGGAGGATCACCACCTTATCCTAACCTATTATTTTCAACAACACCCCTTTGACGGACTTAACCTTGTAAGTTTTTCTACAAGATTCATAATATCCATTTCAATTATTTCTAATAAAGGAATTTAATTCACCCCAAACACCTAGCAATTACATTAAGATTTCTTTGGAACCACACCACCTATCATCTGCAGACCAATGGTCAGAATTAGAGAACGATTCAAACATAGGGAGATATGCTTAGAGCATGAGTGCTTGACCCTAGAAATGGTTGGACTAATCATTTAACATAAATCAAATTCATCTATAACAATAGTTATCACACCAACAGCGAGAAACTGGCAGAAGTTAGATTGGTACATAACACACATCATTTGGATTGGCATGATACAAATTGGATAACAAAAGAGGTTGAACCTTTAGCATATTGGACCATTTAAGATTCATTTTAGAATCGACCAACTAGCATACAAACTTGAGTTCTGGCAGAATTCAGTAGTATATATTACCAATATCACATTTAAAACATTAAGAAGCGCAGACCATCTATTGATGGGCCAAACTCAGAAAAAGCTCAACTTACTAGTCCAGTAGGCATTCATGAAATAAGCAGAAATTTCCTATAAGTCAAGAATCAGTTACAAGTTCAATAAGTTGTAAACCATTAAAACTTCAAGTTGGTAGGCAGAGTTATGTTGAAAGTTCTGCCTAGGAAATGCATGATATCATTCAGAAAACTTGAAAAGTTAAACCCGATATATACTGGACCATGTAATATTTCAGACAGAGTAGGCCTAGTGGCCGTCAGACTTGAGCCTTGTTAGAGAACAACAAGATTTCACAACCGTGTATTATCATCTTTTCAGATTAGTCACTCATAATCCCATTTGGAAAGGAATCCAACCCCAAAGTCAAACATAAACCTTGCAGGAGAACAAGTAGAAATCATGGACCGTGAGGTCAAACAGTTGAAGTAGAGTCGAATTCCTATCGTTAGAGTTCGCTGGAATTCTCGAATATCATAACCTTTTCACCAATATGTTTTCAGAAACCAACATAAACTGAACTTCGGGACGAAGTTCCTTTTAGAGGGGAAGACTGTCACAACTCACCATTTCAGGTCATTTCAGGTTATTTCCCGAACTTTGGAAAAACACTATTCATCAAACACTATTCATCAAAAACACTATTCATCAGTTTACTATTCATCATTTTTGGTGTCAGTTTGACATTCCGATAAGCATTCAGAAAAATTACTATTCACTAAACACTATTCATTGCCGGAAAAGTTTTCACTATTCACTTGCATTACTCATTTCATCGTAAATTTAGTTTACGGGTATTCAAATTCGCGTAACCGGATTGGTTTAGGTGCGAATTCATTTCATTAGTGCTAAGGACACTGCATACGGACTAGAGATAGTCTGCATATCAGCATAACAGCATTTACATGTTATACCACTCTTAGGATTTTCAAATTTATATATTTGATACATTTAACGTTTTTCTTATAATTATTTATAATAAACGTTAACACCCGGTTTATACACGACGAACATATCTAAATATTCCCACAATGGTCCCGACATATTTCTCTATCTCTTATAACATCTTAAAAGTCATAAAATTCATTTACCCAGTATTTTGAAAATTTATTTTATTTATAACGTAAGTTTATAAATATTACAACGGTTTTCGTGAAAACTAAACAATAATCACCCGAACACTCAGTAATTGTACCCAACATATTTTTATCATTCTTATGACTTTATTTTGTCCCGATTAACTTTGTTAACATTTATTTCTATTAAACCCGGTACCCGATTATAACTAAAAACACTAAATTATACCAAATTCTTCACTAGTTTTCTAAATAAATCCCAAGTACCCCTACCCCCCCCCCCCCCCCCCCTCATCCACATGAAACCAGCCCCACAAGTCCTCACTAGGCCATTTTACACAACTTCTTAACCCTTGGCATTTATGCTTGATTATAATACATTAAAACTTGTTACTAAATTACATAAACCATTATAACAATACATACATACATTTCAAAGATCAAAAAGCATCATTTCATCATTTCCATCTCCAAAACCCACGACCGACATCAAAACTGAAGATCAAGTGAAGATTTTTGAAAAGTTATAGCATCAAAGTTGTTCATTTTGTTGGTCTAATCAAGATTCTTGCATCAAAAACACAAGTAATCCAAGGTTTCTAATCATCTCACCACCTATTATTTCAAAGTGAGTATTCAAATTTATTTTCATGTTTTCATCTAATTAACATATGTATCTCATAGTATTCATGCTTAATTTCATGCACAAACTAGTTATACCACTTTATTTTTGTATACTTTTTGAACATACAAACCCTAGATTGTGATTTAGGTGTTCCTTTGTAAAATTAACTTGATTACTAGTCATTAGGAACCCATGGCACCCTAAGAAGGTGTATGGTAGGATTAGTATAGTTTTGTGAAGTTTGCAAGAGATTTGGTTGAAGTAGAAACTAGTTTTGAACCTTGGAAATGGATTTGTAACAAGTATATAAACATTCTGTCCCATTTTTGTAAATCCAGGAAAATCAGTATATATAAAGGAAACTTTGGCAAATTTTTTAGAAAATACTTTCAAAAACGAATCCGTAGGCGAAAGAACGGATTAAAAAGAGTTTATAACGAAGAAGTTATGATTTTTGCAAGTTTATTGACGAAAAGTATATTTTCTGAAAATACATGCTGTTGGACGTTTTTCGTCGGACAAAAAGAGGCTTTAGACGTAACCCGGAGGAGCCAAGCTTTCCAAAATATAATACTACATACTAATACGTAACCGTGGATATAAAGAACAAGTAAAACGGACTCATAATGACAAAGATATTCACGTTTCAATATCGGCAAAAATCCTCTATAATTGGCAGCTTTTAGAAATAATAATATTAACACTACGTAATAACTCTAGATTTTCTAGAAATAATACCAAGTATCCAAATTCACAACTAATGAAGTATTAGTGATTACAAGTATATTTTCATTACTACAAGACGTTATTTCAAGGATTTCAAACCGAGGATTTCAACACTAACATTGACACATACGATATATATATAAGTATATATATTGCAACTAGCTTTATTTTTCTAATAGCCATATTTTCCTAAGTCTTGGAAATATATATTTTTGATAACAACAAGTATTTTTCAAAGAGTAGAGTGGTATAGGAAACATGTGCATGGACATTCATAACATCATTTCATGATCTAAAGTAGATCGTTCATCATTCATATTAGGTTGCGGCTAGTGTGCGCACCTTGTTTTTAAGCTCATTACATGTTCATGGTACCATCATACCAGGTGAGTCATAGCCCACTTTTACTGTTTAATGACTTTATAAACTCTTTGGGGGAGATACATGCTTCAATACTGGTTCTATGTACGATTTGAATTACTTATGGGGAAGAATACACTGCTTGAATTATTTTTGTACAATGCCAAAGTATTACAAATTCCATACTTGCTTAAGTTTCCTTATTACCACGTCTTGACAAGTCTCCTTTGTTATCATGGACCGTTAATTTTAGTACTAAGCGAGAGTGAGTGAATAGATCTATTGAGGGTGACGCCTCCATTCGCGTTTGGGTTGCTCCAACGGGACGAATGCATTTCATGTCTTATCAAATTGAGTGCCTGGTAAACACTCTGTTGGGGCCATTACTATGTCTAGCTTCGGGGTCATGAGCTTAAGAGACAATGTAGCATTTTTGACATTTTTGTCGGTTTACTTCATACTTGTGGCTATTGTACATACGAAAATTACTTATGGAATTACGATACTTTTCCACCACTATTACTACAGAATTACGATGCCTTTGCATCAGTCTTACTACTGATTTACGATGCTTTTGCATCAGCCTTATTACTGAATTACGATGCTTTTATGTCTATCTTATTACTTTTGTTTACACAAACCAAACTTCTTACATTTGGCAGTGGGTTGTAAACACACAGGTTACAAGTCTCTTATGGCGGGACTTGCAACTGAGTGGATTTACGATGCCTTTGCTGGGAAATCTTCATTTCAATGCATTACATTCTTTTTCACAAGACTCTATGAACTCACCAACCTCGTGTTGACACTTTAGCATGTATTTTCAGGTTTTAATCATATGGCACGCTACAGGAGGTTTTGGCAGGGCATGGCATGGTCATAGAAGACTCTGATTTATTCATTTGGGGACCGTTCTAAATTATTTTTAGGGCCTACTTCCGCACTACTTTTAACAATGTAAAATCAACATTTTGATTTAACTATTTTATTCTAAATGATGCAAGTGCAAACTATTTTTGAACTAGTGTTGTAATACCAATTGAGTTACACCCCAGCTACATGTATGCTTCAGCTGGACCCGATTTTGGGGGTGTGACACTATAGACCCTGAAAATTAGCCAATTAATCACATGCAACTACTTTTTTAGAGACTTATATCCGAACCTACTTATATTTACAAAATCAACCTAAATTTATGAATATGCTCATAATTCACCATTCTTACTTTTAACTAATAAGATATCATTATGATCTGTTACTTTGAATATATGTCTAGCACCTAATCACTTGATCGGTGCTAACTTATCATCGAACTTTTACCTAAACATAAAGTCATAAGTAGATTCAATCTAACAACCATATTGAAGCAGAAAGTAAACAAACGCCATAATAGATTCACGACTTATAGACGCTAAAATTTAGGCGATTAATCACATGCAAGTACTTTTTAGAGAGATATATCCGAACCTACATATATTTACAAAATCAACCTAAATTTATCAATAACCTAAACCTTCACTATTTTAACTTTAAACTAATAAACTATGTTTGTCCTCAGTAACTTTGAGTACATGTATATGACATAATCACGTGATCATTCTTAACTTATGAAAAACATTTTAGCCTAAACATAATCTCATAATGTAGATGATAACAAATATATACTTAGAGATTACTCTATTAATCAAACTTAAATATATTAAATCTAACACCAATCTTGAAGCAACAAGAAACAAAACGGCAACATGGTTTAGATCAGCCTATACAACCTAAATAATGGGGGATTCATCACATGCAAGTATTTTTTAGAAGACTTTTATACTCACTGAGTATCGGTTATCACTTCCAATGGTTATCGTAAACAATTGCTTATCTAAAATATATGAATCACAATATATATATATATATATATATATATATATATATATATATATATATATATATATATATATACCTTTTGATTTGACAGTTATGGTTGATGAATCGCCCAAGAAGATGAGTAAGATTTTTTCTTTTTTGGGATAATATCAAACCCCTTTAAATGTGAGCATCAAAACTTATGGGAAGTATAACCGAGTGAATGTTTGTCAAATTTGTAATGATTATGGTTAGTATAAGAATATATATATATATATATATATATATATATATATATATATATATATATATACCTTTTGATTTGACAGTTATGGTTGATGAATCGCCCAAGAAGATGAGTAAGATTTTTTCTTTTTTGGGATAATATCAAACCCCTTTAAATGTGAGCATCAAAACTTATGGGAAGTATAACCGAGTGAATGTTTGTCAAATTTGTAATGATTATGGTTAGTATAAGAAGTTAAGTATATTGATATTAAATTACTACATACGTTTGATATATTATCACAAAATAAAATACCTCTTGATGCATAGAGTGTTTTTGTAAACAAAATATGTCCATCCTTTGATTTGTTTTACTACATGAAAACCTTTTTGTCATAAAAAAGAAAAAGATTTGTTTTATATAAACCAAAAAAAAAAAATTATATGTAATCTACAAATAAAATACAAAATTTTATAGATACATGCCTAATATATGAACATTCATTTCCTATAAATCCAAGCATATATTCGTTCCACACATTTATTGATATATTAGTTATTTTTTGTCAAACTATGGTGAATAGCAATGATTCATCAAAGGTAGAGTACTTTTTTTTTTTAAATTCATTTGTAACAAGTGTTTATAGTATACTAATACTTATGTAATTTTTATTGATTTCTTTCGATGTAGGCAAGCAAAGAACAAGAAAATGATAAAGCATTAGATTCTGTATATGTGCCAGGAAAAGATATACCGGTGATTTAGATATCGGATGATGACGTGGTAAGAATTAAACTTATATATTGCCGCAAAAAGTTGTCCTCATAAATTTGTTTTCATAAGTAATGTACACTTTAATATAGATTTAATTTATTTTTAAATTGTGCAGGCTAAACCCGTCTCTCAGAAACGCGAAAGATTGAATAAAGATGAAAAAGTTGTAAACAACGATGTTGTTAATATTAGTTCTTCTGATGATGTAAATGCATAAGCATTCTAACCCCAAAAAAAAAAATTAATATATATGGTCTTATGATGACATTCAGAGATAGCCATTGACCATCATATATTATTTGTTTACATTGCTATAGTTTGGTGTTGTTTTTATTATTACTATTAATGTTAAGTTTGTATACTTTTTTACATAGGACCATGACGAGGATTCACCTCTCACTTTCCGTCGCTTGAACAAGAAACCAAGAACGTCGTCATCCAATCAACATTCCTTTGCTTTGGTTGACGAAGAAATGGATGATGACATTGAAGTAGATAATGGTATTCACATTAGCAATACCGTAGAAGAAGGTACGGATGAGGAGGATGTCATTGGTTTAGAGGACCTTGAAAGTGACGACTCTTCGGATGACGCTGATGATGGAGATGACTTAGCCGACTTCATCGACGATGAAGATGCACTGACTGATAATGATGATACGGATGACGACAACGACGATTTTTGATAATCAAAACATCAAATCTTGTACGTGGTCAGCATTTTTTTTTTCTAAATAATGACATTATTTGCATGAATTTAATTTTATAATTTTCCCAAGTTTTATTTTTGTTTTTTGTTAAATGTTCTCACACAATTTTCATAAGTTTTTTGTTTATTTTAATTAATATATTTGCATTACATCATTTTTGCATTTCATTGACTTTCTATGTATATATTTTGTTACTCACTTTTATAGTGTAGATTTTACATGTACACCCATATTTAACATATTGCGTATAATCATGGACCATATGTGTAAATATTATAAAATAAAAAAAAAAGACAAAAAAAAAAAAAAAAAAAACCCTAATTCGTGCAACAATCATCTACACATAATACCTATATATATATATATATATATATATATATATATATATATATATATATATATATATATATATATATATATATATATATATGTATATATATATATACTCATCATCTACTTATACCTTCTTATACCAACAACATCCTATATTTTATACATGGCATCATCAAACCCTAAAAACATTGAAGATACAAAGTCACATGCTTATGAGAATAACTACAATTCCGATGATGCAACCTTTGTTGCTCCAAAACACGATCCCAAACCAAATAGTCAACATGGAGTTCGTGTTGAACAAGCAGATTCTAAAGTGGATGCAGCATTGAGGTTTCTTAAATCAGTCTTTGAAGACGGTGATTCTTCTACGAATAAAAAAGGTCATTTTCATATATTTCGTTTACTAAATCATCACATACATATGTGTTTTGCTACTAACTATATATTTCTCAATGTTTTTTGAATGTCACAGATGAACTTGATGTTAACATTCTGCTTGACTGGCTTAAACTAAATGTAGGTGATCATGATGAGTGTCAAAAGGTTTTAAAAGGTGTAGCGTCGAAGCTTTCAAAGGCAGATGGGTTGATCAACTAATTACGTGCAATGGGTCATGAATTAACAGATGACTATGTTGTGGATTTAAACTTCTTCAGTGAAGATTGAACTTCCAACATCTCATTATCTATCTACTTTCAATATGTTTTCATAAAAAGATGTCTATGTAGTAGTTTCATGTAATAGAATTACTCATTGGCTTCCCTTGAATAAATATTGATTACTGAAATATCGATAACTATTTGACATCCAATATTCAGTTACGTTTCGCAATTTATTTCCTTTTAATGTCATTGAATGTAAATAAACCATATTAATATATAATGATGTGTTTCGGTTACAAAGATTTTATTACATCATTCATTCAACCAATTTATTTCACTTTACAAAAATAAAGAGATGTTATTTTATCAACAAAATCAATTACAAATCTTTTTATTCAAAACTAATTATTCTTGCAATTATACATTCACTATAAATGTCCTTTGTAATTCGAATTTGATTACCACCAACTAATAATCACACAAACCTAAATTACATGGTACTCTAAAACTTCCATCCTAACCATGGCAGAAAACAAACTACCAGATGCAAGGAAACGTAAAAATTCAGACTTGGCCGGTCAAAAACCACAAACTTCCAATCAGCAAAGTGTTCCTTTAACACATATACCCACGCCTCAATATTCAAACCCACGAGCTCCGTTGTCAGATCTACTCACACCACCTCCAAGCAAAAGAGTTTCTTTGGCCGAGATTCTCACATGTAAGTTTCTGTATGTATAAAAAAAAACATGATATAACTTGGTCTTATGATATATAATTTAGTATGTTTGTATGCATTAGATGATCCACCAAAGGAAAACATCGCTTCATTTTCGTTATCAAATACCTCTTCAGCGCAGCCGTCAAATAATGCAGGTTTGAAACACTTTGATAATTTTATTTTCGTGGTCGTATGTTTTGATTTATACACCTTACAAAGTGCTAATACAATTAACTGGGTATTCATGATTTTCTTTCAAATTATAGGCTCATCTATGCATTTTACACACAAGCAAAGAAGACCTTATAGTAGTAGAGTACCGCTTCAAGACGTTACTAACAGTGAGTTACTTCTCCACTGACAACATACAAAACTAATTATTACTCATCTTCTTATCGTTTATGTTGCCTAATCAACCAATTATAATTCGCCTATATTACTTATGTGATTTCAGGACTAAATTTTCAAACAACTAACAACTTATTCACCTTAGATTCTCACGTCCCGCTTGCAACTTAGTTATCACCGTTGACTCCAGCTGCTACTACAGATGTTAGGCGAACTTCAACTTCAACTTTTCAATCATAATTAGGTTATATATCTATTCTTTATAGTATGCTCCATGTAATTTTCAAAAACACATTTGTGTCTTGCCTTTTTAACAAATACAATATCCTAACGTCGTTTTTTTGTTATATTATATTACGAATACTTTCTATACTTCTTAAAAATGCACACCAATGAACAAATGTTTTCACAAAATATACAGGTCGTATGTCGTATACGCCAATCCAACAAACGGATATTCTCACAAGTTCTTCCGCCACAGCTCTTAAAAGAACTCCAACTTCAGGAATTTCAATAGGTTAGAATAGCTATTTACTTGTGTTATACCTTACATACACGTAATATTTGTAGCTTCTCCTTACCACAATATGTTTTGCATGTTCAGAATCTCAAAATGATGTTCTTTGCAACACTGTTTGCAATGCTAATCGTAGATCAGCTACGCGTATTGCTATGGCAAGCAGTGATAATCAACCATCAACTGTCGCTTCAACGCGAAAAAGGCAAAATCCTTTGCACGCTTTTTCAACCGGTATTCTTAAAACTCTCCTTTATGTTTTTAAGTTTTCCATCAAATTTATTCTATATATTTGTTACTTAAAATTATTTCTAAACGATCATATATGTCTAAAAACATCATTTACACATAAAATTGGTAGGTCCTCTTTCGCTTATTGCGAACCAACCAGAAACCGTTAGAACAACTCCTTCCTCCAATGCCTTCATCAGAACGTCACCTTCTCGAAACTCAACATGTAAGAAACATATACATGTGTCTTATAGTATACGCTTTCTAAAAATGATATTATTTTCTGACTTTGTTAATTAAATTATCTATAGTATCAACAACGCCCCTTGCTTTGAATACGAGTAACACTATTAATAGTGGTAGAAGCACGTCTAATGCTTTGCAAACAATTTGTGATCAAGTTACACCAGTTGCCGCCACACGTAGACAACAAACTCCTATGACTAATGTTTCAAACGGTAAGTTTTGAAACATAAAATATTAGTACATTATATCATTGTTACATGTTTAACTTTGTTTTTATTATGACCATTATGCTGTTTTCAGTTTCTTTCCAAACACCATCTATTCCTGCTGTAAGAACGGAAAAATCAACATATGAAGTGGGTGAATCATCAAGAAGCAGAAAGAGGTCTAACAGACAAGCTTTACGGTCTCAAACGCCGGTTAGATTTAATCTTAATGTTGACGGTGGGGATGTTAGGAAAGAATATGACAAGTACATTGGTGTATCTGATGGTAATTCCTTTAACTCATACACCAACGCCTCATGCAACAAAATTATTATAACTTGTACATTAACGGTTATTAATAACGTTATTAAATTTGCAGAGTAGTTTGATCATGGTGATCCGACGTTTGAGTGCACGAATGTCATGCTTTGGTATGGGAGGCGGAAGCGAGAAAAGGAAACCTTAATCCAACAAAAAAATCCTATGGCAAGAGAAAAGTGTTTATCAAACAACCACCGCCTGCTCTACAGCCGTTGCATGATTTGTTTTACAATGACGATGCTAAGATTAAAAATTTCAAAAAAAATGTCCGAACATACAATAGGATGTTTTCGTTCACTTCAATGGGTGGAAAGGTGGATGATAAAATAAACAAGCAAGGCCATGCTCCATACGTTTTCCGGCTGCATGGACAAACGTACCATAGTATTGGTAGTTTGGTTCCGGAAGGAGGTGCTCCTCATAAATTTGCCTAGCTGTATATATATGACACGGATAACGAAACTGAGAATCGAGCAAAAGCGTTAAGGTAATATGCGTCACTGCATTTCTGAATTTGTTTATGCATATTGAGTAAAACGTTGTTTTTAAGTTGCTGAAGATAGGTCTAATGACATTAATGTTGTCATTTGCAGCGGTTCTTCTTCGTCGTCTGGTCAAAGCATTTCAAATGACCGTATTGATCGAAACATTATTGCTGAGGTAAGAGATATTTTAGACTCCTCCAGTGATTTGGTTCAAACATTTAGAAGAGCGCGTGACCGGTACAACGAAGACAACGAGCAGAATATAAAAATAAAGCTCATTGCAAAGCGAGGCACAGATGGACGGAATTACAATCTTCCAACGTCAAATGAGGTTGCTGGTCTTATTGTAGGTGACTTCGATACATGTGTAGAAGATAGAGATATTGTGATAGAAAAGCATCGTGAAGGTTTGCAACGTATCAACATTTTCCATCCTATGTACCTTCATTTACAATACCCTTTGTTGATGCCACGGGCACAAGATGGTTATTATTTGGGTATACCGCCTAGAAAGAAAGCTGGCAGGCGTCCTGTTCGGTCTTGCAACTCCGACCCGTCCGTGGAAAAAACCGACAAAACAGTCACTATAAGGGAGTGGTTTGCTTTTCAGATAATGGATCACCCAAATCAAGAAAATTTATTTACGCGTGGAGGTCGTTTGTTTCAGCAATTTCTTGTGGATGGTTACACTATGGTTGAGACGGAACGTTTGTTTTTCCATCGATCAAAACAGAAAAAACTTAGATGTGATACGTACTCAAACATTCATAAGAGTGTTGCGATTGGTAATAACGACCCCACTACCCTTGGAAAGCCCGTCATCTTGCCTTCTTTGTTTACCGGTGGACCAAGGTTCATGAAACAAAACTATATGGATGCCATGGCCTTGTGTAGATGGTATGGCTGTCCCAATTTGTTTATTACCATTACTTGCAACTCTAACTGGCCGGAGATTGCAAGATACATGCGAGAGCACAACCTTTCTGCTACAGATCGCCCTGATGCGCTTACAGGAGTTTTTAAAATGAAACTGGACCAGTTAATGATTGATTTGAAAGAACGACGTTTATTTGGACGCGTTCAGGCAGGTAATGTACATAACAGTTTACTATATATATTTATACGTTTGCCTGAATCAATTTTTTATTATGTCACCAACTTTATACATTTATATTCTTGAAACTAAATGTTACACAATTTTGGTAGTTGTGTACACTGTTGAGTTCCAAAAGCGAGGACTTCCTCATGCGCATATTTGTTTGTTCTTGCACAAGGACGACAAGGTCCCCAATGCTGATCAGATTGATAAACACATTTCCGCCGAGATACCAGATAAAGACGAGGACCCGGATTTGTACAAGTTGGTTTCTGATTTTATGATGCATGGTCCTTGCGGTGAAGATGATCCAAATCAGCTTTGTATGGATGCCGATAAATGTACAAAACACTTTCCTAAAAAATTCACAGAACGCAGTTCCGTAGACGCCGAAGGATATCCTGTTTATAGAAGAAGGGACGACGGAAAGTATGTGGAAAAGAACGGTCATCAAATGCATAATGGTTATGTTATCCCGTATAACGCTATGCTGCTCAAACGTTATCAATGCCACATTAATGTTGAGTGGTGTAACCAGACCGGTTCGATCAAATATTTGTTTAAGTATATCAACAAAGGTCCGGATAGAGTGTCGGCACAGGTTGATGGATCTAAACACCTTGAACTTGTGTTAGATTGATACTTTGAGTAATATCACTAAGTATGCGGAATCTACTTAGTAACACTTAGAAGTTTGATTGTAAGTAAGACAGTTGTATATGAACAAGAAAAATGTATGTAAACAAACTATTAGCTCCAATATTATTAATGATAATAATACGAGTGATCTTGATATCACTAGGGTTACACCTTGAAGCTCTAGAAAAACGTATGTCAAACCTTTAACCTAGGATCTCCTTTTATAGCACAAGGAGTCCTCTTCTACAAGATAAGTATAAAGATAATAGAATAAGATATACACAAGATCTATTCTATATTTATCTAAACACGTTTCCTAACAGTTATCTAATAAGCAGTGGTAATATATGTTCTTGCAGTGGTAATGAGTTTCCACTGCAAGTACAATCTTCTGCAGTTGTAACATCTTTTCTTAGCCGTGCTAACTGTTAGTATAATTCCCAACAATCCTCCCCTAACTTATGATTAATACATAAATCAATAAGTTTCTTCAAGTATTCAGTAAACATGAGGATATGGGAATTCTTCCAAACACTTATCTTTTTCTTCTTAACTCTTTATCAGCTCTCACACTTTGATCATAAATCCTTTGTAGCAAATCATCTATGACTTTAGTTCTTTCCCAGCACCTAAGCTTCTCTGACAACATCACTGTCAATACTCCAGCTCTCAATGGATATTCTTTCTCAGCCAGCATAAAGACATCAACTCCATCTTGAGTAGACACATGATGCACAGAACTTGAATCATAGAATTTCCACAAAGTTCTTGTACCATGAGCTTCAAATCTCCAATATCTATCACTTGGGTCAGGTTCATATAATCTTCTGAAGTGAACCCATAACTCCTTAGCCTTGACATCAACAAGTTCATCCTTTTTAAATTGATCTTGAACAATCCTCCACAAAGTATCCAAGTCTTCTCTATCACAAGATCTAACAATATCTTCAAAATCACTGCACATGCTTGTGACATTTCCAGTTCTAATGATCTTCCAAGCTACACCAAAACTATCAGAAAAGATTTCCCAACCAACTACTGGATATTTTGCTTGTAGAGGTTCTATATTGAGTACATCAGTCTCTATAAACAACATGTTTGTAACTTGCTCTTCTGTCAACTTGCTAGGACCTTCTTTTGCTTGAGATGATTTCTGAGTCTTCAACTTCTTTGCTTCTTTTGATTCAAGACTCACTCCAGTCCTTTTTGCCTTCACTGTTATTGGTTCTTGATCCATTGGAATGAATTTACTATCTTGTCTTTTGATTCTATAATAAATTCCTTCAATCTGATCATGTGACATTCCTTTGAATTGATCCATCTTCATATTACCAACATGGCAACAAAAAGTCTTCATCTCAGCAATAATCTATGCCTTTGTAGGTTTTCTTGGTTTCTTTTGACCTTTTCTAACATCCCCAATGATTTCATCAAGAGCCTGCTGATTCTTCATTTGAATGAAGTCTTTTAATTGAGCAGACCTTTGTTCTTCATCCAAGGTTGTATTTGCAATCAATTCAATAGCCTTCTTCCTGATTACTTGATCATTATTAATCAAGTAGTCAATCTCTTCTTCTGTAGGCACATAAGTGAATAATGGAGGTTTCTCATGTATGACAGTTGGTGAGACACTTGAAATAGGTTCTGCCATTACAGCTTCAAGTTTATCCAACCTCTTAGTTTTCATAAAACTAGCAACTTCATCTTCCTCTAGCTTTCTCTTTCTTTCATTCTCTTGTTGTTGCTCTGCCAATCTTGCATCAAAGTCAATCTGAGCATGTTCTTTCTTAGAAATCTTCCTTGTCTCTTGATCTGAAGCAATCACAATAGCTTTTCCTTTAATTGATCTTATTCTGACAGCTTCTTCCTCTGCAGTGGTAATTTCTTGAGTAGCAGTGAGAACTTTTTCACTTGCAGTGGTAATTGGTTGATCAGTGGAAACTTGTTCTGCTTCAGTGGAAATTGGTTGAGTAGTTCCAACTAAATCATCAAAGTTAAAACCAGCATCAGCATCCATATCTTCAAAATCCAATTTCCTCCCCTCAGTGTCAGCTACATCATCGTTTGCTTGAGCATAATCAGAATCAGTGAGCTCAGCAAACTCTTTTTCAAAATTTTTTACTCCTCCCCTTAAGCTCTGCATCTATTTTCCTCCCCTGTTTGGAAGAATCTCCTAAAACTTTAGTAGATTAGCAGAAAACTCATCCTGAGGTGAAGATGATGAAGATAACACAACTTTAGATCTTTTCTTCTTGAGATTCTCAACTTCAGTCTGTAATCTTTGAATCTCAGCCTTCAATTTATTCAGCTCTGTGGCATGGTGTTCTTTGGTCTGTGCCAGGTCTTTCTCCAGAGCTTGAACCTGCTTGACTAATTTGGTACAAATGTCCATCAATTCAGGTAGTTGCACACTGCCTTCATCACTTCCAACTATGTAACCTGCTAGGAGAGGTGAATCATGAGGCATTGATTCAGGCTCTTCCCTAGTTGGACTAGGATTAAGCCTTGAACCACCACTGCTTGTCCCTAAACCAAAAGGTTCAGCAACATGCAATGTTGAGATGAGAGAAGTTGACTGTTTAGACCTTCTCTCATAAGTGTGAGTTACAGCAGGGGTATGTTGAATGTGTGGAACAATAATAGTGGGTGTGTTTTGGGATACAACTGGGATTGTTGCATCTTCACCCTGTACTTGAGCAATTTTAGCAAGCATTTGAGGAAAAAGTGGATGAACCTCCCCATTCCAAAGATCTGAAGCCTTACACATGTTTTGAAAAACTTTTGGCTTTAGGCTGGAAGGTTCATAAATTTTATTGTGAGGTCACAGTTGAAACTCATTTAACACTACCTGCACAAACCTTGGATACATCAAAAATTTATATTGACTCTTTACATTGCCTTTCATATTATTGAAAATAAACTTGGAAAAATTGAAAGTCCTATCAGTTGCCAAACAAACCAAAGGATAAGCCATGGCTGATGCAAATTGTTCATAAGATGTTTTCTTAGGACTCAGGCAATGTAAAAGAGTGTGAATCAAAAATCTCCAATGGGGACAAAAACATCCTTTTCTGAAAGTAACTTTTTGTTCAGATGTATCATACCCCATTAAAACAATATTAATGAAAATTTCTGAATTAGGTAATGTGATGATACCATTGAGATCATCCAATTGGAGAATTCTCCTCAAGGATGACTCAGTAACATCAATAGTTACCCCATCAACTGTGGCTCTTAGAGCATCCACATATTCTTGTGTGTCTCCCTGTTCAAGAGTTATGGACTCCACAGTGTTCCAGAACTGTTTGATATGAGAGACATAGATTATGGGATTAATAGTTAAGGCATACCTTATATGAGTTGTGTTTAGAAAATCCACAATCTGATGAAAAACAGGGCCACTCTTCTCGTTTGACTTTTGTAAGTAGGCCACTTGGTTGTGCTCCTCGACAAATTTTAGAATCGCCATGATATTTGTGAAAAAGAGAATAAAAGTGTTAGTAATCAAGATAAAAAGCAAGCCGTATGATGATCAATTTATACTAATAGGGTTTGAGGAGGTTGCGTAATGTAAATTATCTTTAGAAAGAATTATCTTTGGAAAAAGAATAATTTATAATAAGTAAGTAGATAATTCACAAAAGATTTTACCCTATTAATAAGGAAAGACGGTTATTTACAAGGGCTAGTAAAAAATGGATTACTGACACAATAGTTGTAACGGCTAGTTCATCAGTGGAAAAATTACTCTTGCAGTGGTAACTAATGAACTAGCAGTGGTAAAATTTTCACAACATATCAAAGAGCAGTGGTGAACAAAACATGAAAATTTGCTGCTCTCATTATAGTTTTGAGCAAACTACCAGCTATCAACGGATTTGATATGTCTTTACCATGAGCCGTTTACTATGGACTAGCCAACTCTTGATCACTTGGATGTATGGTGAGTTGATAACCTAGTTTTTGGTAAACTATCAACCATAAACGGATTTGATAAGTCTTTACCAGTAGCCGTTTGCTCTGGACTAGTTGATTCTTATGTGGATTAGACATGGTGAATCAATAACCATTTGTTGTGTGTCTATGATACACACCTTATTACTCCAATGACTCCAATTATATGGGTTGTATTCAGCAACTCAACTTAACCCATAAAACTTAACCCAAAGTAACTTTTTAACCAAGTTACTATTCACAAAAATATCTTCCAAAAGTCAACCCGATAATAACCAAATTTACTCCTCCAACCTACCAAAACAAGTAGGAGTAAATATTCTTCATTAATTAGAATTCGACCTTGACCTTGCATATAAAAGGGGGCTCAAAACTTTTATCTTTCATCAACCAACAACTTCAACAACACAAACCCTTAATCAACACAATGAGTTGGTTTCCTTTAATCTACATCTCTTCTGATGACTCTTCAGATGAGAAAATCAGTTATTGTTCAGACTCTGAAGAACTGTCAACTGAATGGAGTGGATATTTTCCACCAAGTGCTGCAACTGCTACATCTTCAAGCATGAAACCCAACAAGAAGATTTCAGTTGATCCTGCTCCATCACTTGAGTTTTATTCAAGCTCTACATCAGATGATGATAATGATCCAACCTTTGATCTTTCCAAAGAACTTCCAAAGGCCCTCACCACAGCTTTGACTACAGCAATAAACAACATGAAGTGGCCAGCTGTTGAAAAGCCAACTCAAGCACCAAGGCCTCCCAAACAAGTTATGGGACTGGCTTGTCCAAGGAAACAGCTTTCTTTTGATGACAAGAGAAAGAAGACATCCAAAGGCAAGCATCAGTATGAAGGAAAAGGAAAGAAACCTATGGAGTAGGTGTTAGGTTGTAGGGTCATGTCTTGTGTGATGGTTTTCTATTTTGGTGACAATGTTTGCTTGATGGTTGTAATGTACTCTTCTTATGATTAATAAAAGTACTTATTTGTTCTTGCTATTATCACCAAACTTTCCACTGTTGTATGTTAATTTCCACTGTGCTCTTGATAACTCTGCATACAAATTAGTAGAAAACCATACATACAATACAAACAATACTAGTACCTTAAAAACTATCCTGCAACACTGAAAAGTATTAGACATCATAGATTTATGGATTTAGCATTCCAATACCTGTTACCAAGTATTGAAATCTACCCACATCAAGTCCTTTTGTTAATAAATCAGCATAATTGTCATCAGTATGAATTTTGACAACATTAATAAGCTTTTTCTCAAAACAATCTCTAATAAAGTGATGTCTAATTTCAATATGTTTAGTTTTAGTGTGTTGCACAGGATTTTTAATAATGCATATGGTACTACTATTGTCTATATAGATAATGGTGTTCATGAAATTGTACCCATAATCCAATAATTGATTCTGAAGCCAAAGGATCTGAGCACAACAACTAGCAGCTGCAACATATTCTGCTTCAGTGGTTGAAGTAGCAACCATATTTTGCTTCTTGCACTGCCATGACACCAATCTACATCCAAGAAATTGACATCCTCCAGTAGTTGATCTTCTATCCAAACTTGCACCAGCATAGTCACTATCTGAGTAAGTGATCAATTCCATTGGAGAATCTCTTGGATACCATAATCCTAGATTAGGATAAGTCTTCAAGTACCTAAAAATCTGTTCCACTGCTGTCATCTTGAAATCTTGCACAAGCACATACAGCAAACATAATGTCTGGCCTTGATGAAGTAAGATACATCAAAGAACCAATCATAGATCTGTAAGTGTGAACATCAACATTAGCACCACTAGCATTCTTCAACAATAGGTGAGTGGTCTTATCAGCAGGGGTATTTGAGGATTTTGCATCAGTAAACTTGAACTTCTTAATGATCTCAGCCACATATTTGTCTTGACTGATAAATATGCCTTACTTACTCTGTTGTACTTGCAGCCCCAAAAAGAATGTAAGTTCTCCCATAGAACTCATTTGAAATTCATCTTTCATCAGCTTCTCAAACTCTTTGCACATCTCTTGTTTAGTAGAACCATATATAATATCATCAACATAAACTTGAACAAGTAGAATATCACCCTTGTCTTTCTTGATGAACAAAGTTTGATCAATCTTGCCTCTATGAAACCCATTATTCAACAAATAATTAGCTAAGGTTTCATACCACTTCCTTGGAGCCTGATGTAAGCCATAAAGAGCCTTAACCACTTTATATACTTTATTTGGGTGTTGAGGATCTTCAAAGCCTGGAGGTTGAGACACATATACCTCCTCATCAATAGTACCATATAGAAAGGCACTCTTAACATCCATTTGATAGACTATAAAGCCCATAAATGATGCATAGGCTAAAAACAATCTAATAGCCTCAATCCTTGCAACAGGAGCAAAAACTTCTTCATAATCAATACCCTCCTCTTGAGTGTATCCTTGAGAAAACAATCTAGCTTTGTTCCTTATTACAATGCCTCTTTCATCTTTCTTGTTTCTGAAAACCCATTTAGTACCAGTGACCTTCATACCATCAGGCAAGTCACAAAGAATCCAAACCTTTTGAAGTTTAAACTGCAGCAACTCTTCTTGCATAGCTTCAACCCAGCTAGATTCTCCTAGAGCCATATATACATTCTTAGGCTCCACCTGTGAGAGAAAACAGAAAAAAAAACACTCATTCTTCTTACTATGTTTCTTGGACTCCTACACTTCATTGATGAACCCATGAATATCATTTTTCTTTGTCTGTCTTCTAGTCTTCACACCTGATTGAAGTTCACCAATAACATTATCAATTGGATGCACTTTGTGAATTGAAGACTGTGATGTGCTAGGAATATCATATGTTGTAGGCATGTTTGAGATCTCTACATCATCACTTGGTGATTCCTGAGAAGTATGTTCCACATTTGGGCTGACAGTGGAAACTTCTGGTGTAGCAGTGGGAATGGAGTTACCACTGCTAGTAGGAATATCTTTATTTACATCAAAATTCACACCATCTGCATCACTTGTCTTTTCAGAATTATCAACAAAGTCCCAAAGTGGCATAACAATTTGATCTTCATCATGTTTACAAGCTTCATCTTCATCAATGAATTCTTCTTAATCTTCAAGATCTTTGTCTCCAGTGCTTGAAGTGAGAGGAACATAATTCATTGTATTTGATAATGTTTCAAGATCAAATAGCCAATCTGGTCCAGAACCTGCCATGTTTGCTTTATTTTCAAGAAACTGAACATGCAAGTTCTCTTCAATCTTCTTTGTTCTTAAGTTATAGACTATAAAAGCCTTGCTAACCATAGAGTATCCAACAAAGAAGCCTTCATCTGACTTTTCTTCAAATTTTCCCAGATGATCAATGGTATTGAGAATAGTAACATGACACCCAAATGGCCTCATAAACTCTAAAGTAGGAGGTCTTCCTCTGAATAACTCATAAGGTGTCTTGTTCTTTGTTTTGACCACTAGAACTCTATTCTGAATGTAACAAGCAGTGTTAACTGCTTCAGCCCAAAAAGTTACTGGAAGCTTGGAATCAGCTAACATGGTTCTAGCAGCCTCAATTAGTGTTCTGTTTCTTCTTTCTGCAACTCCATTTTGTTGAGGAGTTCTTGCAACACTAAATTCTCTTTTAATACCTTTGTCTCTGCAGAAATCATCCATAGCTTTATTCTTGAACTCTGTCCCATTGTCACACCTGATGATCTTGATCTTCTTTTCATATTGATTTTCAACTTCAGTGATGAATGTCTTAAGGATGCCAGTGGTTTCATCCTTGGTTCTTAAAAAGAAAACCCATGTGAATCTACTAAAATCATCAGTCACAACAAGACAATACTTCTTCAAATTTATGCTGCTTACAGAAGTAGGACCAAACAAGTCCATATGCAGCATAAAGAGTGGATGATCAATAGAATTGAATGCTTTGGTCTTGCATAAAGCTCTGTGTTGCTTTCCTTTGAGACAGGCAATACAAGTCTGGTCATTTTCAAATCTTTTCTCTGGTAGACCTCTGACAAGTCCATCTTTCACAATCTTGTTGATGGTCTTGAAGTTGACATGACCAAGTCTTCTATGCCAAAGCATTGATTCATCCAAAGTGGCTTTAGCAAGCAAGCAAGTAACATCATTATGAGCCACTATGTTCTTCATGTCAATGCTATACAAATTACCTTTTCTAGGGATTTTAAGCAAAATGTCACTTTCATCAGGAAGCTTATAATCCTTAGATAAGATATAGCATTCATCTTCTGTGAATAGAACTCTATGCTTCTTGTCACACATCTG
This sequence comes from Artemisia argyi, assembly GCA_030686995.1. Lineage (NCBI taxonomy): Eukaryota > Viridiplantae > Streptophyta > Magnoliopsida > Asterales > Asteraceae > Artemisia > Artemisia argyi. The sequence continues at coordinate 124,108,665 of CM060684.1, forward strand.
TGACACACTAAAAAGGTTGTACTTGAGTTCTTTCACATACTTCACATCTTCAAAATCAATGTTTCCAGCCTTGATTGTTCCTTTGCCAGAAACTTTGCCACCAATTCCTCCTCCAAAGCTGACAAATTGTCCATCTTAAGGTTGAAAGTCTGAAAGATAGGACTTATTGCCAGTCATGTGCCTGGAACATCCACTATCTGAGTATCCTTGATCATTTGTAGTCTTTGAATGTTCCTGCACACAAAATAAAGGAATTAGTTCCTTTTGGGGACCCAAGCCACAAATGACTTGGATCTGCCTCGTGTATCAATATAATTATATCTATCAAAGGTCATTGATACACCATTGGGATTGTTTGAGGTGATGATTCCTTTTGGTTTCCATTCCCAATGTGCTGAGGCCTTAACAACATTTCCCATATTTACCCTTTTCTTGTTAACAGACCTACCAGTGGTAACCTTTGGCCTTGCAGTGGTAACTGCTGGCTTAGCAGTGGAAACTGCTTGTTTTGAAACTTTGGGTACCCACTTTTGATTATTGTTAACTTTCTTTTCAAAATTGGTCTTTTTCCCTGTTTGAGTAGATTTAACAAAAGTAGTAACAGGGGCTTAGGGTAAACTCTGTTTTTATTTCTGACAGTGGCAACTGCTGGTCTAGCAGTGGAAACTGCTGGTCTAGCAGTGGAAATTGGTTTAATGCCAGAATGAAGCAAAACAGACCTGGGAACCATCTTGCTAAGTGGATTTGGGTGAGTTAAGGTATTAGCATTTTGTCCATTCACCCTAGTATTCCCAAACACTTCCCTTCTTCCCAAGTGGTAGGTACAGCTATAAGACAAATGGTCAAAGCTACCACATATATGACAGGGTTTGTTATTGAACACAAAGTCACTACCAAATTGCCTAGATTTAACATGATTCCAACTCCTCATATTACCCCTAGGAGTTGGTGGCCTACTTCTGTACATCTCTGCATATCTAGTAGTGGGCCTAGTGAAATTAGGTTGTGACCTAGGCTTCTCTTTGACTTTATCAGGAATACTTCTTTTAACCTCCACTTTAACATTCTCAGGGACACTAGGTTTAGACTAAACATTTAAATTTTCATCTTTAAGAGATGAGTCACTAGCACTATCAAATACATCAACCTCAACCTGAACCTTTTCAATTTCAACTGGTTTAACAAATTTTGGTCCATAGGTCATAGGTGGTTCCTGGAATTCCTCTAATCCTGTGTGAGCTAAATCAATGCCAGGAGGTGATGGAACACCTCTTAGAGGTGGTGGAACAGTTTTGTATCCAACTCCTGATTTGGCTTTGCTCACAACTTGGACTTCCCAAATCTTATCAATACATTTGGATTGATGATCCAGTGTTTGCTTAGTTATCATTATATTCTCACTAGCCATCTTAACCTTTTCAAGTTCTTCTCTAAGAACCTTATTAACAGCAACCTGATAATCTAAGTCTCTTCTTAATACTGCAATATCATCATTGAACTTAGATTCGTTTGCCCTATAATGCTCTAATTGAGTTTCTAAAAAACCTAGGCCTCTTTTATGATTTGCTAAGTTGTAATTAGTATGAGTTAACTCTAGCAATTGTTCATCATATTGTGCTTTAATTTTCTCATATTCTTTTAAGGCCTTACAATATTTAGAACAAGCATTATCAATTTGTACATCAGAGTCAGAAAAAGCCATTAGTGCCAGCTCTGTAGCAACCATTGCAGACTCTGAATCATCTTCCTCTTCCTTAGTCATAAAACTCCAATCAAAGCTCACTCCATCAATAGCCAATAGCCCCTTTGGCTCATCAGTAGTAGGTTCCTTCTTCTTGTTCTGCTTGTACCAAGTTGACCTGTTGTCAGACTTCCTTGGCTTTCTGCACTCACTGGCAAAATGCCCCTTCTTGTGACAATTATAGCATTCCACCTTCTTTTTGTCAAAACCTACTGTTTCATTGCCACTGATGTTGATCTTTCTTCCAGTCTTCTTCCAAAACTTCTTTGTCCTTAGGCTTAGTAATGCCACTTGCCATTTGATGTCCATCTCCTCCATATCATCCTCATCAATTTGATCCAAATCCTCATGATTGAGAATTGAACCTCCCACTTGACTTGATATAAAGGCATAAAAAGTAGTGTCACTAAGTCCTGCAATCTGTCTCTTTGAGCTACCAGTGGAAACATTTCCACTACCAGTGGAAACAATAATGTTATCACTGTCATCATCACTATCACTTTCTTCATCTGAACTATCATCAATAGATGATGATATGAGTGCTACACTTCCTGAACTTGAGCTTATTTTGCCAGCTTTCTTCAATCTTTGTTCAATAACTTTGAAGTTATTATACAAATCATTAAGTTTCATAGTCTCCAATTCTGGCTTATCTTCCCACACAGCAACATTGGTTCCAAACTCAGAGGGTAAGCTTCTTAAGAATTTTAAATTAAGGTCTTCCCTTTCCACCTCTATTCCAAAAACAGTGAGTTGAGTAACAATCTTTTGTAGCCTTGTGAAGATGCTATCAAGAGATTCATTACTTGTTGAACCAAAGTTTTCATAAGTCTGCTTTAGCAAGGTCTTTTTAGTCTTCTTGGTGGAATCATTACCACCAAAAACTTCACAGATCTCATCAAAAAGAGTCTTTGCAGTCTTGAACTTGTTGAATGCTAGAACTTGGTCTGAAAGAATTTCCAACCATAATGATCTCCCAAAGTGTGTAGTCTTGGACCATAAAGAATTGTTCGATCATTAGCCTCCACATCTCAAAGTCATTCAACTTAAGCTTTGGAAGCTTAGCAGCAATGTTTGAGTTACTGGTTTCTGTCTCCATTGATTCTTCTGAGTGAACTAGAGTCTTCTAAATCAAAGTATCAAAGCCTGGCTCTGATACCACTTGATGGATCTAAACACCTTGAACTTGTGTTAGATTGATACTTTGAGTAATATCACTAAGTATGCGGAATCTACTTAGTAACACTTAGAAGTTTGATTGTGAGTAAGACAGTTGTATATGAACAAGAACAATGTATGTAAACAAACTATTAGCTCCAATATTATTAATGATAATAATACGAGTGATCTTGATATCACTAGGGTTACACCTTGAAGCTCTAGAAAAACGTATGTCAAACCTTTAACCTAGGATCTCCTTTTATAGCACAAGGAGTCCTCTTCTACAAGATAAGTATAAAGCTAATAGAATAAGATATACACAAGATCTATTCTATATTTATCTAAACACGTTTCCTAACAGTTATCTAATAAGCAGTGGTAATATATGTTCTTGCAGTGGTAATGAGTTTCCACTGCAAGTACAATCTTCTGCAGTTGTAACATCTTTTCTTAGCCGTGCTAACTGTTAGTATAATTCCCAACACAATTGTATAAGCCAGGTACCACAACAGAGGGTGAACAAGTTGATAAAGCTGTTGATGAAATTCAAGCCTACTTGGATTGCAGGTAAAATTTTGAACTCGAATCTGATGTCAACTTGGTTTTTTAAAATGAATAAACAACTCTTTTAGGAATTCATAAATTGTTTCTAACAAGTTACTGAGATTAAGTCGTTCTTGGATTGTAGGTACCTATCTGCCTGCGAGGCGGCTTGGAGAATATTTGGTTTCGAGGTTCATTATAGAACACCGAACGTTGAGAGGCTCTCCTTTCATCTTGAAGGTGAGTAGCCAGTTGTATATGATGAAAACACAGACCTTGAAGCAGTTATTCAAAAGCCAACTATTGCCACTTCTATGTTTGATGGTTGGATGCAAATGAATGAAGACTATCCGCCGGCAAGGGAGTTAACTTATGCTGAGTTTCCTACAAAGTTTGTGTGGAATGCCCCAAAAAGAATTTGGACGCATAGAAAACAAGGTAAATCCATCGGAAGAATTCATAGTTTTCCTATAGGAACGGGAGATGCTTACTATTGTAGGATGCTGCTAAACAGTGCAAAAGGGTGTCGGACTCACGCCGAGATTAGAAAGGTTAACGGTGTCATTTATCCAACGTACAAAGATGCTTGCTACGCAGCTGGCCTTTTGGAGGACAATAAGGAGTATGTTGAAAGTATCAAAGACGCAGCCCATTGGGCTTCCGCTGAACATCTTCGTGATCTATTTGTTACATTGCTTTCTCAAAAGGAACTTACAACGCCTTTGGCAGTTTGGCTGGAAACATGGCATTTGCTGGCAGAAGATGTTCAATACAAGAGAAGGCAGATTTTAGGGATTCCAGGTAATACTTTTAAACAACAATTGTTATTATGTTCTGTGATAATTGATTTTGTTTAAAACTTATAATGTGGTGTGTTAACTACCAACATGTTTTCTTATGAACAGTTATGTTACATCGTTTGTTTTTTTAAGCTCTTAACAAATTAATTATTAACATGTCATAATTTTATGGTCTTTTAACATTTGTTTGTTATGCAATAGTTATGATGGTATGTTAACAAATTAGCTATTAACATGTCATATTTGTATGGTCTGTTATAACAAAATATTTTGCTTTGAAAGAACAAGTGTTATTATTCTCTTATAACTACCAACATGTTTCAAGTGCAACAGTTATTTGACATCCTTTCTTTTTGTACCTTTATAAGGAATTAACTATTAACATGTCATATTTTATATGCAGATTTGATAGTTAGTGATGAGGAAAAAAATATCGCTTTGTACTACATTGAAGAACTTATGCGAGTGAGAGGAAGTAGTTTGAGGCGTTGGCCTGAGATGCCTTATCCTGATGATATATACATCAATGAATTTGGAAATCGACTTATATATGATGAAACTGATTACAACCCCGTTGAGATGGAATCTGAATATCAACGTTTGTACGCCTTATCGACAACGGAACAGAAGGGTGCATATGACACCATCGTGAAATCCGTTGATAGTGGAACAGGGGGTATATATTTTGTTTACGGTTACGGGGGTACCGGTAAAACGTTTTTATGGAAAACACTTGCAGCCGGCGTTAGAAGAAAAGGTGACATAGTTTTGAACGTTGCATCAAGCGGTATTACGTCTTTGTTAATGTCCGGAGGCCGAACTGCTCACTCGAGGTTCCATATTCCAATAAACGTTGATGAGACCTCGACTTGCTCAATAAGTGCTCAAAGCGATCTGGGAGCAATGTTAAAAAAGTGCAAGCTTATTATTTGGGATGAAGCGCCGATGACAAATAAGCTTTGTTTTGAGGCCTTAGATCGGTCTATGAGAGACATACTTCGTAGGAACCGGTATGACGAGTGTGATCAGCCTTTTGGTAACATGACGATGGTGTTTGGCGGTGATTTTAGGCAGGTTCTTCCTGTAATTCCCAAAGGATCACGCCAAGACATTGTTGGTGCTTATTTGAAGCAATCATACCTTTGGGATTACTGCAAAGTTCTTAAGCTAACCACTAACATGAGGCTTACTGTGGGTTCAAGACCCGAAGATGTTAGCGAGATAAGAGAATTTGCAGAATGGATATTGAATGTGGGAGACGGCAAGCTTGGAGGACCTAACGAAGGAGAAGTTAAGATAGATGTGCCGGAAGAAATTCTAATAGATGCTGCTTATGACCCCATAGGATCTATTATTGACTTTACTTATCCAAACATGTTGGATAACATACATGATCCGGCGTATTTCTAAGAAAAGGCAATTTTGGCACCCACAAATGAGTTAGTTGACACTATAAACGAACATTTATTGAGCAAATTTCCCGGAGAAGAAATGGTGTACTTAAGTTGTGACAACGTGGATAAAAGTGAGCGTGGTGCCGTCGTAGATCAGTCCGTTTTCTCACCAGAATTTATAAATGGATTGAAGTTCTCAGGTGTTCCAAACCACAGACTTGCTTTAAAATTCGGAGTGCCGATTATGTTGTTAAGAAACATAGACCAATCAAATGGTTTATGTAATGGTACAAGACTTCAAGTACTTAAATTAACAAGAACATCTATTCAGGCGCAAATCATTAACGGAACCAACTTTGGAAAAAAGGTTATTATTCCAAGGTTGAGGATAACTCCGTCAGACAAGCGTTTACCTCTTAAGATTGTCAGAAAACAATATCCGATATCAGTGTCTTTTACCATGACAATCAACAAAAGCCAAGAGCAATCGCTTTTTAAAGTTGGTTTGTACCTGCCCCGTCCTGTGTTTACACATGGACAACTATACGTTGCACTATCAAGAGTAAAAAGCAAGCGGGGTTTGAAGGTTGTCGTTTGTGATGAGGATGGTAATCTCTCCAAAACACAACAAATGTCGTGTATAAAGAAGTACTGGAAGGTCTTTGACCAAGTTTCATGTTTCTATAATGTATGTATCATCGGTGTAATCATTAAAATCACACATCATTTTATGTTCGAGTCAGTCTATTTTAGATTGCCAACGCTATGGTTGTAAATCGATTGGGACACACATATTTTACATTTAACAAATTTACGTTAATACTTTTATTATCATCTTATTTATCTATTTCTTTAAAAAATAACCCGGTGTCAACGGGTCTCTAAGCTAGTAGAGTTATATAGGTAAGAAAAAAATGGTTAAAAATCAGCGGGCAAATTAAATGTTTTGAAATGTGTTGTTGGGAGTCTTAAGAAGGAAAGCAATAAAACAAAGGCTTAAATATAATCTATACTATCTATAAAGCAAAAATGGTCAAAGGTGAAAGTGGAAAAGTCAAGAAGTGAAATGTGAAATGTTGAAAAATGCATATAAGGAAATTATGAAATGTAATTAATACTCTTATTAAAACACCCTATTACTTAAAAGTACAATGATTTATACATATTGTACAACCAATTAAAACAATTAATACAAATCACAAACCGGGTTGACCCGGGACGCTTCAAACCCAACGGGTTGAACCGGTTTAATTTGACCCGTTTTCGACCCAACCTAGCAAGTTGACCCGGTTTAAATCGACCAAATTTTTGACCGAAACGGTTTAACCGGTTGAACCACCCGGGTCGAACCGGGTTTCAAAACATATCTAGCAAATTAAATACAACTAATTAAAACAATTAATACAAATCACAAACAGGGTTGACCCGGGACGCTTCAAACCCGACGGGTTGGATTGGTTTAATTTGACTCATTTTTTACCCAACCTAGCAAATTGACCCGGTTTAAATCAACCAATTTTTCGACCGGAACGGTTCAACCGGTTGAACCACCCGGGTCGAACCGGGTTTCAAAACATATCTACCAAATTAAATATAACAAATTAAAACAATTAATACATATCACAAACCGGGTTGACCCGGGATGCTTCAAACCCGAAGGGTTGAACCGGTTTAATTTGACCCGTTTTCGACCCAACCTAGCAAGTTGACCCGGTTTAAATCGACCAATTTTTCGACCGGAACGGTTCAACAGGTTGAACCACCCGGGTCGAACCGGGTTTCAAAATATTATGTTTAATTCCCAAATCTTCAAACTTTTATTATTTTTCATTTATAACCTATAAACTTTTTTTTATCAATAAACTATTTGTCGCTATAATATCCCGTTGCTATGCACGGGTACTTGTCTAGTTGCTATAAATACATTAAAAGACATATTTGAATACCAAAAAAAGAACGTACACCTAGAATTTGCAAATATTAAGAAAAAACAAGAATTACATAAATGTTATATAGTTCCATAGTAACATAAACAAATATTCGGTGAGCCTATTTCTCATTCAAATGTAAGCTTGGACTATTTTTCCCTACCTATAACGTATGTATTATGCATACAGTAAAACATTTATAAATTAATAGCTTTGGGATCGAGATACTTTATTAATTTAGCGAGATATTATTATATCGATAAATTAATAATTTATTAATTTAAAAAGGTTTTATATATGACTTTTAAATTTTCAAGTGTAATATACTAGTTACAATGTATACTCCTCATAGATGAAAAATAAATTTTAAAAACAAGTTCCAATTAAAATTTTATGAAAATTCATATTCACACTTTATGAAAATAAAATTAACACTTTTTGTTGCAATACGAGAAGACAACACACCAACACTTTACAACAATAAGGAGATTTTGAGATAAACTCAATATAGATTTGAAGTTCCAGAAAAAAAAATAACAAGTGACATAGAATTTTATTTTTTACTAAACAATCTTAGGATTTTGAAGAGTATCTTTCTCATACACATATATACATACATACGGAATTTTTAGTAATTATTAATTTATTATTTTATTAGGACTAATATATATATATATATATATATATATATATATATATATATAATGGTGTTTCAAAAAAATTATTATCTTATTATTTTATCGATTGGAGTCTAAATTTATACTGGTCTCAAGTTGAGACTGGACAAATTAATAAATTTATCGAAGATATTAATTTATCAATTATTAATTTATAAAGGTTTTAGTGTATGTAGCTAATTTTTAGAATTTAGAGGCCCCATAAACTAATGGGCCCTGTGTTAATGCACCTTTGCACACCCCATTCGGCACTGTCATTAAAGGTGAGTGGGGTTATATTTGTGGGGAAAATAAGTTATTCCTATAAAATATAAGCCACGTTATTAAATCATGGTACCTCACTGTTGTGAAGATTTGGCATTATTTCAAAGCAATGACTATTGGAGCCCACATAGATGGACATAATTTAGGTAGTCGCCCCGTTATACATAAAGTCTCACCTCGAAGCCTACAGGGGTTCACAAATCGGGTAGTACCAACTAGGGGTGTGCATTGTTTGGCCAAATAAATCGAAAATCAAAACTGAACCAAATTAAAAAGAATTGAACCGAATTTATGACCGAACTAAATTTACCAAAATCGAACCGAATTAAAAATTCAGTTTTCGATTTCGATATTGTTAGGTTATCTGAACCAAAAACCAAATTTACACAAATATATATTATTTATATTTACAAAAAGACTATTAAAATTTTATCCTAATATAAAAAAAAAAAAAAAACACTTTTTATGCTTGTAATAAGTTTTATTTGCCAAAAATCTATACAATTAAAATCTTAACAAAATAATAGTGTAATTCGGGTTATTCGGGTCAACCCGAAAACCGAACCGAATTTAATTTAAGTTTTCGGTTCGGTTCGGTTGAATTCTAGTTCGGTTCTCGGTTTTCGGCTTGACCCAGAAATTCTTTTTAACTGAACTAACCGAATCAAATACACCGAACAACCTGATAACCGAACTGATAAACACCCCTAATACCACCGGAACTGAAACCTAAACTGAACCGAATAAAATCTATCTTAATTTGTAACCGAACCAAATTTGTCAGAAACCTACCAAACCGAATTAAATATTCAGTTTTTGGTTGGATAGATTTTGACAAAATAAAAACTGGATCGCAACGAATTAAGTATTCAGTTTTTGGCCGGATATGATTTTAAGCTTGAAATCTTTTTCCTAGAAGTTTAATGTAGTCAAATAAAAATATATAATTATGTAACTCGGATTATTCAGGTCAATCCAAAAACGGAAACAAATTTAAATTTGGTTTTTGGTTTTATCCAGAAAGCAATTTAACAAAACTAACCGAACTGAATAAACCGAACAACCTGATAACCAAACCGATAAACACCCGTAGTCAATTATCAGACCAAAATGAGATGTTTAAACCATTTCGCACTTTGGTTGTCAAAATGTAGCTGATGTTTATTGCTCTTCGATTTAGGAACACTGTTACCTTAATAATGTTTATACAAGTACTAAAACTGAGGTCTGTATGGACACCTATGTTAGATTTCAATGTATATTAAAATCAAATAGCTTAAGTCACATCAACGGTGTTTTTACATAAGTCTAATTTAATGAACGTTTATAAATAGGGAAAATTATCTAAAAATACATCTAACTTGCCATTTTTTTCAATTGTATGCATAATTTTTTTTTCCTATTGTATGCATAAACTATCTTAATCTTACTATTGTATCAATATTACGGGTTTTTATTCTATTAATTACACCGTAATTAGTGTGATTAAGTATTGCCACGTCATAACTCAGCCGTAATATTGATACAATAGGAAGATTAAGATAGTTTATGCATACAATAGGAAGAAAAAAAAGTTCATGCATACAATAGAAAAAAGTGCCAAGTTAGATGTATTTTTAGACATTTTTCCCTTATAAATAATTATAATGATCATATTTATTAATAGTTATTTTTATTCGTCTTTTAGAATTGTTTTTGTCTATAGTTTTTTATATTGATTAAGATTTTGTATAGATTTTTGTTTGACGAATGTTTTATTTAGCTGACACTATATTGAAGTTGATGTTGTTAAAATTAAATTATTAATCATGTTGTAAGTGTTATGCGTTTTTAATAGCATGTAATGAAACTTCATGAATTTAAAGACAAAGTTTAAAATAATGCTTTCCCGAATATTCTTATTCAAACTTTAACGAAGAATTACATGAGTCGTTGTTATACGTAAATCTCTTGTATTTATATTCATATCACATTAGCTTTGCTTTCATTTTGATATTATATTTTCGTTAATAATAATATCAGACGTATTTAATATTTAATTAAACTTGTGTACACATTGGCTAAACTAGTTAAAGAAGAATAATACGAGTCGTTATTGAACACGAGTAATACAAGAAAAACCTTTCTGGATATTCTAATTAAACTCATAAAAAAATAACATGAGTCGTTAGTATATGCACAATCTTGTGTAATATTTACATATGACATTAACTCATTTTTTTCATATTCATATTTATATATTTATAATCTCGTGCAAATACGTTAAATTTAATCTATAATGATAATAATATTTATAAATATAATGCATATATGTTATTCTTTTATAAAAAAATATAACGTTTAACGGGTATCTAGGTAGTATTTTTTTAATTTATTAAAAAACAAAGATGAAAACTGGTATTAACTTAGTTTATATAATTTTATTTAAAAGTTAACAATTTGCTTTTTCGAATTTGTATTTCAATTGAAAATAGGAATACTAAATTTTGCATACATGAAAAAAAACGAGCTCTCTTATTACTCAAATGAAAATGCTCATAGATTTGATTGTCTGTTTTGTATGGTCTCTTATTATATAAGAGATTGATATGTTACTAAATATAAGAGCAAAGGGTATAGTGGCTCAAGCAATACCCACTTTTTGGTAACATGTTATGTCACATCAGTTTTCTTTTAACACGAACCCATAACTCATATACCCGAAACCACCCTCCCTCGTAACTCAAGCCATAACACCCTTTTGTGACCTGCTATTATTATTATTATTATTATTATTATTATTATTATTATTATTATTATTATTATTATTATTACTTAAATTCTCATTATTAAAGGTATATTACGTTTATATAAAAATATGGTACATAAAAAAAAAAAAAAAAAATATACATAAATTAGGATTAAATTTACAATATGTTTTATAGTTTATACTAATTATATAGACTTGTCAAAGTTTAGGGGTATAAATTAAAAATTCAATTTATACAATGGTTTCAGATAAAAAAATCAAAAGAAAAAGCACAAAAAATATATACACATACCTATCGTCTTCCCCACTTTGTCTTCCCTAACCAGGTGCTATGGCGTTGGACCGACGCCGTGCTTAGATAGCACACGTATCGCGGTGCTATGGCACCGTTGGTACCCCGCACCAATCACGATGCCATCACATTGTCTGTGTTTTATATGAGAAGAAGGTCATGATTTACAGGTTGAAAAAGAGTCACATATTTGTTTTCTTGTTTTTCATTTAAAACCTTAAATATGTTATTTTGTCAGTTTTAGCTTTTAAGGTTTTAAATTTTTCGTTATATTTTAAAGGGTTTTTTTTTTTTTTTTTTTTTTTTTTTTTTTTTTTTTAATAAATGAATTATTAGTTTAAAAAAAATGAAAAAAAAAATTAAAATAGTGGGTTCCAAAAAGGATATTATGACATGTTATGAGGAATGATGATTTTAGTGATGTAAATGATGTGTATTAAAGCTGATGTGACAACAAAAAGAAAGGTTTAACATGTTATGATACTTTTACTCTAACACACATACAAATACATACAAATAGTGCTGTAAATGAACCGGATGAACACGAACGGAGCCCTGTTCATGTTTGTTCATTTAATTTTAACTGAACAAATAAACGGATACAGACGCTTAAACGGACGAATTTTCTTGTTCATGTTCGTTTATTAAGAAAATGAGTTTTTCATGTTCGTTTATGTTCGTTCATTAAGAAACTAAACGAACATAAACAATCGAACACAAATGAAAATAGACAAACAAACATAAACTTTATTGAATTCTTCACAATATATCGTTTTATAAGTGTTGTTTTGTTTAAATAAACTAATTTTTAAAATTATAAAGTTAAAAGATACGATATATGAACATAAATAGATACATAAACATAAACGAACTTTAATGAACGCATAATCGGACGTTTACGAACATAAATGAACGAACGATACTTTTGTTCATGTTCGTTCATTTAACTAAATGAACGTAAAATATTGTTCATGTTCGTTCATTTAATAAATGAACGAACATAAACGAACTTTTTACCGAACGGTTCATGAAATGTTTACTGAACGTTCAGTTCGTTTACAGCCCTACATACAAACAAACACAAATAAAACAATAAACCACATTTTTAATAAATAATACACAAAAAACATTATGGCTCACGCCAGAATAACTCAAGCCATAACGCTACCACCTCACGGTGTGGTAATGCTAGCCATAGGCCATAGCGGCCCCTGTCACGTTATTGCACCGTTTGCTCTTAGATCCCACATCATGTAGTTTGGCAGTTAAGCTTTTTATACATCGTGATCAATTACATTTATGTGTTCTTGTTGTATATTTAGAAAAACAAAACTATGAAAAATGCATAAATCAACATCTGCCCATAATTCTGTAACTGCAACATGTTTTAGAACATGTTAATAGTAAAGTACAATCGCTACTAAATTTTGAGTTTTTTCGGATACATACGTTTTATCTTTATTTTAGATTTTTGAGTCAAAATGCAAACTGCGGTTAGCTATTGCCAACACAAGCCGACATCGGATTACAACACCAAGCAATCCAAAAACGACAGTCTTCTTATGTCTAGCCAAGTACAACACTCAAAAACTATCATACAACTTATATAAATACACACACAAAGGCTGGTAGACATCAATACAAATACATATAAACATAACACTCATATAATAATTAATGTTAGCAACGTCATTGCATATCACAAAAAACATCCTACCAAAATAAGTCTTAAGCAGTTGATTATTACATATAAGATGATGATGATAATTAATAACTTACATAGATTACTAAATAGTCAAATGACCCAATTACCATGAATACTTGTCTCACCAACCATATTCCTTTGTCCTGATGATCCCTCACCTTGCATAAATTGGTTATACCTGTAACAATAACCCTTGCACTATTACTACAAGTAAGAAAAAATAACAAGTAGTATTTGTGCACCATAGAGTTGTAGAGTACCCTATTTGTAAGATGGGCAGTTCTTGTTGACAGTCCATTGGGTTGGACTGTGAAGGGTGCATTAGGAATGTGTTGTTGTTACTAGAGTTCCATGGGCATGGGAGCTGATGTGTCCTGTAACCTTGTCCTTCTGTCTCAAACTGTAAAATAAAAATGTACATAAGTATTGGATTCAAGATTTTCAAATAAGGTTGATATTCTGTAGTATAGCATGTTTGGATATTCTAGAAAATAATAAGAACTTTGTTCTATCTCCAATAAATGATGTCTTAGTATTATATATAAGTCGCCTTGTTGATAATCTAGTTCTTTCGAAAGTACCAATTAATATGATTTACGTACAATGTTTAACATTTTGATCGTGCACGGTTAGTTCTAAGTTCATTAAGAATTTGCTTTAAATTAGAAAGAGGCTTCATTTAAGTTATTGTAAATTTGTAACCCATGTTTGGTTGTTTCTCTTTGAAAAAAAAAAAAAAAAGAAAAAAAGAAAAAAAAAGGTTTTAAGTCGATGCAAAAAACTAAAATCCATCTTACGTAGCCATGCCTTCGATGATATGCTTAAACTTGATCGAATTCTGTTCTTGTTAATTCTTAAGCTGATTGCTACTCTAGAAACGAAATGAAAGTACCTTTGTCATTCTTGACACACACAAAAGACATTAAACGTTGTACATATCACATATGAGTCAGTGATGTTCAACCCCCCAAAAAAAAAGGCCCAATTGCAATATTATGTTTGTAACTACGTTCATGATCTCTTTTCAACTATTATGTATGAGAAACTATCATGTCATTTATTTTAATAACAAGACTGTAATGATATAATTTGCTAGAAAAGTTATGCAATCGAAGGAATAAATTAGGCACTTTCAAGTGTTGATATTGTTTATTCAAGCTTATCTTTTGCTTAGTATGAAAAAATCATCTATTCCCAAGGACGGATCTCTACACATTCATGGATTTTTGTATCGTAATGCTAATTTTTGTAAAGAAAAAAACTCAATTATATTTAAATACACAAAGAATTCTATTTTAATAAATTTTATATAATCTTTCTTAAAAGCACTAGGTAAATTTTTGTCCTAATTTATTGTTGAAAATGATTGTTTTGCATTTTTATTAAATACTAACTGGTTAAGATCAACCAATGAGTGAATAGATTATTTGATTACTTTTCAGTTCTATGTATTTAGTTGTACAATGTGAACAAAACATTATATTGTTAGGCTGAAATACATAAAGTAAACTACTATAGTCCCTATGTGGCAATTGGCATGCAAATTTGGGCAAAATTTAAAGAATGTAGATACAATTAAAGAAATTATCATCTTTTGAAATATTTTGTTCACAGTCAATCATTTTGCTTAGTTATACACTATGTAGAATTATGTCCATATCATAGTTATATCTCTGATAAATATGAACCCATGCATGTGGATGCTTACGCATATGATTAATATCTAAAACATACCGTTGATAACTCGTGTGAGACCTTGATCTTTAGATGCTTGTTCATGTCTCCGAGTTCTCGTTCCTATCACATATTTAATTAGCTTCATTAAACCGGAAACAGAGCAGCCATTTATTTATAAATAATGTCTTAGATATCACACATATTCAGGCACTTTGGTACGATTTTGAAGAGAAAATGCACATTGAACATGGGGAAAAAATTACTTAGCATTGTCGACCATGGTTTCATACAGAAAGAAAAGTACATTGCATTCTATCTAAAAACGTAAAGATTTACTTATTATGCAACTCTTTGCCAAGATTTACTTACCTTACAACGAAGCTCTTCCATTTGTTCTACCAAGATCTGCGTCTACAAAATTTATGAAAGTACATGATGTCATTCGATTTGGTTTGTGATCGATCATTACATCATTCCAAAGATCACACCCTGGGAAACAAACTGTATTCAAATTACCTTTCTTTGTCTAGCTTGTGTAAGGGCACCCTCGAGCTGTTTCTCAAGATTATGTAGTTCCTTAACACTAAGAGGTCCAAGATCTTCCCCAAGTAAATGCCTACAAATTTTGTTAACACCAATTAACAGAAAAAACACTTCTAATAACTAAAGTTATATTTTTTTGTAGCTTGTTTTTGTGTTATTGGAAACGTTCCAACTGAGTATATACGAACCTTTGGGTGCGTTGGAGAGATTCAAACTTAGCTTTTAACTTGGAAACTTCTTGATACCAACTCTACAAAACAAGCACCCAAACTATTTTGATTAATGAAAATTGATCTAAAAGACTCTAGGGAATTCTGTTTATACCAATGCCCGTTTCTTACTTGTGTCTCACGTTCAGTGTTGTTGTCTTGAGGATTAAAGCAACAACGTTGATAGCGTTCAAGGGTTTTCATAACACTGCAGCAGCAAAGCAACTGATTAGCTAGCATATGATAACCAAAATATGTTGTTGTTAATTTGTTAAACATAGTTTTTAGCATCACCATATATGTTTAAGATGTGATCAACTTATTAACATAGAAATTGGGTGTTTATTTATATAATTCTTTTTATAAATACGGTACACTTAAACATAGCCATAAAAACTATAAACTATAGTATGAAATTATTCAAGTCTTAACGGGACCATAAAATAAATGACACAATGTTTAATGGAATTTATAAACCTAGGAATCTAGATATTTACCAATCCTGACATTATTGGGTTTTAAGGTAATTAGTACAGTACATCGTAATAAATATAGTTTAAACACACGTTTCCTTAAATTAAACAGCTACGGTGTATCTTATTCATTTAGCTTAGAAATAATTTGGATATTGATCTATGCGATGTCATATTACTAACTCATACATAATTAACCGACACACGAAAATCATTAAACGTCCTGTTTTATTTGACAATCGAAGACCCATAGAAACATCTTATTTTGTTAAGTGTGTACAAGTCTTTGTGTAATTCTCGTCTTAAAATTATTGTCCAATTTTTCATTTTTATGAATTTTAAACTATCTATATAAAGAAAGTTAACACTTTTCGGTAGGGTTGAGCAGAAACCGCACCGCAATCCACAATCCGCAATCCGCAAACCGCAAAATCCGCACCGCAAAAACCGATCCACAACAAAAACCGGCGGTGCGGTTCTTGAAATTAGAAAAACCGCACTGCGCGCTCCGCCATATTCAAATATATATATATATATATATATATATATATATATATATATATATATATATATATATATATATATATATATATATATATATATATTTTTTTTTTTTAGAATAACACACAAAAATTTATAATTTTTTATGATAAAATGATTTTATTTATACTTTTATAATAAAGTATTTCAAACACATTTTAATTATTGATTACTATATGAGTTTTTAGGTAATATAACTTTATTTTTCTTTAAATTTATCATCAAAATTTATGAAAGTCTTCATCTTATTCGACTTTAACTATTGTATAGATTTATAATTTCATACTAATACTCTTTCAACACATCATGTAACCTTATGATATATTTATTTTATAATAAATATATACCAAAAATTATAATTTGAAGAAAAAAAACAAGAAAAAGTCCTTGGCCCAAAAAACCGCAAAACTAACCCGCAAAACCGCATAAACAGTAAAAACTGAAACCGCAAAACTGCGCGGATGTGGATTCTCATTTTTCAAAAACCGCAATTGCATATGTGGGTTGGTTTTTTCCAAAAACCGCACCAACCCGCACCATGCTAACCCCTACTTTTCGGTGCAGAGAAATATAAAATTTCTCACACTCACGAGCTGAGTGTTGAAATCAATTATATCACACACTTTCTTCTAGTCTTGTACCACAAGTATTTTTCTCTAATCTTCACATTTGCTCAAGGTCTAGACTTTGTTACGTGACATATTATAATACAAAAAGAACATTCGTAAGCGCAAAATGATTCAAATTTAACAAGCAAAAGAACTAGCATATATCGCTAGAAAATGTACTTATTCGCTCTCAAAAAGTTAAAAAGTGTATGGTTCGAAAAACACATTCAATATGTTTACGTCTTTACTCAAATACTAGTCGATAAGACTAAATGTCCATACCTATAAACTGTTTGGTTCTTTCTATGTTTACGGCCGATAAGTCTAATCTTTTACATCACATTTATCATACAAAAAGTTTGATCTTTTACCTATCGCAATCTTTCCATGGATACCAGTTGATAAGAATGTGTTTATTCGGTTTCTTGGACACCGGTCGATAAAACTATTTTTAACTTTACAAATAAAAACACATATTGTCTGGTTTTCTCATTCTGAATAAAGGTGTAAGCATAGTACAAGATATGGATATGAATCAAGGTCCATGAACTTTAATTTGAACTCCAACTTTCAAAGCATGATATGCTATATATCCTTTGGATAATAACCAGAAAACAAAATAGATGTACAAGGGAAACTTGTTAAAATCTAAAACTTTCTATATATCACCATACAGTAAAATAAATAAAAATCAAAGATACTTATGTTTAGCTTCGATAAATGCAGGCTGCAGCTATAATCAACAATGAGTAGAATGGGAATTATTCCTTTGTTTTAACCAAAAATGCTAATATCAAATCATTTGCTTAGAAGGTTTTTATTCTAGATTTTTACTAGTTATAATCTCCGTGCGCGCGCGGGTTTTTTTAAAATTTTTTGAATCATATATTTTTATTTATTAAAAAACAAATAATTTAATCTTTGTTTTGTTTGATTTATGATGTTTAATTATAACTTTTTATTATTAAATATAATTATTTAAAAATTTTAATACTAATATTAATTGCATTTTATCTCTATTTTTTGTATTTATCTTCTACTTGTCTTAATTGCATCTTATCTATATTTTTTGAATTTATTTTCTACTTGTGTTATGGATAAATATAAAATCTTACTTAATAAGAAAATAATCTTTTCTTTAAATACAATTATTACTCTAGTTGGGGCTTTCGGTTCGAAGGTTATAAAATGTGGTGCGGGTTCATCTCTCTCGACTAGTTCAACTTCAAGGGAGGGTGATCGAGGGGACCCAAACTTTAGATCTCTTCTCTATGGCGGGAGGTCTCTTTCGTATCAAGAGTGTTTTGGGGGTTTCCTCGGGCCGGACGGAGATTGGCCCTCGAGTGCAAAGGCAGAAGGGAGCTTGACTGAAGAAACTAATATGTTAGATACCTGTGACTCGATTGCTGAAATAGTATCTCTCCCCCAAAAAGCATGAATGCATTTTTTTGAAATGGAAAATTCCCAATAGGGGTTTTATTTTATTATAAAAAAGATGTGAACTTTCTGTTTCTAACAACTTACTCCGTGTATGTTTATATATCCGTGGGAACAATGAAAAAAAAAAGGGTATATAACCTAAGAAGCATAAATAAATTAATAAACAAAAACAGAAAAACAGAATAAAGTCTGTTTTTCACATGGAAATTCTTGTTCTAAACATTTAATTTTGTTTTATGAAACTTCTAATCCCTGTTTGTGTTTTTTATTGCCGTTAAAAAAATCTCATATATGCCCACTTAACGTAATATAGATTGTTCAAACATTATAAATAAATCCAAGATTAATAAATACAATACTTACCCATCCATATGATATGGACTATCATAGCTGGATTTTCTGTAATTTCAGACTCAAATAAAAGTACTAATTCAAGAACCACCACACAAATGACACAACTACGGAATTTAAAAAAAAAAAAAAAAAAGGTCTTAGAAAGTAAAATTCTTTGAAGGTTAAATTCCGAATTAGAGTAACTACATCTAAAATAAATAAAATTTGCTGTTTGGAGCATGGCATCTTATGCTTCACTAGTACCTTGATTCTTTTCAGCTTGAGTCAATGTTTACAAAATTGTTCTATCATATAGTCACATAGACAACTTAGACTCAAGCAAATTCGTTTACGCAAAACAAAAGTTAAAGTTTCTTGCACGAAAACAAGTAAAAACCGAAGAAATTCCGACCCTTAGTAGGAATTTGGACTTGGAAATTGTTTATTGCATAGTAACATCAGCAAAAAGATGTTGCTCAAAACATCTTTAAACACTATGTTATCCTTTGGACATAACCAATAAATTTTAATAATAGTACCAAAAGTTTACTTATATATTTATACTTTCAAATCCAAAACAAAGAAAAGAAAAAAAAAATACATGATATAATGAAAGATGCTTTCAGAAAAGTTTCAGTAAACACAGTCATTCTACTAGCAACAACAAGAAAAAAATAATATATATATTTTTTTTCATCAAGAAAACAATAAAAAAAAATTAAATCTTCTCAAATCCAACAATTACAATACCAAAAGTCATATAAGTTTGTTATGATATAAAAAATTAGATGAAAGGTAGGGTTACAAGCACAAATGAAATAGCATTCCCAGTTATGGTTAGAATTTAATATATTCTTTTTTCCAGAATTTATAAAGGAAAGTATTAAAACTTCTTTTTATTTTCCCTGCTCATGTTTGTATCACCTAAGGAAAAATTAATGATACAAACAGGGATTTTTTCAACAAAATTCACTGAAGAAACTATTAGATCCGATGATGATATCAAAATAGAAAAGACAAAAATCCAATATCAAAAACCAAAATAAAAATATCAAAAAGAAAATATAAAAGTACTAATCATTTGCTTTATTTTTATAATATTAAAATAATAAAACCCTAGATCTGTGTTTTGTCAGTTTAATGAAGACTTGTATCATCAGATCACTCCAAAAACGTGTCAATCTCTCATTCCCACTTAATGGAACACTTTTGAAGATCTTACAAAATATATACTGTAATTTATTTCATTCATTTTTATGTATGTATGTGGGCAAAGTATATATGATGAAATGATAATAATGTATGCTAAACTTACATAAATATATGCTTACCCGACGCTGCCAAACTCGTAGAGTTTGTCACGGCTAGAGAAGATGATGAGGCCAACTTCAGCGTCGCAAAGGACCGAAAGCTCGTAAGCTTTTTTGAGCAAACCATTTCTTCGTTTCGAGAAGGTAACTTGTCGGTTGATTTTGTTTTCGATTCTCTTTAGTTCTACTCTTCCTCTTCCCATGACTTCTTGAGAGTTGGTTTTTTTTTCCCTTTTCTTTCTTGAAAGTAGGAGATGATGAGTTGTGTATATAAAAGGGGAGAAAACAATGGTGCAGAAAGATGTACAAAAGGAGTGTCGAAGTGGTTGGAGAGAATTGGGTTTATATTGACACAGATAATTGTTGAAAGATTTATTACATATGAAATTAACTCTGGCTATTTAATGAGACTATATAGACATTTTGGTCTATGACTAAGTTTGTAGTGTTTGAAAAATAGAATATAAAGAGGACCGTATCCTTATAAACGGGTTCTGTAGCATAATGATTCTTGTCTTCTTGATAATAAAAAGGAAAATGTATGTGAGATAGAGGTTGAACAAGGGAATTAAAGTTATCAACACCGTTACATAAATACGGTAAGTGGTAAGTGGGGTGAGCTAAAAAAACCTAAACAAAAAATCAAAGATCAAATAGCCAAACCCGGTTAATTATTTTTTCATCAAAAAAATTTAGGGAAAAAAAAAATCTTATAAACGTTAAATCGTTAAACGAAAAAAATACACATTCGTGACGAGAATATTTATTTTTTAATAGACGGGCAGTTTGATATACTTTCTACAATTTTTTTTTTCACTTATTTTATGCGTACTAAATTTTAGGCAATTCGAAATTACATGTAATTTGTGATGCGAGTTTCAAAGCTCGAATTACAAATCACATGTGATTTTTTATTTTACAAATCACATGCGATTTTACAAATTTTATGTGATTTTTCAAGAGGTAAATTTTAATACTTACAAAAGAAATCTCGAAAAAAAGTTTATCGAAAATACAAAGAAGTGACCCTCTAATGAAATGCGAGTTTATGCTAACATGGTGTTATAATTAGTTTTCTTTAACGATCACCGAGTTATAAGACATAAAAAAAAAATAATAAAAAATAAAAATAAAACGTAAGTGAGTTATTTTTATCTAGATTGAAAAATAAAGAGTAAATTACTTAGATCATCCTTATGATTTGTTAAAATTGCGTCTACCAGCCCTTATAGTTTTATATTGCATTGATGGTCCTTAACTTTGCAAAATACAACACCCATGGTCCCTAATCTTAACTTCCGTTAGTTTATTTCATTAAATTTGTCATGTGCTATGCACATGAGGTTAGATTGGTCATTTTGTAACCACTACTTTCTTATAAATCTAAAAATTCCTAAGTACATAATCTTTCAAACGAAACTAGTTTGATAAGAACTTTAAATTACAAATCTTCATCATTTGCCTCTTTACACATTTACAAGAACTAAAAATAACAAATCCTTAATTATTCTCAATTCCAAAATACATATTACCTCATTTATTTATGATCATCACCAAATTTACATATCTTTACCACAAAACCTCAAAAAACCTTATTTACAAACTTTTGGTGTTTGTGTTGCATTATATAAACTGCTTCGTATACACGATTCTCATCATCAATCATTGAATAACAAGTTTCAATTGAACGAATTCGTGTATCGAGCGATTTCTAAGATTTATAATCCAGATCATGATAATATCATATCTGTGAAATTGGAAGTAGATTCAAGCACCTGAAGACGTCGGCAACAAGTACTCGTTTTCATCGGCGATTAATTTCAAAACCCTAGCGTTTGATAACCGAAGAAATCCATTGAAGCAGATCGAACGGTTAGGGTTCGGGATAAACGCGTGAGACTAGAAGATATTAAAATTAGAGATTTTTTTATTTTTTTATTTTTTTATTTTTTTTGGATTACCTGGGTTTTCGACTATGTATCGTTGATTATATGTTTTTGGTTTTTGATAAAGTTTAGTGAAAGATTTGATTTTCATTTGTGATTTAATTTTGAATTTGAAAGAAAAGAATAATATAAAATGGCAATGTATTATAAGTTTAAAAGATTATGATTCGATTGTAATAGATGGACATTTGGTAAGGATGATTATATATATATATATCTTGTTTTATATTACGGCCAACTAGCATAAAGACAATATTAAATATTAGCATTAATAATATATAGGAAGTGATAGTCATTTATATAATATGAACCTTATACATTCATAATAGCTAGTTATGGAGTTGATGGTGGGTTTAGGGGCTAGTTAAGCTAATTGGTTAAGTGTTATGTAAGCCTAGTTTATGTTATATTGTATAAGCCTAGTCCAGAGCAAGCCCAAAGCCTACCAAAGCCCATGGCGGCATTCTCCATTGTATATTAGGCGTCCCACCTCTCATTTGAGAGGAGGTGGTTAGTTTGCGAAAGAAATACATTCCACCAAGTTCTTCAACTTCTCTCTTATTCCATATCTCTCCCCCCCCCCCCCCCTCTCTCTCTCTCTAAACCTCTATATCTTTATTTGTGTGATTGATAACAACATGAATGGCTAACCTATCACATGTTCAGTCGCCAAAAGATAATCTAGAGTGATTTTGCATCAAAAAGTTTCGAATATCAAAAGTGTTCTAGAACCGAATTTGAAAGTTTTTTTGTACGGTTTTTCTTGCAAATTTGAGTTTGAGATCTTAATGTGTTATTTAGAAACTCTTAGATAATATGTTTAGCGATACCAAACCAGATTTTACAGGCAACAAAAGTTTACAATTTGAATCTTTTAGTATAGGGATCTACAAAATAAACGAGTTAAAATGGTTGATTTTTTTGTTTCTAAAGGATTTTTGGTGCGTTTGTGTAAGAGCCTCGAAACTTAGTACCAAGAAAATTCTTGGAACCGAATTCAGTTCCATTTGTGGCACCGAATTCGATAGTTTATTCAAAAGTTAGTGTAAAGTTTGTAAAAGTGACGTGGCACCAAGATACATTTCTATTTGTAACCAAGATACATTTGGTTTTGGAACCGAGATACCCCGAAACCGAAATTCCACAAACCGAAATTTGAAAGTTGGCACCAAGATTTCAAAAAAAATTTATACTGAGATTTGAAAGTTGACACTGAAATTCTACATACCAAAATTTGAATATAAAGAACCGAAATTCAATACACCGAAATTCATTGTTAGGCACCGAAATTCTTGAAACCGAAATTGTGATGTTGACTTTCTCGAACCGACATTTGACAAACTTTTGGGAACCAAAGTTGACTTTCTGGAACCTAATTTTGAGTTTCAAGAACCAGAATTTGCCAATTTTGTAGGACCATAGATCTATCTTTATCACCTAAGATTATGATGTTAAAGAGAGATGGAAGAACTAGAGAGAGAAAGTAGAGAGAAAGAGTGTGGAGAGCACTATGTGTGAAATAAATTTTGTATTACCATGAACTCCCACCCTTCCTAACAAGCTTAGGAGGGTATTTATAGTTTTTACATTAGGCCTCAATGGGCTTTCCTTGGGCCTTCTTTTGGGCCAAGCCATTTAGACTTTTTACATAACCTTAATAAACTAGCATTTCACTAACTATTACATGAATATATTTAACTAACTATTTGACTCAATAATGACCGTCACTTTTAATCCTAACAATCTCCCCCTAAGGGACGATCATTGAGATATCTCTTTGATTACATAAATGATCAACACTTCTAATGCTAACAATCTCCCCTAAGGGTGATCATTGAGATCTCTCTTTTGTGATCTTGATCTTTGATCTTTGAAGCTCGTTCTCTTTAAACTTTGAGTCTTGTTGTGTAATAGTTTTGCTAGTTCCTTTGTTCCAATCATGCTTTGTGATCTTTCTTGCCTTTGAACAACATCTTTACTCTGTTCTCTTTATGTCTTTTCCAACATGCTCATATTTTGTTTGACTTTGAATCTTTAAGAAGTTCTCTTTTCTTTGACTTTAATCTTTGTTTCTTTAGTTAGTAGATTCTTTGACTTTAACTTAGAAACATTCTGAGCTTTGCTTTGCTTTGATCTTTGAAGAGAGCTTTGCAGGGTATGAGCATGTAGATCTTTGAGTGATGGTAACGGTCTTTCTCCAAGGAACATTCATGAGTACCTGCATAAAAACAGTTAGCAATAAAGTATTCGGTACTAACAGGTTCGGAATTAGTGATCGTCAACAGCCTAGTGTGAAGACTCCTTCTAACAATTACCAAGGCCGTTCCTGAATCAGATACCCCTGAAAGGGCTTACTAGATCCACCGAAGTACATCAATGATTCAGGTGAGTTGCTGGAGATCACCCCACAACTATAGACCGTTTGAGACATAGTAACCATCATGATAGATAAGGCAAGATCCGTAGATTTCATAAAGACTATTACAACTTGTGTCCTTTTTGGCGAACACAAGTGTATTCATAGAAAGTGTATCCTAAGAGATCTTTTGATGAATCTCATGGCTCTAGACTCGATAAGTGCATAATTTGGTTTCCTATGCAGAGACTAGGGAGGGGTCTCCTGCTTCAATATCAACCATCTCTAAGAGATAAGTCGATAGATAACACCGGTTCCCCATGAGAATGAAACAAGCTCTTTTGAGAGAACTTGAGTGGCTAGAAGGTTTAAGTGCAGTGCGTTACTGGGTACATGGCGTCTTTATCTTGAATACCGGTGTCACCTTGGTAACAACCAGTAGCATATAAATTGAACCCGGTGTCTGCCCTAAGGTTGAACATATGGAGGGCTATTTATTTTCACCCTTTTTCATAACTTTTATTTTTAATTCTTCAACCCCTTCTTTCTCCCTTCTCATTTTCTTCTTCTTTTTTTCAATCATACCTAAGGACTTCTAATTCTACTCTATTGGATTTGTCCTTGGGTAGATCCCTCCGGCTCTGGCGGATCATTGGACATAAACCTAACCATAATCACCTTATTACCCCATGATTATCCTAGGTACAAAGATCACATGCCATAAAACCTTTTGTAAAAATCTCTCAAAGTGTTTATTATTATAAAACATACTTTGTTAACACTTCGAGAGTTTTGCATTTTCTTTTGAAGGACTCTCCCTTCACATGTGCTCATGGATTATTAAGAAATTTGCACATGCGTGAGGAGTTTGCACTTTTGAATTGATCCACTTTTAATGATCACAACCGATTCGAGACACGCTTACATCACTAGTTAGACTAGCTTGAAGTTATTACCCGGCCTAGTCAAGTCCATAGAAAGTTTCTCGAAATGATACATTTCTACTAAGACAAATCCTTTTCGAGACACGCTTACGTGGCTAGTTAAAGAGTTCCATTGTCAGCTTTTAGGTGACAACTAGCTCTAGTAACTAACTTGATGTTATTACCCGTCGAGGATAAGTCTTTTCGATTACTAACTTATGTTGTTTCATCAATTCTTGGGTCATTTCTGAGTCGAGCTCTTTTGAGATTCAAGACAATCACATTTTAATCACGTTTTCTCCCCCTAAAAAATAGCATATCCATGCTATTTTTAATACCAATTGATTAAAACCTTTTCTTTTTAGATAGCCGATGGGAGAAACGGATGTTTGTTAATTCCGTATTCGTTTCCTTTAAGCATGATCGTTTTGGAACAACTTTATATTACTCCCCCTAAAAAATAAAACATTTTGATTAAATTTAAGCTTTTAAGGATTTGAGGGAGTAATATCTTGAGCTCAAAAGTTTTGAAAACCTTATGAAACATTTTTCAAAAATTTTGCTCAAAAAATTAAGAAGACTTTGATAAGCTTTTTGGTGAGAAGTCTTCTTATCTTTTAAGGATTATCGCACAGAAATGTACAGCAGGGTCATTTCTTTGAAAATCGCGGGTTATACACTGTTATGTGTGCATAAGCCAAAATGTTTTAAGAATAAGTGCTCAAAAATTATTTAAAACATTTGTTTTGATTTAAGTACTTTCCTTTCTTTGAAGAACGAGTCGTTAGCTGAAATACTAAGAAGTCATGATGTTGAAGTCCGAGTTCTTAGCAGAAGTACTAAGAAGTCATTATGTTTTTGGATTAGACAATAACTTTTGGAACCCATTTAAGCACGGCGCCAACGGGTTTACCATATTTTGAAATTCATTTGAAAGTTGTGTCAATCCGAGAAAGAGAAGTTGAATTCCAACGAGGACTGAAAACCAGTATTTCATTTTGAAATAAAGCTCGTGGAATCAACGGTGATTTAAAACTCTTTTGGTTTTGAAAGTTGTTTGATAAACTCGGTGTTTCTCTTGGAGTTTTAAAACTTGAAGAAGAAGTTTTCCATCCATTGTTGAAACTCGGTGTTTCATTTCGAAAATTCGTTTTTGAGATGAATGGAAACCTTCCAGAATTAGGATTTTTCAAAGCATAGCCATTCTTTTGTTGTAGCGGAAGCATTTCAGAGTATGAATATTTCAAATGTTTTGAATGGCTTTTCTTTGGTTTCCACACTGGCTTTACCGGAGTAAAATGAGAGTCTGGAGTTTGAAAACCTTGATTCTTTTCTTTATGAGCACTTGTTGTTGAAACCTTTTGAGGAGTAAATGTTTCAGAAAAGTTAGGTCTCTTTGAAAACTTTCTTCCTTTTTGCAAAGAATAGGTGGTAAATTGAGAAACCCTTTTTGGAAATGGTTTTGAAGATTCACCTGTGTAAACCTTCTTTGAAACAATTGCTTGTGGTTTAGACTCGTTTGAAACTTGAGATTTTCCTTTTGACCGGTTAAGAACATCAAACTTTGTTTTTAAGGCATTGTATGATGTTCGCAAATCATTGTATTCTTTTTGAAGAGAAAGATGATTTGATGATGCCAGTTTTTCTTGCAAAGAAGCATTTTAATTTTCAAGATGCGCAAAATATTTTTCATATTTGTCTGTTTTGATTGAAAAATCATTTTTGGCATCACAAAAATCCTTGGTTTGTTGTGCAATCTTCTTTTCCAATTCAACAATTTTCTTTTGAAGCATACAATTTTCTTTTTCAAAAAGATGATTTGGTGTGATCTGAGAGTCAGATTTGTTTGAAGTTTGATTCTGAACTTTTGACCGCTTGATTGAATCAAACAAGTTTTTGTAAGCCTGTTTCAAATGCTCATTTTCTTTTTGTAATGATGCCACAACATGTTCCAATTCAAGATTTTTTGTATCAAGTTCGTCGAAATCAAACTTGATATTGGTATCATCACAATTTTCTTCAAAAATCTTTTCTTTTTCTTTAAGCACAGATGTCAAAGAGTTTTTAGAGGACATTTTCTCTTTCTTCTCTTGCAGTTTTAGTTGGAAAGAGATACTTTGTGCTTCGAGTTTTGCAAGATGTTTCTCAAACTGAGCAGTTCTTTTTGACAGTTCTTCTTTGACATTAGCTGCTTCTTTTGAAAGCTCGGTGATTTTCTTTTTGAGACAAATATTTTCAGATTTCAAAGAAGATGTTTGTTCAAAATGCACATTCTCATACTCATGGCTGACAGATGCTGACTTGAACGACTCTTTGTGAAAAATTCTTTTTAAATGTCTAGAATTAAGCATTTTTCATCAAATTCGTCTTCATGAGAGTGAACGTACTTTAGATCTTCTCTCATTTTAGTTACAAGATGTTTTTCAAAGTACTCAAAACATAAGTTGATATCTTTCACACGAGGTTCAATCTCATCTTTCAAAATCTTTTTGACTTCTAACTTAAGGCATAAATCTGATGAAAGGGGATTAGAGAAAATGTTGTGTGTGATGTTTTCTTGCTTAAACCAAATGACCTTTAACGTTTGCTCAATGTGATGTTTAAGACTACAAAATTGTTTCCTTGCTCTATTTTGCCATAACTTAGCATCATAGGTAGCAAGTTGAGCTTCTTTAAAAAAATCTTTTCACATTTGTGTCTTTTCTTTTGAAAGGTTCTTTTGGTATGTCTGTCAATTATGTACAACAATACACAAAGCCGTGGTACGAGAATGGGTTTTTTGTTTGTTTTACTTTTAAACGTTTTTCCTCTACAGATTTTAAAATATCTTGAGACACAAACAAAAGATCATTTGACAATTCTTTTCCCATATCATCAGCGTTATACAAAATAGGTGTCAACGTTTGCACTTTGTTTAAAAAACACGGTTTTTCATTTTCCACATGAGCACTATTCCCAAAACCAATTCCAGATGTTTGTTTATAAACTTCCTCATCTTTAGTAGGTAACATGTTGATAGTCTGAGAAGTCTGTCCCAATTTTCGAAGTTTGTTTTTAAGATCGTTTGTTCGTTTCAAAAACTCTTGGTTTTCATTCTCAAGTTTTGTGTTTACAATCTCAAAATTTGATGTGGTTTTCTGAAGCTTTGAATTTTCACTTTTTAAATCATTGTTCTCTTTTAAAAGCGCTTGAACCTTTCTGTTGTTAAGAACCATTTGAGCATCCAGATTTTGAATGGAACATTTTTCACGAAGAACAGCTTCTCTATACCCAACTTCAAGTTCTTCATTTCTTTTTAAAAGTGGTTTGACAAACTCTCCATACATTTCAAACTTTTGAGCGTGAGATTTAAGGTTTGAGATTTCAATTTCAAGTTCAGCATTTCTTGTTGTTGCATTTTCAAAACGTTTTTCTAATTCTTTAAATCTCTCAATCTCTTTGTTCAAAAAGACATTCACTTGCTTAGCTTCACGATTGTCGTTTTTGCACTTGTCAAGTTCATGTTTGAAATTATTGATTAATGAAGCAAATAAAGCACGATCTTGTTCATAAGAAGATCCATCCTGGGCAGGCCCACCTCTATTAGGATCCATATCTGGAGTATCAAAAGCGATATTACTATCACTTTGTTCCACCACATAAGTTTCACTAATAGACTCAGGATGTGTCTGATCATGAACAAACATATTCTCAAATATATCAACATTATCATGAGTATGTGAATGTTATACCGTAGCCAATATCTCTGTGTCTGATGAAGGTCTGATATGATCATCTTCGGTGTCCTAAACAGCTTCATTCCTTTTTGTACCATCAGTATCTGAATCATAGCTAGACTGCTGCTTTCAACCTGCTGTTCTGAAGATGAATCACTTCCCGTGAAGACCAAACTATCATCTGATGCATCACCCTCATTAACCGTTTCCTCTTCAGTTTGAAAATCTTTGTCTGTCTCTCTTTCTTTTAACTGCATATCTTTTTCAATCTGCTCTCTTTCCTTTAACTGCATATCTTTGTCAATCTGCTCTCTTTCCTGTTTCAGCTTCTCAATTTCATTTAACTCAGCTTCCTCAGCATCAAGTATCTTTTCGAGTTCCCCCATGTCATTTATGCATTTAGTTCTGAAGGTCGAATAGCTTACCCAAAATTGTTGGTAAAATGCATCGATAAACTCTGACTGGTTCATTATCCAAGGGTTAAAACTAATCTGAAATTGAGTTTGGATCACTTTAAAAGCTTCCTTGCAGTTACTCGTATCAAGTTCTTCTTCATTAAGTAGCATCTCAAGTTGATTCAGGCTTTGGTTAAGTTTGTCTTTGAAATTATGATTTCGGACTCGGATGAAGTATTCAAATTCCTGATCGAACCTTGAGTCATAACCATAAATATTGATGGCCTTCTCTACATATGACTTGAACACTGTAAACACTTTCTTTGAATCTCTCTCTTGGATTTGCATTTTCATTTCCATTGTTAAACGATGTGTGATAGAGTTGATCTTGGATCGTTGAAGATAACAAAGGTTGTTGTTTGAAGATTAGATGTTTTTGGCGAAGTTTGAAAATCGTATATGGTAGATCCTAGTGATTTTGAATTTTCCCTCCAAAAATATTTTGAAAATTTTCTCTCCCAAAATTTGAAAATCACTATGAAATGCAATTCTAAGGTTACTAGAAAAATTTGAGTTTTAAAAATTTGGCGCCAAAATTTACAGAAAAAATTTGAATTTTGGCCTAAAAATTTGAATTTTGGGCCAAAATTTTAAACGTTATACCAAAATTTGAATTTCGCGTAAAAACTAAACGTTTAGTCTCCTCTCAAAAATAAATTTTACTCAAATTTTCCCGCCAAAATTGGTAACTCGGTAAAGCTAGAGAAATTTTGGTAACTCGATAAGATTGGTAACTCAGTAAAGCTAGAGAAATTTTTGGCAGAGTTTCATTTAGAAAAACCCAAGTGAAATCTTTACTCGATAAATGATAAGGTGTTTTAGCTAACTCGCTAAAATGGCTAACTCGCCAAAGCTAACTCGGTAAAAATGTTCTAACTCAGTAAATTTTTTTAACTCGGAAAAAAATATTTTAACTCGCTAAAAAAAATTTTAACTCGGTAAAAAATGTTTTTAACTCGTTAAATTTTTTTTTTTAACTCGCTAAAAATTTTTTAACTCGCTAAAAAAATATTTTAACTCGCTAAAAAAAATTTTAACTCGGTAAAAAATGTTTTAAACTCGCTAATTTTTTTTAACTCGCTAAAAAAATGTTTTAACTCGCAAAAAAAAATTTTAACTCGATAAAATTTTTCTAACTCGATAAAAATTTTTCCTAATTCTAAAAAAATTTTCCTAACTCGACAAAATTTTTCTTAACTTGAAATTTTTTTCCTAACTCGAAAAACGCTGATGAACAGTAACCTTATCCGAAAAATAAGCCCTAATACCACTTTTTTCACCCAAAATCAATCTAGAACAACCTAAAATTATCCCTAGGCTCTTGATACGACTTGTTAGACCTTAGATCTATCTTTATCACCTAAGATTATGATGTTAGAGAGAGATGAAAGAGCTAGAGAGAGAAGATAGAGAGAGAGTGGAGAGCACTATGTGTGAAATAAACCTTGTATTACCATGAACTCCCACCCTTCCTAACAAGCTTAGGAGGGTATTTATAGTTTTTACATTAGGCCTCAATGGGCTTTCCTTGGGCCTTCTTTTGGGCCAAGCCATTTAGGCTTTTTACATAACCTTAATAAACTAGCATTTCACTAACTATTACATGAATATATTTAACTAACTATTTGACTCAATAATAATCGTCACTTTTAATCCTAACAAATTTCTTGCCCCAAGATCCAACTAATCAAAATACGACTTTTGTAGCATCCTGTAAAAATCCACACTTATTTATAAACGCTATTCAAGAATTAATTATGTATTACTATTCACACACCCATTTTTTGGCAGAATTTTAAACTTTTGTTTATATTGTGCAACCATGAATCAATATATGTTATGTGATTCGCATTTTACCTGAAACGAGCTCACACGCGTATCACGATATTCTGAAACGTGTACAAATCAAATTCTGGTATTGTTTTGATCACCAAAACAACACAACACACTCACAACCCCCTGGGTCCCACTTTTCCCATAATGGGCCCACAATATCAATTTGAGTCCACAAACACTCATTGGGCCTTGTTAACACCTAGCCTAATCCCTAAACCCTATTTATAACTAAACGGACCCTTAATAAAATTCTGATTTGCTTAGGATTAGATGAAACCTAGTTATTGATTATTGATTGTTGTCTTTTGTTTTAATTAGTTGTCATCGCATTAGGAGTTTCAAAACTGGCTAAATTTTAGGGTGAATGCTTGAACGTCCGACTAAACGCTCCACTATAATGCAATAGATGGTTTGTTCGTTGTATTTATTGCATGAATTGCGATCACTGACATTAAGACTCTTAACGAGTTCTACATATTCCATCGTTGGGAATTGCGATCATTGATATTAAGAATCTTAACGAGTTCTATACATTCATAGAGTTAGAGAATTTGACACCACCCTACGATTGATATTAAGGAATACAACGTGGTAATTAAAACAAGGACGTGACATTCGACTAATCAATAGGATATAACTAGGGAGTAGTAAGGATCTAAGTAAACACCTTTATTTATCATACGAGTTCTTACCAATTTACTTTTCTGCATATTTAGTTTAACTTAGTTAATTAGTAGTTATAAAACCAAACTCTTCAAACCACGAGATTTTTACTTGCTTTCTAAAAAAATATAAAAATACAAAAATAAGCATCCTTCAACCCTTAGACTTAATTCGTCATACATTTCGAGCATTCACAATACTATTCCCCTAGAGAACGATCAATCCCCTGTGTCTTACATATACTACACTACAACGGTTAGGTACACTGCCTAGAAAGATTGTAAAACTTCTTGTGTTTACAATTATCTGCATCACTTACCGTAGGTATAATAAACTGCCTATCTTGCCCCTGTACTTAGTACTATCTACGAACTCACCTTCTTCATCCTTCTTGAGTTTAGTTTCCGTGGACATGGGCATTCTAATTGGTTTAGACTCTTCTAAGGCAAATTTACTAATCACTTCTTTAATGTATTTTGATTGATTAAATAAAATGTCATCTTTCATTTGTTTGTTTTGTAGACCAAGGAAAAAATTTAATTCAATCATCATGCTCATTTCAAACTCATTGTGCATGATTTTCACAAAATCATCACACAAGTGTTGACAAGTTGAACAAAATATAATGTCGTCGACATATATTTGAACAATGATGAAATTTGAATTTCTTTTCTTCGTGAAAAGTGTATTATCTACCATCCCCGTGGTATACTCATGTTTAAGTAAAAAAGCTTTTAATCTATTGTACAAAGCTTTGGGTGCTTGTTTAAGACAATAGAGTTCTTTCTTGAGTTTATAAACATGATTATGTTTTTCAAAATCAATGAATCCTAGAGGTTGTGCAACGTACACCTCCACGCTGATAAAACCATTTAAAAATACACTTTTCACATCCATTTGATATAACTTAAAGTCTAGTGCACATGCATATGCAAGAAGTATTCTAATAGATTCTAACCGTGCTACTGGTGTCTAAGTCTCATCATAATCTATTCCTTCTTGTTGATTATAGCTTTGTGCAACTAACCTAGCTTTGTTCCGAGATACAATGCCATTTTCATCAAGTGTATTCCTAAATACCCATTTTATTCCTATTATTGTCAGAAACTTAGGTGGTAGTACTAACTCCCAAACATCATTTGTGGTGAATTGGTTTAACTTTTCTTGCATGGCAACTACCTAACTTTCGTCCTTTAATTGCTTCACTGATGTTCTTAGGTTCTGTCGTAGATATAAAACAAAATAAGTTGATTTTGTTTTGGTCTTGTGATCTAAGTGTCCTTTGATTAAGGTTTCCTATAACATTATCTATTGGGTGATCCTTAGATTCCTTAATGTTGACTACTTTGTCAACTTCTATGGTTTCATCCTCGATATTGTTTTCTATAGTTTTCTTACCATTTTCCTTCATGGCTTCTTCTTCTAAATCATCATCTACCAAAGGTGATGATTTAGGATGAGGAGGACTTTCATTGAATGTCACATTCAAGGACTCTTCGACTACCATTGTCTCTTTATTTAGGACTATGTAGGCTTTGCTCTTTTGGTAGTATCCTAGGAAAACACCTTCGAAAGACTTTTGGTCAAACTTTGTGAGATAATCTTTAGTGTTTAAGATAAAACATTTGCTTCCAAATACCCTGAAATAATCTAAGGTAGCTTTCTTCCTCTTAGAATTTCATATGATGTTTTACCTAAGATATGTCTAATTAATATCCTATTGAGAATATAAGTTGAAGTGTCTACGACATTATACCAAAACTTTTGTGGTATAGATTTCTCGTTCAATATGGTTCTACTCATCTCTTGGAGGGTGCCATTCTTTCTTTCTACTACACTATTTGATTGTAGAGTACGAGGAGCATATAGAAATTGTGGGTAATCCCAACATTGTCACAATATGCTCTAAATTGTACTTGATTATCAAATTTTTGGCCATGATTCTTCCTAATAGATACTATTGAGCAACCTAATTGGTTTTGGACTTTCATACTGAATATTTCGAATTGCTCGAAAGCTTCAGACTTTGTCTTATGAAATTTTGTCCAAGTGTACCTACAGTAGTCATCTACTATTACTAAGGTGTAGAGATTTCCTCCGTAACTCAGTACGGCGGATAGACCGAAGAGATCCATGTGTAGAAGTTCTAGACATCTAGTGGTTGATACTACATCCTTAGCCTTGTGACTAGCATGAACTTGTTTTCCTACTTTACAAGCATCAGAAAAGTGTTGATTAAACCTAAGTTTAGGTAAATTTCTAACGAATTCCTTTGATACTAATGATTGAATTAGAAGTATATTTGCATGTCCCAATCTTCTATACCTCAAACACACCCATAATAATAATAAATCATTTTCAAACTTAGTCTTATGCGGCCGCCAAATTGTGAAGCTTCATATTTTTTTAGAACGACAAATTTTATTACAACATACACCACCTATCTCATAAATTCTATCTCACATGTCTCCAATAAGACTTGAACCCACAACTTTTAGGTTGATAGGCTACTCACATACCCCTGGACCAAGAGGCCTTTGGTCTCCCTAAAAAATTTACTATTGTCAAAAAAGTTGATGAGGTTTTTTCTAAATTGAGGTAGCATTTTGAGCGACTAAAGTGATGTTTTTGATAGACAAGCTTGTCTTATTAAAAATTCAACATCGAGTCTCACTTTTTTAGAAAACATGCATATTAATATAAAACATGTATATTAATATAAAACATGTATGTTTTCTTACATACACCTTAATACACATACCTGCGTAACATACATGTTCATATAAAACCCTGTTAAGTGCAACATATCAATGCAAAATGGTTTTATAAGAACATGTATGTTACGCAGGTATGTGTATTAAGGTGTATGTAGGAAAACATACATGTTTTATATGAACATGCATGTTTTCTAATGCAAAATTGAAGTTCTCGCAGTTTCTGCACTTAAGAGGGTTATGAAAATAAAGCCTATATATATATATATATATATATATATATATATATATATATATATATATGAATAAAAAAGTTAGACTTACGATTGACTTTTTGCATTAGACAAATTGGTCTAGCAAATATATCACATTGGTGCCACAACATTCGAATTATTAGCCGATATAATTGATGAATGACCCAAGCCTGATCTGTGGGCTTAAGGTACATTAGGGTTTATTGTAATTTATAAATATTGGTTATCAATAAAGGTAAAGACACACAGTTTCAATGTAAATATACGGTCCAACATGGTATCAGAGGGTACGATCCTCGAATACCCTACAACCCACAACCCTACTGCCGTCATACATAATTGCAAATCACAATTTTTTTTTCCAGTTAAAGTCGACTAAAGCTCGACCTGTCTTCACCTAAAGTCGACTAACGCTTGATCAATGGTGTTGCTTCATTCAATAAGCCGCAAGAGATTACTTCTTCAAGAATTAATGTGAAACCTTTTGATGTCCTAATGCACGTCATTGGTGAATTTACAAGTTCTTAGACAAGTACCGTTTTCTTTGTTTGCTTTGCTTTTGCTTGCTATGGATGTCTTCGTCAACAAAAATATTTATAGCTTTATTGTTTTATGTATTTCTAGTCCGAGCTTTCGCAATTTCGCCGCTCAGACTACCGGAAAGTATTAGCCGATATAATTGATGAATAACCCAAGCCCGATCTGTGGGCTTAGAGTACATCAGGGTTTATTGTAATCTATAAACATTATTTATCAATAAAGGTAAAGACACACAGTTTCAATGTAAGTATACGGTCCAACAGGAATAACCGGTTCCTTTTTGATTGATCACCAACTTTTGAGACACTTGTCAACTATTAAATAAAGTCGCACAGTTTAGCAGTTGCACAAGTTTGAGTTTATGACCAAATTTGAAATTTTCTTTAAAATTAATCCTAAAATACAGAAAATTAAAGTTAGCAAAATGTTTATATTTTCTACTATCTAAAGTGTGAAAGAGTTTTAATTACAAACTATAATACCGGAATGAACAAGCATATTAAATTTGTTCTAATGATAATAAACGTTAGATCATTTTCTCACATTCTGGAAGCTTGATGTATGATGTTTTTATTTGTTTGACGTACAATGACGATAGTATTCGACATTTACACCCCAAACAACCACAAAGATAATTTGTTTGTACATGGGTTTGGAGAAAAAAAATTGAAAAGTGGTCACAACACATTCAATTAAAGAATACTAAGAGAGTTATGAATGCCTAGCTAAATAGAGTTGCTACATGAAAAATTCAAATTGCGAGTTTCCTATTGTATAATTCGTCCCCTTCTTCGATAACTTCTTTTAATTGAAAAAAGAATACATGGGTGGTAGCGTTTAACATGCATAATGAGAAAAGTTAGAAATTATAATATCAGATTTAGTTTAAATTTAAATTTAGTTGTGTATGTTTTATAGTGTATATGTAGTTATGGGTGTATTTGTGTTGAAATAACATCTGCAAGTTAAACTGTAAATGGCTGTTATATCTATAAAATTTATGATGACCCATCTGTCTAACTGCTGAAGACTGAGTGACAATTTTCCCTTTACTGATTTAGATTAGATTTGTTAAGTTTCTTTGCATTCTCAATTTACGGTTAAGTGTTGTGATGTGTCTATTTACCTATTTGTTGTGTTTTTTGTTGCATTGTGGTTTTCGATCGCTTGGAAAGGTGTAGTTTGGCCCGCAAATTTGCCGGTCCCAGGATATGTGAATTGTTCAAAACTGCATATGCAGTTTCTATTTTTGAAAGCTAATTGAGTTTCCTAGAAATTTGACAAATTTGTGATGTTTGTTCGTTACGATTGCTGATTATGCTGGTCATCGGCTTGCTTAATCATTCACCGGGGTTTTGAAAATTGAAACTCGAATGTGTAAAATAGAGAGATGTTTTAAATAGAAACACATTCAAACGTAATCTTTTTTATCCGTGTGTGGTCAATATCTTTTTTGTTGGATAATCAGTTATTGAATCAGAGTGCCCGGGCAAGTTCTTAGAAAACATGTAAATACGTATCATGTTAGCTCATGTGTTTTCTGAAAAAATGGCTTATAAAACCTTTTAAACCAAAAAATGAGTGCCCTAGGTTTCTTTGTTGTTAGGTTGTGACTGAAAGACGTCGTGTGGGTTTGTTGAGGGTAAAATCGTTGTAAGCATTCAAATTAGTATTTGGACAGGAAAAAATAAAACTGCCGATTGTTTAAAAAAAATGTAGCTCATTGAAGCTCATAAGTGTAAAAATGGTCGTATAAACTACAACATATTTGAGTTCGAATCAAGTTTGAGTTCTAACTTGTGTCCCGAGCACGCGAGACTATCATATGAATTTGTTCTTGGCTAAATTTTCAAAGTTTAACATCTTCTTATTACAACTCCAAAGACGGTTGATACGTGGGAATCGCACCAGGCTTTACCTCTCAAGGGATCTTGAGAAGCTTACAACCCCCACCAGGCAGTGTACCTGATCGTTGTAGTATAGTATAGTGACAAGTACCGGGGGATTGATCGTTCAGCCAGGAATAGTGTCGCTAGGATTAGAAAACCTAAATACTAGTTCTAAAGGTGAGGGATGATTATTTTTGTATTTTTTTTATTTTTTTGAAAGCAAGTAAAAATCTCGGGTTTGAAGAATTTGGGCGGAATTAGTTGCTAGTCAACTAACCCAATACTAAAGATGCAATCAAAATAAAATACTAAAAATGAAAATAAACTAAATTATACTAAAGTTGTGAGCAATAAGTGGAGAAAATATGTTTACTTAGATTTCACTACTCCCTAGATATCTTTTACACGTTAATTACTTGTTATAGATGCGTGGATGACGGATTGTATTCCTTAATACCATTCATGGGGTGGCGCACTTAATTCCCCAATCCTATGATTGCCTACTTCACTCCTATGTCGAGCCGGCTAAGAAACTCCTAACATGGGATCATTAAAATTTACTCATGCATTAAATACAATCAATAAAATCTAGTGCACGTCAGTTCATGTTTCCTAAGACGTTCAAGCATGTTACCATTTGGAGATCTGCCAGTTTTCTTAAGCCTAACATCGAATTCATTCATCCAATACAACCATAAACAAGTAATCAACACATAATTAACATCTAGGTTTCATTAGATCCAAGCAAACACAAGATAGATCTAGCCTAGCATGATGGAATTAAGACAAGAACAAGATATAGACAACCAACACATAGACATATTGATTGAATTAAAAGAATACTTATCTCAATTACACATGAAAGGGATCAAGGGCTAAGAACCCTTGAAAAACCTGTAAAATTCGTACCAAGTTCGTACTTAGGGTTTCTCCAAAACTTCTCTCTTTTTAATGTGAAAATTAGAAAACTATATATAGGAAATAGGGTCTGACGGCGTCAAGACAAAATTTGTGACGCCGTCATCTCGCCGCCAAAATAAATCTCGGGCTGCCTTGATCCAGATCTGACGCCGTCAAGTGTTATGTGTTTCCAGGCCGTCATACATTTTCCTCTTGACGCCCTACTTCGTGACGCCTTCAAATCTGTACTGGATCGTCATGGAAATTACTCTTGACGCCGTCAAGATTTTCTTCTTGACGTCGTCACCTAGTGTTTCCAGCAAGGAAAATTAAGACTTTGGAGTTTTCTTCACTTTTATGCTCCAAAAACGTCCGAATTGCTTCCTTTTTCAGATTTCTCTCCCAAAGTACCTAAAATCACAAAATGAACGATTTAGGGCAATATTTGATCAAATAAATTCAATTCCGGGCTTAAATGACCCCCTAAAAGTGGTTTATTTTTCGCCTCATCATATACCCTTACACTTGAGATTTGCTTGTCCTCAAGCAAATGCGCTTTTATTCTACTCAAAATACAAGTTAGGGATCATTTAACACTAATATAAAAGTAATTAGAACAAATAATCGTTCCACTAAAGACCAATAGACAAGCACGGAGGTCATACACAAGCACCTCACAAATAGTGTTTAGATACTCACATCTCTCGGGTGTAATAAAGTATAAATTACAATATGAAAACGGAAGATATCTCTCACTACCTGTCATAGCAAAATAGATTACCATAGGCTTAGGAAAGGATCAAACCTCCACCACATGGCGTAAGCACCTAGGATAAACTATCAAAGAGGTCTTTTAAAAGGTTGTAACGTTAGATGTAGGGATATGAAATACACAGTTTTGTTGGATAAAGGAAGTTTTTACTAGTGGCGAGTTAACAATCTTAGTTAATTACATGTACAATATGGCGTTGCTAAGCCAAGATTAGACTCAACTTAGGCTAATAAATGAAAAATAACAAAAACATAAAATGAACATAGAATGAAAAGGGATGGTAGTCCGTATGTTTTTTTTTCTCTTTTTCTTTTCTTTTTTTTTTTTTTTTTTCCTATTTTTTTCTTTTCTTTTTTCTTGATTTTTTTTTCTTGATTTTTTTTTTGTTTTTTTTTTGACATACATTCTTACCCTACCATCCAAAATAATACATCATAGGGAATGGAAATTCCCCTTACACTTGAATTTTTACATACTTTACAATAAACTAATCTAATGACTCGAATTAAGAAAATCAAAACACTTGGAGTACTTTTAATATTAACGTACATATGGGGGTAATAATATGATGTTCTTCCCCATTACTCCATAAAATAAGTACTTTACCCATGATTCCCAATCGTCCCAAAACAATATGTACAAGGATATGACTCGACTTAGCAACCATGTAATCAATTAGATAGTTAACTTAGGGTTTAACAAATAACAATAATGCACTAAAAATGAGCGCATACACGGAAGGCTAAGGCGATTTGGGTGTACATTTAGGTGGGGTGTAACAAATTCTTCTTTTAAGTAAAATGCTTAAAGTTAGAAACGAAAAGATAGGCTCGGAGGGGTGTACTAGGGGTTTCGTGTACTAAAAATGAGTACAACGCTTAAGGGTGTGGGAAAAATTAGTTGACTTAACTAGCCAAGTAATATGACTTAAATGGTCAAGTAATTATGATACGGGTTTAAACACAAGGGTGATCCTAATGCCTCTTATCATGTAGTAAATCCTACTACACGAATGTAGTCTCACTAGCGGTCTCGGGATGCATCACTAACGTAAGTTCTAGAATCTAAATGCTACCGGTACACTCATAAGCACTAATAGTGAATGCTTTTCCTATCAAATCTAAAGGCGAACCTCACATATTTGGGTGGAAAATTTTTCTGAATATACGGTTATGTGCTAGTCATATAATCTCCTATCCATGAGACGCTTGCTATGGCTAAAGTTTCACTCCTAAATGTTGTAAAAAATTTTAAATTTGGCGCTAAAATAACACTAACAAGTATTTCTCATAGTTTTATTACACATCTACCATTAAACAAAACAAACTCAAGTGAAAGTGTACATGTAAGGTATCATCATTTTACCCTCCCCTTACACTTAAGATGAACATTGTCCCCAATGTTCAAGTAAAGAATGTAAAAGTGAAAAAGTAAAAAGAATGAAATCAAATACTCCCCTGATTCGCTCGGTATGGATAATAAGGTGGTCAAGTTAAATCTTCCTCCAAGAAAATGAACAATCAAAGCTTCCCTTCCAGAATATGAATCATCTTCTTGTCATACATAACCTGTAAATCCTGAGAAAATAGACAAGACAACATCGCGTAAAATCGGCGGCATCCTATATAAGTTACTAAATCCTAGAAAACAAAATAAGATATAATGCTTTTGGAATGAAGTTTGCAGATTTCCTGGAGATTATAAAACTTAATAATTCACAAAAACCATAAGACTCCGTTAGAAAAACAAAACTGGTAAAATTTCCAGATTTTTTTTACACGTGACGCCGTCAAGAATTAATTCTTGACGCCGTCAGAAGTGACCTGCAGAAATTCTTATGTTAAGTTTCCGGAAAATTTCTGGAAAAACTTGGTCCTACTTCCTGGAAAATCCTGCAAAACTTCATTATGACTCAATACAAGCATTTGACTCTAACAAATACGAATATACATGTTCATTTAATATTGTGGAGAATCATGATCGGTTTGTTTCTTAAAAACATATTTGGGGTTTCCCCTTACACTTATCTTTTGCAAAAATACTTTTAGGTGGAGTTAAGACTAGGCCAAAACAACAAAGTAAAGTATTTCCACTATTTAATTGAGAAACATGATCTACCAATAATAAAAACAAAGCATGCATACGGAAGCAAATGACAAACAAACAAACAAAATAAAAAATCACACAAAGCATGGGTTGCCTTCCAAGAAGCGCTTTTCTTTATTTACGAGTCTTGTAGCTAGACTCAAGGTCATGGGTTACTACGTGACCTCGTCGTTGGTTCCACTCTCTAGGTCATCTTCTAAACCAGTTTTGTATTCGGGACCTAGTTGCAAGCATTCTTTGTAGAAACCAAGCATCCTATTCTTTACATACTCTACTCCTTTACGTCTATCCTCCCCATTCCTATAATAAGCCGCTTGCTTGTGTTCCTTTTTGAAATTAGAGAGATGGCGGTATTGCTCAATTTTGTAAGGCATTTGGTAGGCAACCTCATCATTCTCTTCCTTGAATCTAACTATCCCTAAAGTCGGATCATAACTCATCCTAGTGGCCTCAACAAATGGTTTTCCAAATATTATTTGGCTTAGGCAAGCATCTATCACCGGACGAGTGTCTTCTACTATCATAAAATCGATCTCATAAGTGAGATTCCCTATAATCACATGTAATCCCTTCACTCTTCCAGCAAAATTAGTTATCAGATTCTTATTGGGCATCATCCTAAAATCAAGTTGTTTCTTCATCACCCAATTGTAATAAGTCCTAGTCATGATGTTCACGGGGGATCTAGGGTCGATGTAAGCTTTTCATATATGCATGTGCCCAATATTGCATGGTATGTTAATGTTAGAGGGGTCTCCCATTTTGATAAGGGGTGTGCCAAGGATATATGGTCTCTCGGGACTATCGAATAAATCCTTATGGTATTCCCGTTCTTCCTTGGTGGGCAACTTATCAAAGTACTTCTCTTTAGGCTCTACTTCCTCTAATTTCTCTCCCCTATTAACCTCAACTTCCCTACTCTCATCCTTAGTCTCAACTTCTACTCTAACTTCATCCTTGTCACTCTCTTCTATCTCCTTATCTATTGGCTTAATGGTGACAACATTGACAAAGTGGACATGTTTGGATGATGAGGGGTCCTTAATTTGGATTCCATTATTGGTGTCCCTAGTGTCCTTCCTAGGTGTGGCTAACGCTTGGTTGTTGAGGGCCTTCAACAAGTTGTCAATCTTGTTGGTCATCTCCATTTGTTGTTGGTTGAATTCGGTTTCAAACCTAGCTATGCGAGCTTCTTAAGATGCCATAAACTTTGACATCAATCCTTCAAGATTGTTGGTACTACCATAGTTGTTAGAAGGATTGTTGTTGAAAGTACGGTTGGAGGGTGGACCGTTTGGTTGGTAACGATTAGGCGGATTGGAAGAATTGGGTTGATTTTGTTTCCACCTAAGGTTTGGGTGATTTTTCCAAGAGGGGTTGTATGAATCACCATAAGGGTTTGGCTCGGGCTTGAAAGTGTACCACTTATCTCCCGCTTCGTCGGTACGCGTGGATGCGTAGTCCGCAAAAGCTGTTCCGGGGAGTTCAACACAATCACGAGTGTCGTGGGGACCACTACATAATTCGCATGAAGAAGTGATTTTGTTCACTTGGCTTGAAGGCTTAGGAGCTTCGTAAGATTTCATGAAAAACTTGACTTGGTCCTCAAGTTCCATGATCCTACAGTCGGGAGTGCTAGAGTTGTTCGAAGGCAAAGATATTGCCTTGACCGTTTTGTTCAAATCACGGGGATCATTCCATCTTTCGTTGTCATAGAGAGCAAGATCTTCTATGAGTTCCCATGATTGTTCCGCACTTAGATCACGTAGCTTACCACCGCCCGATTGGTCAATGGCTCGCCTCGTGGAGAGATCGATATGGTCATAAAAGATTTGGACTTGGAGCCAAAGATCTATGCCATGATGAGGGACTTTTTGGAGCAAGTCCTTGAAACGAGTCCATGCATCATAAAGAGATTCATTTTGACGTTGTTGGAACATCAAGATGTCATTTCTAAGCTTAGTAGTTCTCCCCGGTGGGAAAAATTGAGCAAGGAAACGAGTGGTGAGATCATCCCATGTGGTGATGGATCCCGCGGGTAAACGCTCAAGCCATTGACTAGCTTGATCCCGTAGAGAGAATTGGAATAGGCGTAATCGGGTTGTCACTCTAGTTTCAACACCTAGGTCTATGGAATCTACGATTTTGAGGAAGTCCTTAAGATGTTGGTTTGGATCTTCGGAACGAAGTCCATGGAATGCACATCCGCTTTGCACCAACCGGATGGTGTCGGATCGCAAGGGGGTCACATTGGCTCCGGTGAGCTCAATGGTGTTTCGGTAGCCTTGGTGGCTAGGTCGGGAATACTCTCCTAAGGTTCGGGGCCTAAGAGGTTCTAGTGGTGGGTTTTGTTGTGGTGGGATGACGGGTTCAAGGATGTTCCCATCGTCCATGATGTCGGGTGGTGAAGAGTTACGAACAAAAACACAAAGAAATAAGATAGACTAAAGAAAACCTAAAAATAAAAATAAAATCTTACTCGAAAGGAATCTAGCAAGTAGACCTAATAAAAAGAGATTCTAACCTAGACAATAACTATTCCCCGGCAGCGGCGCCAAAAACTTGATACGTGGGAGTCACACCAGGCTTTACCTCTCAAGGGATCTTGAGAAGCTTACAACCCCCACCAGGCAGTGTACCTGATCGTTGTAGTATAGTATAGTGACAAGTACCGGGGGATTGATCGTTCAGCTAGAAATAGTGTCGCTAGGATTAGAAAACCTAAATACTAGTTCTAAAGGTGAGGGATGATTATTTTTGTATTTTTTTAATTTTTTGAAAGCAAGTAAAAATCTCGGGTTTGAAGGATTTGGGCGGAATTAGTTGCTAGTCAACTAACCCAATACTAAAGATGCAATCAAAATAAAATACTAAAAATGAAATTAAACTAAATTATATTAAAGTTGTGAGCAATAAGTGGAGAAAATGTGTTTACTTAGATTTCACTACTCCCTAGATATCTTTTACACGTTAATTACTT
The DNA here is from genome assembly GCA_030686995.1 of Artemisia argyi. NCBI lineage: Eukaryota > Viridiplantae > Streptophyta > Magnoliopsida > Asterales > Asteraceae > Artemisia > Artemisia argyi. The sequence goes on from CM060684.1 coordinate 124,153,102, forward strand.
GTTATAGATGCGTGGATGACGGATTGTATTCCCTAATACCATTCATGGGGTGGCGCACTTAATTCCCCAATCCTATGAGTGCCTACTTCACTCCTATGTCGAGCCGGCTAAGAAGCTCCGAACATGGGATCATTAGAATTTACTCATGCATTAAATACAATCAGTAAAACCTAGTGCACGTCAGTTCATGTTTCCTAAGACGTTCAAGCATGTTACCATTTGGATATCTGCCAGTTTTCTTAAGCCTAACATCGAATTCATTCATCCAATACAACCATGAACAAGTAATCAACACATAATTTACATCTAGGTTTCATTAGATCCAAGCAAACACAAGATAGATCTAGCCTAGCATGATGGAATTAAGACAAGAACAAGATATAGACAACCAACACATAGACATATTGATTGAATTAAAAGAATACTTATCTCAATTACACATGAAAGGGATCAAGGGCTAAGAACCCTTGAAAAACCTGTAAAATTCGTACCAAGTTCGTACTTAGGGTTTCTCCAAAACTTCTCTCTTTTTAATGTGAAAATTAGAAAACTATATATATGAAATAGGGTCTGATGGCGTCAAGACAAAATTTGTGACGCCGTCATCTCGCCGCCAAAATAAATCTCGGATTGCCTTGATCCAGATCTGACGCCGTCAATGTTATGTGTTTCCAGGCCGTCATGCATTTTCCTCTTGACGCCCTACTTCGTGACGCCTTCAAATCTGTACTGGATCGTCATGGAAATTACTCTTGACGCCGTCAAGATTTTCTTCTTGACGCCGTCACCTACTGTTCCCAGCAAGGAAAATTAAGACTTTGGAGTTTTCTTCACTTTTATGCTCCAAAAACGTCCGAATTGCTTCCTTTTCCAGATTTCTCTCCCAAAGTAACTAAAATCACAAAAGGAACGATTTAGGGCAATATTTGATCAAAAAAATTCAATTCCGGGCTTAAATGACCCCCTAAAAGTGGTTCATTTTTCGCCTCATCAACGGTTATAAGTCTTTGTAAAAATTAATGAATCAATCACAAACAACATTGATTATTCACTCAACTAACCTCCTCACATGTTTATTTTTATTATTTATAAAATCCATACGACTGTTCTCAAATGAGTGTGACACAATATACAAGAAAAAGAGTTGTCCCCAAAATAGATGCAACTCAAAAAATACAAGATTCACGCAAAGAATACACCACACTGCAACACTCAAGACTACACTTACAATAATACCATACTCAGTTTGATCAAGAGGATCAAACATATATAAACAAGAGAGAGAGAGAGAGAGAGAGAGAGAGAGAGAGAGAGAGAGAGAGAGAGAGAGAGAGAGAGAGAGAGAGAGAGAGAGAGAGAGAGAGGGAGGGAGGGAAGGAGGGAAGGAAGGCGAGGAGGATGGAGATGGAGGGCGGGAGGGAGGGAGAGGGAGAGGGAGAGGGGGAGGGAGAAGGAGCGGGGAGGGAAAGGGAGAGGGATAGAGAGGGAGAGGGAGAGGGAGAGAGGGAGGGAGAGGGAGCGAGAGAGAGAGAGAGATAAGGAGAGGGAGAGATAGGGAGAGAGAGGGGAGGAAACAGTTGAGTGTTATTAGAAGTAAGGCTGGGGTTGAGAAAATTTATAGTCTGAATTTACGCTTTAGTCCCTGTAAAACAAGAGTTAACAAAACCAACACCAAATTATCAAACTGTTAAAAATAAGTGTAGAAATGGTCCTTGCTCATATAAAAAGGCAAGAGTTTGCATACGACACTTTTTCCCTTACCAAGTACGTCAATTTCAAAATGTGTTATTTTTTCATGAAAGACATGGTTAGCTGCTATTTGAAATATAAGCACTACTGTCACAATAAAGATCAACTGGAAACAAACCCCATACGACACTTTTTCCCTTACCAAATGTACATCAATTTCAAAATGTTTTATTTTTTCATGAAAGACAAGTTTAGCTGCTATTTGAAACAGTAGCACTACTGTCACAATAAATATATCTGCTACTTGATTACTAGATGGAACTTTAATAGTTTTGATAACCCCATACGACACTTTTTCCCTTACCAAATGTACATCAATTTCAAAATGTTTTATTTTTTCATGAAAGACAGGATTAGCTGCTATGCAGCACTACTGTCACGATAAAGATCAACTGGAAACAATTTTTGAAATCCAAATGATTTCACAGGTGGTAGAAGCCATGCACCTGCATTGAGCTTCAGCTTAATATCTCGATATTATAGCTTGTCTTTTACTTTTCTTCAATGCTACATTATTACCCATGTAAATAGAGAAACCTAGCACAGACTTCGTATAAACTGGGCACTTAGCCCAGTCTTCATCTAAAAATGCACACAAATTAAGCTTGTTATCTTTTTAAATTGAATCCTAGTTCCTAATGCTTGTTTTAGATACCTTAACACTCTCATAGCAGTAAAATGAGATTGAAGAGGAGAATGCATACGTTGACTATGGTAGTGCACTACATAACCAATGTCAGGCCTTGTAACTAAAATATAAATCAATTTTTACCAACAAAATTTTGATACTTAGCCATGTTTGGTAAAAGTTTATCATTTTGAGTTTCTTTGTTATGCAAAATAACATTCTGTTCCAAAAGTGTAGCAGCAGGTATACAAGTGAACTAACCATACTCGCACAACATTTCAAGACAATATTTTCTTTGGGAAAACAAATTCCACCTTTATTTTCCAAAGCCTCAATGCCCAGAAAATATTTGAACTCAAAAAACTTTTGAATCTTTCAATTTCACTGATATCATTACCTGTGATGACAATGTCATCAACATATACCAATAGAGCAATAAATTGTCCCTTCTTACTCTTACTATTTATAATGAGTAATCATTTTGCTCTACACAAATCATTGCTCAACTAAAGTAGTGGTATGTTTTTCATTCAACAATCTAGGAGCTTGATTTAAACCATATAAAGACTTGACCAACCTGAACACTTTAGTCTCATTCTTTTCATAAAAACTAGGTGGTAAACACATATAGACTTTCTCATTCAAATTACCATACAAGAATGCATTATTCACATCCAACTGAAACAAATGCCAGTTATAATAAACAACAAGACCAATCAAACACCTAATTGTAACCATTTTCACAATTGGTCTAAATGTTTCCTCATAATCAAGATCTTCCCTTTGACATTAGCCTTTGGCAACAAGCCTGGATTCATACCTATCAACCTCACCTATGGATTTGTATTAACCTTGTAAATCCATTTACGCCTAATGTGTTTTCTACCCTCAGGCAAATCATTTAAGACCTAAGTATTGTTTATGTCTAAAGCCTCTATTTCTAAATTCATAACTTTAATTCAATTTGGATTATGTGAAGCTTGAAAACAAGACTTAGGCTCTATGGATTTGTATAAAGTTCTAGTAAGACAGAGATTAACCGCAAATAATTGAGTAGTTAACATGTCAGTAGACCATATTTAACATTACTTTCAACAACAAAATCGTTAAGTCTAGATGATAAACTTCTATGCCTAGTCGACCTCTTCCGTTCTATCTGTGGTTCTTCCCTATGACCATTAAAACCTTCATCATTTAAGTTAGACTAATTGCTGCTCTTATAATTACATTATCTTCTATTTGGGTTGCTATGGTGACCACTTCATCCTCAACTGTGTTACTACAGTCATCAGAAGTTACACCATTCTCCTCATTTGAAGTTTCGCACTCTTCATCACTGGGTCTTTCAAGACCTTGAGTGTTTAAATCCAAAAAGCCTTCAATTAAAAAAAATGTTTCATAAAATCTGATATCTCTAAAAAGGAAAAAAAAAAAAAAAAAAAAAAAAAAAAAAAAAACCTTTACTATCATTAAAAGACATCATTAAAAAAAATAGAAACTATTATATGACTTTGACATCTCTGAAAAAGAGAAAACTTTACTATCAAGACTGTAAAACTTGCAAGCTTTCTCAAAACATATGTTTCAAACGTGACACTAAACTTGTAATTGTTATTGAAAATACTAGAATAACTTAAACACTTGAAAGTGCTAATGTGAGAGATATTAGGTTCCTCACCATAAATAAGAAAATAAGGTGAAACGCCATTCAAGACAAAGGAGGGTAATGTGTTATAAGATAAGTAGTAGTTAACATACCTTCAGGCTACATAAAAATAGGAATCCCCCCTAAAACATAAGACTCTTAGTAACATTTAAAAGGTGTATATGTTTCCTTTCAACAATCCCATTTTATTGAGGAGTATATGCATAGAAAGTTTGATGGATAATACCAAAATCATTAAACATGTTAGACACTTTATTATTCACAAACTATGTACTGCTACCAGACCTCACAACTTTAACTTTTAGATCAAACTGAGTAGAATGAGTGTTATAAAACTTTAAATATAATCACCAAATTCAACTATAGACTTAAGCAAGTATACCCAAACAGCTCTACTATAATCGTCAATCACAGTAAGAAAATTCTTATAAAAACCCTTACTAACAACCCTTTATTTTATTTTAATTTATTTTTTGAATGACAATTTTGACAATCTCACAATAAATCTATCTCACATGTCCTAAGCAGAACTTAAATCCATAACTACATGATTTGGGAGCTTGTCACACAAGGTTGAGTACCATTAGGACACAAGCCCTTTCGTCTTACTAACAACCCTCTAAGAACCCAAGACATCAAAATGAACTAATTCACCAACACAAGTAGACGTATGTCCATTTATGGGAAAATGTTACATAGTATTTTTGCCTTGTGGCAGTTGTCACAGAGTGAAACATGATCATCACCTTTCAATTTTATTACCCAAAACAGGCGGAACTTGATCTATGGGAAGACCAAGCCTGTAATGCCACCTTTCTTTAAACACATGACATAAAAATGTAGAATTGCAGATACCAAGGTTAGACTTACCATTACTATTGACATCAAACAAGTGGCCACCAATTTCACTACCAGTGCCCACCAACATGCCCAGTTTCAAATCCTGAATATAACACTTGTGCTTATCAAAACCCGCAAAATACTTACTGTCTTTAATCATTTTATTCACAAACAGTAAACTGAAATTGTATTTAGGCACAATAAGAACATCAAATAAAAGAACATTATTAGTCAACCTAAGACTACTAATAGCAGTTATTTTAGCTAAAGTACCGTGAGGATGGCCATCTGTTAACATATGACTAGAAATATCAACTTCATTAAACATGTTTTTGGTAGAAACAATCATATGTTGATTAGTACCAAAATCAATGATCCAACCCAAAGTGACATTGTAATAGAACCAGTTTGAGCACAGAAAAACTTTTCAAATTGCAAGTTAAAAAACACATTGTTATTATAAAAACATGGTTTTATACATGCCATATTAGCTGAAAAACTGGCAGAAGGTTTCTCATTAATGAAACACAAATGTTTCAGCACTTACTCATTTGTGAAAAAAGCATTAACAGAACTTGAAGAAGTTGAAGCATTTTGATTATCTTTAACTTCTGCATTGCCATTATATCTTTTGACCATACCAGATTACTTAGAAAGATTAGGGTTCTTTTTAAAATCAGCAGGATAACCAATTAATTCATAACATCCTTCATTAGTATGACCAATTAAACCACAGTTCTTGCAAAGCAAATTTGGATTAGGACTTATTTTATTGTAGTTATTGTTATTAACTCTCATATTATAGTTATTATTATTATTATTGATTTTAATAACAAATGCAACAGGTTGAAATTTACTACCAGATATGACACCAGGATGAAGTCCCCTATGAGACTCCTCCCTGGATACAACGTTAAAGGCATCTTTCACATTAGACAAAGGATCGTTAGCAAGTATAGTACTTTTAATAGGTTGACACATCATTAAATCCTACTAAAAACTGCATAAGTTTGATTAACTGAGTATGTTTAACACTTCCAACTTTAGCATCACAAGTACAAGTAGCCCTAGCCTTACAAGTATAAAGCAGTAAAAAAAAAGTCAATATATCAAATTCTCTCCACCAGTAATTCAACTTATGATACTAATCAGGAATATAAAATTCACCGTGTTCTAAACCATTAATTTTATGCATTAGATTAATAAAGACATAATCATCCATTTTGTCATATGTTTCTTTCATTTTTTTACAAACCTCAGAAGTAATTTTAGAAGAAACTTGACCCATTCACAATTCTTGAGAACAGGACTCTAAAATTCAACAAAGAACAATATCATTACACCTTTCCCACTTTTTAGACAAGACAAGACTAGTTTTAGGTTTAGCACAAGTACCATCAATAAACCATATCTTATTTTTACTCTTTAAAACAAGTTTCATGGCAGTGGACCACATTTTATAATTCTTAGTTCCAATCAATTTGAAATTCACAATAGACACACTGAAATTATCATTAGCCTTTAGATATAATAGATCACCACCATCCAAACTATTGTTCAAAATATCATTATCACCACTACCACTAGCACCACTAGTCAAAATTGCAGAAAAAAAAGATAAGACAACAGAAGTAGAAATAAACAAATAAACCACCAGATGGCAATCAAAAACCCCAAGTCACAAAGTGTACCACAAAACAAATACCGATCAAGATCGGTGACAAAATTCCTTGCTTCTTATAGAAGTAGGTTAACTTTAATCAAGATCTTAGGGTATATCTTTAGCTAACCAAAACAATTGCAACACAGATTAATTAATCACAAAGTCTTGAAATACAATTAATCCACCAATCAATCTCCAAACTTCTTAACATAAATAAACCTTTGACATAACCACCAATTTCTAATAAAACAATAAAAACAAATGAACTAAAGAGAGAGTGCAAGAGGTGTTACAGAGCATGCAATCCAGCAAATAGAACCACCAGAAGACTTATCTCACTACACACTTGATTGACTTAGTTAATAGATATAGTAAGAAATCAGATGCAGAACAACCCAAGATTGAACCAAATCAACCAAAGAAAAAAATAAATAAAAAAGCCTAATATTACATATTTGAGAAATTAACCACCCAAAAAACTAATTCAACCACCAAGAACATAGCTCCAGCCATAAGAACCCATAATTTATCAGTAGAAACAAAAACCCCCAATTTTTTTCAAAACCATAAAAAATTGAAATTACTAATTAGTCACCAGGAAATCAAGAACCAACAATCTTAATGAATGTTTGCTCTGATACCATGTATAAAGTTAATAAATCAATCACAAGCAACACTAATTATGCACTCAACCAACCTCCCCACGTGCTTATAAAGGTACTGAATGAGGCTTTGGCTTACAAGCCCAGAACGTCTATGGGGAACCAATGGGAAGAGTCTCATGAGGAAGAAGTTGAGTTACCTGATGACCAGACTTCTAGATATATGTTTTCGACTAGTAAAGGAGGATTCTGTGAAAATGATCTTGAATTCAGTGACAAATACGAAGCTCAAATTTATGATTTACATGAATCGACGAAGACTTTTCGTGATCAATTTGATGTCTGCCTTTGTAATCATGTTAGGAAGTAATTCTCCTTATTTGTGTTTAGTTCATAAGATTGGTATGTATCTCTTATGACTGTTTAGGTTGAAGCACAATTGGTGCGTTTGTTTTTCCTTATTGGGTTGAGGTGGGGGATTTCATCCCTATCTTATGTTCCTAAACGTTTTTTTGGAGTAATATAATTTACCGGGGGCACTTTACCCATTTTACCTATACCACACCACCCACCACCACCGCCACCCATCATCGCCACCAGCTACCTGCCGCCTGTCGCAACCAACACCCGCTACCACCGCCACGACCGCCACCCGCCACCACTACCTCCTTACTGCCGCCACTACCCCCTTGCCGCCACCACCACCCCCTTGCGGCATGGGGTGGTGGTGTCGGGTGGTTGTCTTAACGGGTAGAAGTCATGGCGGTTGTGTAGGGTGGTGGTGGTGGCGACTGGTGGTGGTGGTGAGTGGCGGTGGTGGAGGTGGTGGCTATCTTGGCGGTCGTGGTGGGTAGTGACGGTCTTGGATGGTGGTGACGGTGGGTGGTGGTGGTGGTGGATGCCAGTGGTGGTGGGTGGGTGGGGTGGTATATGATGTAGGACACGCAGAAGCGTATTTAGATAAACCCTAATTCAAAGGTGATAAACAAGGCATACCTTGCGGGAATAAACCTAAACAAGATATAAACTCCTAAAGACAATTTTATTCATGATTCTAAAGTTAATTACAATGATAATGATCCCTATATTTATAGGGAAGTAAAACTTGTAGAGAAAGAAAACCTAGTTATAATAAAAGACTCTTTCCTAAACAATAAGTATCCTAAAAAATGACCTAAATAATTAAAAGAACATTTTGGAATTGGTTACGACTTAGACGAAGACGTCCTTCTACTGCGTAGACAAACGAAATCCCCTATAAAAATTACCAAGAGCATCTATGGCGTAAGCAAAGGATTGGCCTTACGCCATAATTAAAACAATATTCGTATCTTGACCATGAATCTCGTCCCTATCATTCACCCTCACTTGAAAAGAACTGGCCCTCTAGTTCTCACTATCAAGGGCTTCATCTGCCTTGAACACCTTGTCATGACGAACCTTATCTTCAGGAGATTTACGCTTCACATTAACTCAAGAACTTTCATCTTTTATAACACATCTACCACACTCCCATTAATCCACATATGACTTAAAACATCGAGTTTCGAACTCCTTATCAATGATCACCAAGTTTTTAATTGCAATAAAATTAAATTCATTGTTTACCATTGAAAACTTTATTGGATTTTTGATAATCATATTTAAATTTATCCTATAGTCAAAATCACAAAACTTTACATGTTTGATGCCTTCAAAATCCATGCTTAGCTCACCATCAAAATCCTTCACATCTTCATTACCATTAAAACCCATAACTTCTTTTTTACTGGTCTTCAAGGTACCAACTTTATTTGTTGTTTCCAATACTAAACTTGAAATCTTGTCTCCATGTGGCAAAGTGACTTTTGATTCTTGAATGTTCTCAACATGCTCTTCAACAGCTTCATACTTCAAAATCTTTTATTTAATTCTAACCTCGGTCATTGGTACATCTGGTTGTTCTTCATATGAAATCATCACAATTCTCTTTCCTTCCCATAAGAAAAGGTAGAGATTACACTTTAAATCATAAAAACCTTGAACTTTGCAATGCCATGACTTTCTTAACCAAATATGACAATTCTTTATTTCATCCAAATAAAAAATTAGCTCATCATTGTAAAATGGGAGAATTTTATATATATCCTTAAAAAAACTTGATATTAAATCAATATCCTTCCAAATATCAATATTACGTCAATATCTTTTGAAACTTTCAAAACTCACATAAATACCCAAATGCCCATTTTAATTATAATTAAATTATATAACTATTATCTTGAAGTTAGTTAACAGGTAATATTACCTTTTTACCCTCTTTCCAACTTGAAAATACTCAATACCGTAGTTTCAGAATTAATTAGATCATCAAGCCATCTAATTTTTCAAAATAAACAGATCAATCTCCTCTTAATTTACTTGTCATTCACAATCAGTAGCTTATAAACCTCTCAATTTCCTCTATGTTTATGCACACTCAATCAACTCACTTAAACATCTTCTGTATATTGTAGCATTGATGAATTTTCTGTTATTGAAACACCATATATGAAAGAATGAATATACTAATTGATATATAAAAGAACCTTGTCATGAACAATACAATAACAACACAATTACCTTAAGGAGCCTTATCAATAAAGAGAAAGGAAGAACACAACTCTGGTACACGTTTGAATCCGAATTTAATATTGACAGTCATATTAAAGGGTATTTTAATTTGGGAAGAGGGTAAAAAAGTAATATTACCTATTAATTATAATTATAATGGGTATTTGGGTATTTATGTGAGTTTTGAAAGTTTTAAAAGATATTGATGTAATATTGATTTTTGGAATGATGTTGATGTAATATCAAGTTTTTTTAAAGGATATAGATGAAATTTGTTAGGAATTATTTAAGTTAGAATAGTTTCTACTGATGGTTCATGCTGGCAGGTATGTAGTTTCTGCTGGTATGGTTCCTGCTGATAGTATTAGCGGTTTCTGCTGATAGTGGTTTATGCGGATAATAGTTAATCCATATTGATAGAAGTTGTTAGAAGGGTTATGAATGAGTTATATTAGGACAAGATATTGCATATCTTCTATACTTTCTTTACACGTTTTCTTTTAATGAGCTGTTTAGGGTTTTTTGCAGTATAAAAGAAATTCACGGCTATGAATTATGTACGACCTTAGAAACAATCTTTAGTGATTTAATATAGATCCATAGAGGATCAAAGTGTTTTTAGTTATTCCTCTTCTTTAACGCTTGTGTTTAGATTCCGTATAAACATAAGTTTATTAGAGATTCTCATATAGTTTACTTTTGATTACATTAGTATTCTATCAATTACCAAAGGCTCAAAGATCTATCTAGGAGCTGATCCACCAAGTGGTATCAGAGCCTGGAGAGAGTCTCTGTCAAAGAAGAACAACTGTTTATCTTTTAAAAACCCTCAAACACTAAAACAATGTCAGATGTAGGAGCTGATTCTGGTGTTACTCAAGCAAATACTCAGAGACAACCACTCCAACAAGTGGTCACAACTACTGTGTCAAACAGCAATGCCAAATTTCCTTACTCAAGAAGGATGAGTATGAGATCTGGGCGATGAAGATGGAAAACTGGATCATAAATAGTGATTTCCACCTATGGAATGTGGTTCAGAATGGCAACAGCAGAAAGAAAACTGGAAGAGATCCTCAAGGAAACATCATAATTCTTCCTCCTGCTATTGCTGATGAACATGTTGCTGTCCAAAGAGAGACCAAGGCAAGAACTTTCTTACTTCACTCTCTCCCAGATGATCATATGGGAGATTTTCATCATCTTGATGATGCTAAGAAGATCTGGAAGGCTATTAAAGCAAGATTTGGAGGTAATGATAAGTCCAAAAAGATGAGGAAGTCCATGCTAAAGCATGAGTTCCAAGAGTTCAAGATCTCAGAAGAAGAAGGCCTGCACAAAGGTTATGAAAGGTTTTAGAATATTTTAAGTTAGCTAAATCAGTTGAAAGCAAAGCCTGACAATGGGGATTGTAATACCAAGAGGTGGGCTTGAGTACTTGAGCTTTGATGACCTATACAACAAGCTCAGGACTCTTGAAATTGGTATCAGGGGACACTCAACCTATTAATTACCAACTCCAACAAATTCAGCATTTGTTAGTACTACCAGTAGTAATAACAAGATGTCATATGCTGAAAGTCCAAGCTCTTCATCAACATCAACTTCCTACACTTCTACAGGACCAAAGACACATTCAAAATCTAGTAATGTGTTAGAAGATGTGCTCCATTCTTTTGTTGCTGATTATGAACCACAACAGCAACTAGCTTATGAAGATTTCGAGCAAATTGATAAGTTAGACTTGGAGGAGATGGATATTAAGTGGCAGATGGTTATGCTTTCAGTCAAAATCAAAAGGTTTGAAAAGAAGGCTCGGAGAAATGTCCTATTCAAAGGCAGGGATGTAGCCAGGTTTGATAAGAAGAAGGCTAGGTGTTACCAATGTGGCCAACTAGGTCACTTTGCTAGAGAATGCACTGAAAAGAAGGTAGATGATAAAACAAGATACTCTGCATTCAAACACAAAGAACTGGAATCTGGGGAATCTAAAGCCTTGATATCTGTGGATTCAATGATAGATTGGAATGAACATGAGTCTGCAGAGGTGCAAAGTGGTGCTTCTCAAGTGTATGGAATGCTTGATGGATGTGAGAAAGAAGATGAGGTTGAGGAATTTGCTTTGATGGGCATCTCATAACAAGTACATACTTGTATATTTGGTTGTGATAGTAAATATGCGGAACTTAAGAAAGAGTTTGATGATATAGAAATTCAATATAAAGATTATTATGTTCAGGTACAAGCCTATAAAAGTGCACTTAAAACATTAGAACAACAAAAGGTTTGGTACCAAAAGAATCAGTTGGCATATGAAGAGAAGATTAGGGTTTTAGAAAGAGATTTAGAAAACACTACTAATTTGTTAAAATATTCTGAGAATGAAAATGCTAAGGTAAACTTAGAAAAACAGGATTTAAAGGCCAAATTAGATAGTGAAGTGGCTAGACATATGCAATGGCAAGAATCAATAAAGCATCTAGAAAAGTTAAATAACAGTTGTCAGTTTGTTAGGTCAAGGAGAGGGTTGGGGTATGGTAACTATATAGAGCCAGATGAAGTTTATGACCCTACTGAGCCAAGCATTTTTGACCCTACCCCTGAGGAAGATTATCAAATTCCTGTTAAGTATGTTAAAGAAAGAAAAATGCGTTATGTTTCTCCACCAATTATAGGAACATTTAAGCTGCCTTCCCCACAGATAGACTTTGATGAATCACACATGCATATGGCAAAAAGTCTGATGACTTACCTGACTATGGAAATGAATCTAATGACTTTATATCTTGTTCTTTCAGTGACAAGACCTCAAAGACCCATACTAATGACTTTGCCAGTTGTGATTCAAGTGACAAGTCTGCTTCACCCAAGTCCTCACCCAAGTCTGTTGACTTCTCCCCAAGAGTTGCTGCTGATGAATCTATTTCAAAGACAGCTTCTTTTAAAGACTTATCTTTTAATTCTGTGAAAAACAATTCTGTTTCTGGTTTTGGTCTTGATAATTTTGTGTGTAATAAGACATCTCATACTATGAACAAATCTTTTAGAAAGAAAACTTGTTTTGTTTGTGATAGTTCTTATCATCTTATTAAGGATTGTGATTTCATGAGAAAAGAACGGGTGTGTGTGCTGACCAACAGAGATCTAGACCAATGTGGAATAATATTAATGATATTCCCTCATATGTTCCACAAGCAACACATGTGAAAACTGACAGAACTAATCCTGCTGGTAAACCAGTTTCTGTTGATAAAACAGTTTCTGCTGGTAAGCCAGTTCCTGCTAGTAAGCTAGTTCCTGCTGGTAAGTCGGTTCCTGCTGGTAAGCCAGATTCTGCTGGTAGACCTTTTCCAGTTGGTTGGAAGAGAAATGTTGCTAGACCAATAATCAGACCTACAATCACTTACTTTCAAAAGGATTTTAGGCCTGTTTATTATGACCCAATGTATATGGGGGGGGGGGGGACAAGATGGGATACTGCCGTTAAGTCCTCAGCAGGTTGTTTTTGGAAAAATATAGACCATATTTAAAGAGGGGATCCAAGAACAATGGTGGATCCCATCAATCTACATGGTTTAACTTTTATTGATCCCAAGGCAGGCCCAACTCAGTTATGACTTGGGTCTCCCATAGATGCTAATGTTGTTGTATATCTTTTGTAGGAAAATCCTATTTTGCATAAAGATATAGGTATTGTAGACAGTGGTTGTTCTAGGAGCATGTCAGGAAACAGAGAAAGGTTGGAAGACTTTGTCCCTATTAGAGGTGGCACTGTGACTTTTGGAGGTGGAGATGGCAAGATAACTGGGAAAGGAACCATTAGGACTTCCAAGCTGGACTTTGAAAATGTCTATTATGTAAAAGAGCTTCAAAACATTAACCTGTTCTCTGTTTCAAAAATTTGTGACAAGAAGAACAATGTACTCTTCACAGACACTGATTGTCTTGTGATGTCTAAAGACTTCAAGTTACCTGATGATAGTCAGGTTGTGCTAAAAGTTCCAAGAATCCACAATCTCTACACATTCAATTTGAATGATGTCTAGGCTGTAGGAGATCTAGCTTGCTTGGTGGCAAAAGCATCCTTGGATGAATCTACTAAATGGCACATGTGAACTTCAAAATTATTAACAAGCTAGCAAAACATGGATTGTTCCAAGGGCTTCCTTCCAAAGTCTTCACTAATGAGCATAATTGTGTTGCCTGCAACAAAGGAATGCAACACAAAGCTTCCTACAAGGCCATTACAGCTGTGAGCACAATTTCAGAACCTCTCCAATTACTACATATGGATCTCTTTGGTCCTACTTCTATTAGAAGTATTGATCACAAGTACTTTTGCCTGGTGGTTACTGATGACTATAGCTGGTTTTGTTGGGTATTCTTTTTGGGAACTAAGGATGAAACTTTTCAGATCCTTAAAGACTTTATTGCCCTAATTGAAAACCAGCTCAACAAAAAGGTTAAAGCTATCAGTTGTGACAATGGGACAGAGTTTAAAAATGCTAGGTTAATTGAACTCTGTGGGTATAAGGGGATTAAAAGAGACTATAGCAATGCAAGGACCCCACAACAAAATGGGGTTGCTGAAAGGAATAATAGAACCCTAATAGAAGCAGCAAGATCTATGTTTGCTGACTCTAAGCTGCCCACCATTTTTTGGACTGAAGCAGTAGGGACTGCTTGCTATGTTCTGAATAAGGTATTGATTACTAGTCCTCACAACAAAACACCTTATGAACTTTTGTCTGGGAAAGTTCCTACCATTGGCTGTCTTAAACCTTTTGGATGTCATGTGACTATTTTCAATACCAGTGATCATTTGGGTAAATTTGAAGGAAAAGCTGATGAGGGGTATATTGTTGGTTATTCTGCTTATAGTAAAGCTTACAAGGTCTATAACTTATCTGCTAAAAGGATAGAAGAAACACTTAATCTGAGATTTCTTGAAGATAAACCTGATATTCAGGGAGCAAGTCATGAGTGGTATTTTGACCTTGACTATTTAATTGATCATTTAGGTTACACTTGTTTCAAAGCTAATCAATCTGCAAATACACAAGATTCACAACCTAATAATGCAGGTACCTCAGATGATGATTCAGACTCAGAGTGTGATGAACAAGTTATTGTGGTTCCTTCTTTTCCTACTAACCACTTTTCAGGTACTAAGCTCAAAGACTCTTCTAGTTTGGCTGAAACTGATTCAAGTTATGTAGAAGAACTTGCTAAGCTTCAAAGACAAGAGCATGAAGCAAAAGATGCAGCTGAAAAGTTTGGTTTTGAATTCTCCAAAGACAAGAGGAACTATTGAGACAAGCAGCCATTGAAGCCCGCAGGAACATGGATGTTGCTGGTCATGGTTCGGTTCCTACTTGTAGTGTTCCCATTCCTGCTGATATTGTTTGTGCTGATGCTACCCATTCTGTTGGTAGTGTTCCTACTAATCATGGTTCTGTTCCTGCTGCTCATTCTTCTACCCCATCTGTTGACTCATTGGGGCTCAATGAATCTCCCACAAGATTTCCTAGTCCATATGATCTTGCAAATTCACAATCTTCAACCTCTGAGTTGGAAGGTATTCATCATCAATCAAGCACATGCATCTTCAGTTCCTCCTCAAATGATGATGACTTTGAACCTTCAATCACTAACCTTCCAACCTCAGTTGATGTTAGTCTTCATGTTACAAAAATGATTAACACTGTTCATCTACAATCATTGATTATTGGTGATCCCACTTCCACTATACAAAAAAGAAATAAGGTGAAGAAGACAAAGTTTGGAGAAACTGCCTTTGTTAGTTACATTCAGAATCAACAGAGGAACAATCATATAGACTTTCATCATTGTCTCTTTGCTTTCTTTCTGTCTCAAGTTGAACCAACTAATGTAGCTTAAGCTCTTACAGATTCAGATTGGGTTACTGCAATGCAAGAAGAAATGCAACAATTTCTGAATCAGAATGTTTGGAAGTTGGTGCCATTGCCTGATGGTAAGTATTCAAGTGGGACTAAATGGATCCTCAAGTGAAAAATGGATGCAAGAGGGATTGTGGTAAGAAATAAAGCAAGATTGGTAGCCCAAGGTCACAGGCAAGAAGAAGGTATTGATTATGATGAAGTGTTTGCTCCAGTAGCAAGAGTTGAAGCAATTACTCTTCTTAGCCTTTGCCTCATATATGGGATTTATGGTCTATTAGATGGATATAAATAGTGCATTTCTTTATGGTGAGATTGAAGAAGAAGTGTATGTGACTCAACCCAAGGGTTTTGTGGACCCACAGAATCCTGATTTGGTTTACAAGGTGTTTAAAGCACTCTATGGTCTTAATCAAGCACCAAGAGCATGGTATGCTAGGTTGTCTTCATTTCTGCTGAAGCATGGTTACAGGAGAGGTGCTATTGACAAGACACTTTATATCAAGAAAAAACCTAGGGATATCATTCTAGTTCAAGTTTATGTGGATGATATTATTTTTGGCTCCACTAAGGAGGCTTGGT
The DNA here is from genome assembly GCA_030686995.1 of Artemisia argyi. Lineage (NCBI taxonomy): Eukaryota > Viridiplantae > Streptophyta > Magnoliopsida > Asterales > Asteraceae > Artemisia > Artemisia argyi. Next base: position 124,169,345 of record CM060684.1, read on the forward strand.
GTAGGGAGTTTGAAGAATTGATAAAGAGTGAGTTTGAGATGAGTGCTATGGGTGAGCTTACATTCTTCTTAGGTCTACAGGACAAGCAAAAGTCTGATGGAATTTTTATCAGCCACAAAAAGTATGTGAAAGACATACTTAGGAAGTTTGATATGGAAACAATCAGAACTGCAACTACTCCTTATGAAGATCCAAAACCAAAATCCAATAATGAACCAGATGATGTTGTTATCTCTATAGGTCAATGATTGGTTCACTTATGTATTTGACAGCTTCAAGACCAGATATTATGTTTGCAGTCAGTGCTTGTTCAAGACACCAAGTTACACCATTGACTTCTCACTTGAATGCAGTCAAGAAAATCTTTAAGTATCTAAAAGGCAAACCTAAGTTGGGTCTTTGGTACCCTAAAGATTCTCCATTTGTGTTGGAAGCATACAGTGATATTGATTATGCTGGTGCTAATCTTGATATGAAGTCTACTACTGGTGGGTGTCAGTTTCTAGGTAGGAGGTTGATCTCTTGGCAATGCAAGAAGCAGACCATTATGGCTACATCTTCCACTAAAGCAGAGTATGTTGCTGCTGCTAGTTGTTGTGGTCAGGTACTCTGGATACATAATCAATTACTAGACTATGGGTTCAATTTTATGAACACAAAAATCTTTATTGACAACCAAAGTACTATTTGCATTGTTAAAAACCCAGTTTTTCATCAAAGAACAAAGCATATTGAAATTAGGCACCATTTTATCAGAGATGCAAATGAAAAACATCTTATTCAAGTGCTTAAAATCCATACAGATGAAAATGTGGCTGATTTATTGACCAAAGCTTTTGATGGTCCTAGGTTTAATTACTTAGTAGTCCATATTGGGATGGTTAACCCCTGATTGTTCTGTTTGAGGGGAGGAATAAGCCTAAGGGGAGGCTTAATGATTAAGGGGAGGATTAGTGATTGTTGTTGTACATTTTTGAAACTTATTTGTATACTTTTGTATCTTTTTGTATTCTTTGTCCACTAACATTTTTGCAGATATTAAAGTCAAACAAACACAATCAGTAAACAAGCAAATGGATAGAAGAAACTTGCAATTTTATTGATAAAGGTTGCATTCTTAGATGCAACATTACAAAAGCAGGTTTTCATTACATTAAACACCTAAACCATCTACTCCATGGGCCTCTTGCCTTTTGATGCGTGGGAATTGCACCAGGCTTTACCTCTCGAGGGATCTCGAGAATCTTACAACCCCCACCAGGCAGTGTACCTGATCGTTGTAGTATAGTATAGTGACAAGTATCGGGGGATTGATCGTTCAACTCAGGAATAGAGTCGCTAGGATTAGAAAGCCTAAAATCTAGCTCTAGAGGTGAGGGATGATTCTTTTTGTATTTTTATATTTTTTTAAAGCAAGTAAAATCTCGGGTTTTGGAAGAGTGGGCGGAATTAGTTGCTAGTCAACTAACCCAATAACTAAAGATGCAATCAAAATAAAATAACAAAAATATAAATAAAACTAATTACTAATATGGTGTGAGCAATAGATGGGAGAATTGTGTTTACTTAGATTTCACTACTCCCTAGATATCTTTTACAGGTTAATTGTTTGTTACAGTTGCATGGATGACGGGTTATATTCCTTAATACCAATCGTGGGGTGGCGTATGTACTTCCCCAACTCTATAAGCTCCTACTTCACTCTTATGTTGAGCCTGCAAGAAGCTCCTAACATGGGATCACTAGAATTCGCTCATGCATTAAATACAACCATAAAAACCTAGTACGCATTGGTTCATGCTTCTTAAGATGTTCAAGCAAGTTACACAATGGAGATCTGCCAGTTTTCTTAAGCCTAACATCGAAATCATTCATCCATTACAACTATAAACAAGCAATCAACCTATAATCAACATCTAGGTTTCATTACATCTAAGCAAACACACAAAATATCTAGCCTAGCATGTTAAAATCAAGACAAGCGTAAGATATATTCAAACAACACATAGACATATTGAATGAATTGAAAGGATACTTATCTCAATTGAACATGAAGGGTTTCAAGTGGTGAAAACCCTTGAAAATACTGTAAAAGTCGTGCTAGGGTTTATTAAAGTCGTCCCTAAAATTCTCCTCTTCTTGGAATGAAAATTACAAAAAGTATACATAGATTTCCTAAGGTGACGACGTCAAGAAGAAACTTCTGACATCGTCAACCCACCGCCCATATTATTCTCGGACTGCCTAGATCCAGATCTGATGTCGTCATATGTAATGTTGTTCTGGGCCATCACCACCTTTACTCCTGACGGACTTGCTTTGACGCCGTCACGTTTTCACTGGTCCGTCACCATTTTTACTCTTGACGCCGTCAGGTACTGTTCCCAGCAAGGAAAATTAAGACTTTGCCGTTTTCTTCACTTTTATGCTCCAAAAACGTCCAAAATGCTTCCTTTTCCAGAATTCACTCTAAAAGTACCTAAAATCACAAAAGGAACGATTTAGGGAAATAATTGATCAAATAAATTCCAATTCCGGCTTAAATGACCCCCTAAAAACGGATCATTTTTCGCCTCATCATATACCCTTACGCTTGAGATTTGCTTGTCCTCAAGCACATGCGCTTTTATTCTAATCAAAATACAAGTTAGGGGTCATTTAACACTAACATAAAAGTAATTACAACAAATAATCGTTCCGCTAAAGACCAAAGACAAGCACGGAGGTCATACACTAGCACCTCACAAATAGTGTTTAGATACTCACATCTCTTGGGTGTTATAAAGTATATATCACAATATGGAAATGGAAAACATCTCTCACTACCTGTCATAGCAAAATAGATTACCATAGGCTTGGGAAATGATCAAACCTCCACCACATGGCGTAAGCACCTAGGATAAACTATCAAAGAGGTCTTTTTAAAGGGTTACAACGTTAGGAGTAGGGATATGGAATACACAGTTTTGTTGGATATAGGCAATCTTTACTGGTGGCGAGTTAATCATCTTGGTTAATTACATGTACAATATGGCGTTGCTAAGCCAAGACTAGACTCGACTTAAGCTAATAAATGAAAAATAACAAAAACATAAAACAAACATAGAATGAAACGGGATGGTAGTCCATATGTTTTTTCTCTTTTCTTTTTCTGTTTTTTTTTTCTAAATTTTTCGATTTTTTTTTTTTTGCATACACTTTTACCCTACCATCCAAAATAATACATCATAGGGAATGAACATTCCCCTTACACTTGAATTTTTACATACTTTACAATAAACTAATCTAATGACTCGAATCAAGATAATCAAAACACTTGAAGTACTTTTAAGATTAACGCACATATGGGGGTAATAAATGATGTTCTTCCCCATTACTCCATAACACTAGTACTTTACCCATGAGTCCCAATCATCCCAAAACAATATGTACAAGGATATGACTCGACTTAGCAACCATGTAATCAATTAGATAATTAACTAAGGGTTTAAACAAATAACAATAATGCACTAAAGATGAGTGCCTACACGGAAGGCTAAGGCGATTTGGTTGTACATTTAAGTGGGGTGTAACAAATTCTTCCTTTAAGTAAGATGCTTAAAGTTAGAAACGAAAAGATAGGCTCGGAGAGGTGTACTAGGGGTTTCCTATACTAAAAATGAGTACAACGCTAAGGTGTGGGAGAAATTAATTGACTTTACTAGCCAAGTAATATGACTTAAATGGTAAAGTAATTATGATACGGGTTTAACACAAGGGTGATCCTAATGCCTCTTATCATGTAGTAAATCCTACCACACAAATGTAGTCTCACTAGCAGTATCGGGATGCATCACTAACGCAAGTTCTAGAATCTAAATGCTACTGGTACACTCATAAGCACTAAAGGTAAATGCTTTTCTTATCAAATCTAAAGGCGAACCTCACATATTTGGGTGGAAAATTTTTCTGAATGGTACGGTTTTGTGCTAGTCATACGACTCCTATCCATGAGACGCTATCTATGGCTAAAGTTCACTCCTAAATGTTGTAAAAAGTTTTAAATTTGGCGCAAAAATTACACTAACAAGTATTTCTCATAGTTTTATTACACGCCTACCATCAAACAAACAAACTCAAGTGAAAGTTTATCTATAAGGTATCATCATTTTACCCTCCCCATACACTTAGGATGAACATTGTCCCCAATGTTCAATTAAAGAATGTAAAAGTGAAATAGGTAAAAGAATGAAATCAAATACTCCCCTGATTCACTCGGTATGGATAGTGTGGTAACAAGGTTAGATCTTCCTCCAAGAAAATGAACAATCAAAGCTTCCCTTCCAGAATATAAATCATCTTCTTGTCATACATAACCTGTTAAACCTGAGAAAACAAACAAGGCAACCTCGCGTAAAATTGGCGGCAATCTATATATGCTAACAAATCCTAGAAAGCAATGTAAGATATAATGCTTGTGGAATGAATGTTTGCAGATTTCCTGGAGTTTATAAAACTAAAGATTCAACAAAAACTTTAAGACTCCGTTAGAAAAACAAAACTAGCAAAATTTCCAGATTTTTACACATGACGCCGTCAGGAATTTCTTCCTGACGCTGTCAGAAGTGACCTGCAGAAATCTTTATGTTAAGTTTCTGGAAAATTTATTGAAAAACTTTGTCCTACTTCCTGGAAAATCCTGCAAAACATCATTATGACTTGATACAAGTATTTGACTCTAACAAATACGAATATACATGTTCATTTAATATTGTGGAGAATCATGATCAATTTTGTTTCTTAAAAACATATTTGGGGTTTCCCCTTACACTTATCTTTTGCGAAATACCTTTGGATGAAGTTAAGACAAAGCCAAATGACAAAATAAAGTATTTTCACCATTTTAGTTTTGAAACATGATCTACCAACAATAAAAATAAAGCATGCATACGGAAACAAATAACAATCAAACAATTAAAATCACACAAAGCATGGGTTGCCTCCCAAGAAGCGATTTTCTTTATTTACGAGTCGGCTATCGTGTGTCGCTTATGCTCACATATCCAAGGGTGAGCCATATAATAGTCGCCTCATCTTTATTATAATCATCACTTAACTCTAAACATCCACGATAGTATCTTCTATTTTTTTCATGAGGATATTTAAGCCCTTTTCTTTTATCATTCTCACTTAGCATTTCTAGGGGCGGATACCTACTACACTTCTCCATGGAAAAATCCTTGAACCTAGGGTGTGCACGTGGCATTTTGTAGACAAAATCTTCATCCCCATCTGAGAATGTAATTAACCCTTCCATAAGTTTTTCATCAAGGTTGGCCAACCTTTTGAAAGGTTTCCCAAACACAACTTGGGTTAACTTACTATCGATAAATTCTCCTAGATTCTCCGTAACCATAAACTCAACAAGATAAACAAAGCTTCCTACAAACACATGCAATGACATTGCCCTAGAAATAATATTATCTCCTTTGTATTCTAACTCATCTACCATGATTTTATTATATTCACTACGCGAGATTATGTTCATTGGGAGAGATGAGTTAAGGTAGGCATCAAAGCTCCTAAATCCAATCTTACAAGGAAATTGCATATTGAATGAGCTATCACTCTCAATCCTTGTTCTAGGGTCGACATACCTAAGAGGGTCTACTTCATCTTCCATCCTATCCTCATTAATCACATCACCATCATCTAGATCCTCATCGGAGTCTGAATATTAAAAAGGACTAGCCTTATGGTCATCATCATGGTCAGATTCCTCTATTTCAGAATTATTGTCAAAGTGGTGGTTAGGCGAGAGGTTAGGTGGGTTCTCATTTTCCACTAAAGGGATTGGGGCGGGCATTTGGAAAATCCTGCGATGAAAAACACGAATAACAGGAATCAAACGATCAATGTTATTGTTATTCATCGAGATAGTTTATGAACAAAGGAAACAAAGAAATAAGATAGACTAAAGAAAACCTAAAAATAAAAATAAAATCTTACTAGAAATGAATCTAGCAAGTAGACCTAATAAAAAGAAATCCTAACCTAGACAATAATTATTCCTAGGGTTGCGGCGCCAAAAACTTGATGCGTGGGAATTGCACCAGACTTTACCTCTCGAGGGATCTCGAGAAGCTTACAACCCCCACCAGGCAGTGTACCTGATCATTGTAGTATAGTATAGTGACAAGTACCGGGGGATTGATCGTTCAACTCAGGAACAGTGTCGCTAGGATTAGAAAGCCTAAAAACTAGGTCTAGAGGTGAGGGATGATTCTTTTTGTATTTTTATATTATTTTAAAGCTAGTAAAATCTCAGTTTTTGGAAGAATGGGCGGAATTAATTGCTAGTCAACTAACCCAATAACTAAAGATGCAATCAAAATAAAATAACAAAAATATAAATAAAACTAATTACTAATATGGTGTGAACAATAGATGGGAGAATTGTGTTTACTTAGATTTCACTACTCCCTAGATATCTTTTACAGGTTAATTGTTTGTTACAGTTGCGTGGATAACGGGTTATATTCCTTAATACCAATCGTGGGGTGGCATACGTACTTCCCCAACTTTATAAGCTCCTACTTCACTCCTATGTCGAACCTGCAAGAAGCTCCTAACATGGGATCACTAGAATTCGCTCATGCATTAAATACAACCATAAAAACCTAGTACACATTGGTTCATGCTTCTTAAAACGTTCAAGCAAGTTACACAATGGAGATCTACCAGTTTTCTTAAGCCTAACATCGAAATCATTCATCCATTAGAACTATAAACAAGCAATCAACCTATAATCAACATCTAGGTTTCATTACATCTAAGCAAACACACAAAAGATCTAGCCTAGCATGTTAAAATCAAGACAAGCGTAATATATATTCAAACAACACATAGACATATTGAATAAATTGAAAGGATACTTATCTCAATTGAATATGAAGGGTTTCAAGGGGTGAAAACCCTTGAAAATACTGTAAAAGTCATACTAGGGTTTATTAAAGTCGACCCTAAAATTCTCCTTTCCTTAGAATGAAAATTACAAAAATTATATATAGATTTCCTAAGGTGTCGGCGTCAAGAAGAAACTTCTGACGCCGTCAACCCGCTGCCCATATTATTCTCGGACTGCCTAGATCCAGATCTGACGCCGTCATGTGTAATGTTGTTTTGGGCCGTCACCACTTTTACTCTTGATGGCCTTGCTTTAACGCCGTCATGTTTTCACTGGGCCGTCACCATTTTTACTCTTGATGCCGTCGTCAAATTGCTCTTGACTTCGTCAGGTACTGTTCCCAGCAAGGAAAATTAAGACTTTGCCGTTTTCTTCACTTTTATGCTCCAAAAACGTCCAAAATGCTTCCTTTTCCAGAATTCACTCAAAAAGAACCTAAAATCACAAAAGGAATGATTTAGGGCAATAATTGATCAAATAAATTCTAATTCCGGCTTAAATGACCCCCTAAAAATGGATCATTTTTCGCCTCATCACCTTTATCCTTCAATTCAGGCATGCTCTTGTGCACTCCTCTATCCTTGATTACCTCCCACAACCTCTGACATGGCAGTTCTAGAATTTGATTGGGTGGTTTTGGTTGACTTTGAGATGGTTGAATGGTTATAGGCACCAAAATTGGCCTCATCGATGATGCAACCTTCTCAAGTTCATATGTTAACACCTTTGGTAGCCGAATTGAATCATCATCATCATCATAATCGACATCATAATCGAAAACATATGGTAGTGGAGTCGGGAGATCATCAGAAGAAATTGGTTCTTCAACCTTCTTCTTTGATTTCCTGGTTGAAGAGGTTGTAGCATTGGGTGGCGGGTAATTACTCCATCCTAATGACTCAGAGGATGAATCGTATCAGATATCGATAATATCTGGGTTAGGGTTCATTGTGTTTCTACTGATGGAGGGTTTCAAAGGTTATTGAGGTTTTGAAGAATGTTTGATGTGTTTGGATTGGGATTTGAAGCCCCTTTTTATAAGCCTGGTCAAACCTAAAATTCCACTAGAGAAGTTAATGCAAGTGATTGTTAGTTGGTTGAGGAGTAAATATTGGAGATATTTACTGAAGATAGTTGACCATAAGAAGATATTTTATAGAGGAGTTGTTCCTGCTGATGGGTTATTTTCATTCATGCGGATTAACCGTCATTCTTGCTGATGGGTCATTGTTCCTGTTGGTCGAGTTGATTTATTGACCATGGTCAAACGAACTTGGGATTCTGTTGATTGACCAAGTGTTCCTGCTGTTTGACTTGTGGTTGCTGCTGGTCAAGCAAAATTGGATATTTAATTTTGGGTCAAAATTAAATTGAAAATTGGTCAAATATTCTTTCCGAAATACTTGCCAATCCAGTTACTAAGTTGGGTAAATACTTTAAATAACCTAACGTGTATATCCCACACCCAAAATAACTGATTCCCTCTCACCAATAACACAAACCCATTTCATAACTTCTCATTTTCACAAATTATTCACTGAAATCTTCAATGGCGGCTCTTAAGTTCAAAGGTGATCACAACAAAGTTGCATTATTGGGAACAGCTAAAGCGAGTGAGATATTTGAACCAATGGTGAAGTTCTTGCAAAGTTCAAAACTCAGATATGCTGTAACACGCTGCCCTCTAGTTGTTTATGAGTCATTGGTCAAGCAATTCTGGGCCACTGCTGAAGAACGATCTCTTGAGGGTCAACCCAAAGAGATTGTGGCCACTATTGATGGTGAGGAGTATGTGATTACAGAGTCCTCTTTACGGACTCAACATCAATTGGAAGATGAAGGTTGTGTATTTGATGCTAATATGGAGGAGATTCTTGAGGGCTTGGCAAATATTTGCTACCAAAATGATGGGAAGACTGTCTGGTACAAGAACAAATTTTGCCCTAAATGGAGGTTTTTGGTACATACTCTACTTCAGTGTATTAGTCCCAAGTTAGGAGGGTGGGATCAATTCTCAAGCTTTCTTGCCTATTGTATTATTTATTTATCACACGGTAGAGTTTATAATTTTTATAGGTATATATTTGAGGAAATGCTTAAAAATGTTAAGGATACCAAATATAAATTTCATATGTATCCTAGCCTCCTAGGTTCCTACAAATAATATTAGGCATTGAGACTAATGACCAAACACCTAGACTCATAGGCAAACTGACTGTAAAATTGTTTGCCACAATGAAAACCAATTTTGATTGGGTACATAAACCATTACTGCCTGCTATGTTGCCAATTGGCAATGAGGATGCTGGTGAAAGTGATGCTGCTGGTGGTAATATTCCACCTACCCCTGATGCTGCTGGTGCCAATGCACAAGTTACTTCTGATGTTGACCCCTTAGATGCTCCTGATGCAAGTGCATCAGTTGCTACTAATGACCAGCTACCACTATCTCCTAGACCTTCATCACCTAGACCTCCCACACCACCATCACCTAGGATTTTTGCTTCTGATGAGCAAACTATTGCTCCTGATGAGCAACCTCATGGTTTTGTTGAGACAGTTAAGTCTCCTGATGTACAGGTTGATAAACCTGTTGAACCAGAGGGTACTTCCATTGACTATAACCCTGTATCACCAAATTATAAAGGCTACCCACACCTAGTCCTCCTAGGCATGCTTTTGATGATGATGCCAATATAGTTGCATGTTTTCATGATTCTCCAACTAGGACCAATGAAGCTCCTTTTACCATAGGTAAACCTGTTGGTGGAACTGGGGATCCTGTGACTCTCACTTCTATGTCTGCTTTGGTCCACAGGTGTGTGCTTAAAATTGAGGAGTTGGATACAGACCTCAATGATACCAAAAGGACCCTTGGAACTGTTGTTCTAACATTGGTAAAGAGGGTCAAGAAGTTGGAGGATATATTAAAGAACAAAAAGAGAAAGGGTATGGTCTTTGACTCTGATGAAGAAAAAGATGCAACTATGGAGAATATTAACTTGGATGGACTTCATTTGTTGGCTAAAGCTTCCTTGGCTAGTGCAAGTTCAAATGATGCTGATGTTGACATGGATGGACATGTTCAACCAGATGCAGATCAAAAGCCTGTTGATATTCCATTGTTATATTCTAGAAAAAGATATATACAGAGGATTAGAAGGAAGACAGAGGGAACCATTCTTGTTGGGAGTTCAACTGGTCCTACTATTGATACTACTAGTGCTCCGATTCCTTCTAATGGTCTTCCATCTACTGCTGATGATACCATTTTTGCGACCATGGATGATATTTCTGCTGATCATACTTCTATTGAGGTTCCTCCTGATTCTACTACTACTGAGGTTCCTGTTGTTCAAGTTCCTTCTGATGGAATTACTACTGATGGTATTCCTGTTGATGTTCTTTCTGATGGTATTTCTACTAATACTTCTGATCCTAGTATTCCCACTGTTGAGTCAACCATTCCTGTTGTTCCTATTCCTACTACTCCAATTGGTGTTTCCTCTGTTCCTATGGACAAAGGGAAATCTATTATGATGGAAGAGGACTCTCCTGTAAAACAAAGGACAAAAAGACAGATAGAGGAAGATAGGATTGGTGTAGAGTAGGCTCAACAAGTGCATGCTCAGGAGTTAGCAAATGTGGCTAGGCAACAAGAAGAATTAAGACTTCAAGAAGAATTAACCCAGAAAACTTAAGCTGATTTAGATAAAGAAGGCATTCCAGCTACAAGCAGCTTACCTCCTCAGAGACAGAGAGAGCTAGATGATGCTTCATTAAAATTCACTAATGAGCATTAGGACAATGTTCTCTCTCAAGTTACTACAAATTTATCTCTAGCTCAGTTAATTTTGGGAGATGCTTTTGATGGAGATGACTTTGTTGCACAGATGGTTGCATTGGTTACTCAAAGGAAGAAAGCTGATGCAGAGAGGAAGGCAGAAGGAAAGAGAGATAAGCCTATAACTCAAGCACAACATAGGGATTACATGAGAAACTTTGTCAAGAATATGAGTTCTGCTGTGTATAATTCTGGGTGGTCTATGGGTTATGTTAAGTCCTTGTCTGATGATGAACTCCTTAAGCAATATGAGAAGATTCAAACTAATCTTCAGGAATCTGGGATTAAGGTTAAGGAAACTTTGAAGAGGCCTGCACCTAATTTGGAAGAACCTGATCCTAAAAGATTGAAGTCTACTGATTCTCCTGATCCTAATGATGCTGCTGATGTTGTTGCTCCAACACATGCTGAGGAATATACTGAGGCACAACACTCAACTTCTATTGAACCTAAGAATAGGTTTGTTTCTGCTGATGATCCTCCTTCTCCTCCAAAGGATGCATCTGCTTCTCATGAGGATCTATCCAATGAGCCATCAATTCTTGTTGAGGAGCCTTCCAAATCTCAAGACATAACACGTCAGGAATATACTCCTATGGACACACCACAGGCACAATCTATTCTTGTTGAGAGTGAACCACCTATTCCTACTGATGACACACAGCCCATTCCTACTGCTGCTCCTCAAGTCATTTCTACTGATGTTCCATCCTCTCTACCAACACCTGTTGTTACTTCTGATGCACAACCTGAAGTTCCTAGTTCTGATGTAACTTCTTGATAAGGCGAAAAGTGTGCCACTTTTAAGGGGTCATTTAAGCCCGAATTCATGATTATTTGATCAATTACTGCCCTAAATCGTTCCTTTTGTCATTTTAGATACTTTTGAGGAGAAATCTAGAAAAGGAAGCATTTTGGACGTTTTTGGAGCATAAAAGTGAAGAAAACAGCAAAGTCTCAAAATCCTTGCTGGGAACAGTACCTGACGACGTCAAGACTTCACACATGACGTCTTCAAGCTTGGCAAAAGAGGTAGAAGTGGAAAATACACGTGACGGCCCAGAACATTTTTAGTGTAATTGACCTGACGGCGTCACCAAGGCCGTTAGGGTCAAAATGCAAGTGATGGCCCAGAGCTCAATTTCTACATGACGGCGTCAAGACTGGATCTAGGCAATACGACCCTTAATTTTTAATTCATTGTGTGTGGAATATGCCGTCAGGATGTATTCTCTCTATATATTTTTTTCCAATTTTTCATTCATTGGGTGTGGAATATTAGGAGAACTTTGGAGAGCTTAAACCCTAGATGAATTTTCTGTAAAATATGGGTTTCAACCCTTGTTCTATCCATGCTTAATTGAAGATAAGTTTTCCGATAATGATACGATATGTCTATGTGTTGTGTGATTCTATCTTATGCTTGTCTTTCTTTTAACATGTTAGGCTAGGTTTTTATTGTGTTTGCTTAGATGTAGTGAAACCTAGATGTTGATTATTGGTTGATGGTTTGTTTATAATTGTTGTGGATGATTGTATTCGATGTTAGGCTTAAGAAAACTGACAGACTTCCATTGGTAACTTGCTTGAACATCTTAAGAAACATGATAGGAGGTGTACTACGATTTTTGGTTGTATTTAATGCATAAGTGAATTCTAATGATCCCATGTTAGGAGCTTTTAGTCGGCTCGACATAGGAGTGAAGTAGGAGCTTATAGAGTTAGGGAATATTGTACACGGCCCTACGACTATTATTAAGGAATATAACCCATCATCCATGCAATTGTAACAAGCTAATCAACCAGTAAAAGATATCTAGGGAGTAACGAAATCTAAGTAAATACATCTTTTCTCATTATTGTTTCCACCACATTATTACATTAGTTTATTTCATTTCTTTTTATTTTATTTTGATCACATATGTAGTTAATTGGGTTAGTTGACTAGCAACTAATTCCGCCCACTCCTTCGAAACCCAAGATTTTACTTATTTTCTTAAAAAAAATATATAAAAATACAAAAAGAATCATCCCTCACCTCTAGAACTAGTTTATTAGGCTTTCTAATCCTAGCGACACTATTCCTGAGTTGAACGATCAATCCCCACGTACTTGTCACTATAATATACTAAAACGATTAGGTACACTGTCTTGCGGGGATTGCAAGCTTCTCAAGATCCCTTGAGAGGTAAAACCTGTTGCGAGGGCGCAATCCCGCGTATCAAGTTTTTGGCGCCGTAGCCCGGGGAATAGTTATTGTCTAGGTTAGAATTTCTTTTTATTAGGTCTACTTGCTAGATTCCTTTCTAGTAATATTTTTATTTTTATTTTTAGGTTTTCTTTAGTCTATCTTACTTCTTCGTTTCTTTGTTCGTAACATTTTCCATCCGCCATCATGGAAGGTGGTAATATCTTTGAGCCCATCAACCCACCACAACAAAACCACCCACAAAACCCACCACTAGCAAACCAACCTCCTAGACCCTGAACTTTAGGAGAGTATTCCCATCCTAGCCACCAAGGCTATTGGAACACCATTGAGCTTACTCAAGGAGCCAATGTGTCTCCCTTTGCGATCCGACACCATCCGGTTGGTGCAAAGTGGATGTGCATTCCATGGACTTCGTTCCGAAGATCCTAATCAACATCTCAAGGATTTCCTAAAAATCGTAGATTCCATAGACCTTGATGTTGCTACTAGAGAGACGACCCGATTACGTCTATTCTAATTCTCTCTACGTAACTAAGCTAGTCAATGGCTTGAACGTTTACCCGTGGGATCCATCACCTCTTGGGATGATCTCACCACTCGTTTCCTTGCTCAATTTTTCCACCGGGGAGAACTACTAAGCTTAGAAATGATATCTTGATGTTCCAACAACGTCAAGGTGAAACTCTCTATGAAGCATGGACTCGTTTCAAGGACTTACTACAAAAAGTCCCCCATCATGGCATAGATCTTTGGCTCCAAGTCCAAATCTTCTATGACCATATCGATCTCTCCGCGAGGCGAACCATTGACCAATCGGCCGGTGGCAAGCTACGTGATCTAAGTGTGGAAGAATCATGGGAACTCATAGAAGATCTTGCTCTCTATGACAACGAAATTTGGAATGATCCCTGTGATTTGAACAAAACGGTCAAGGCAATATCTTTGCTATCGAACAATTCTAGCACTCCCGACCGTAGGATCATGGAACTTGAGGACCAAGTCAAGTTTCTCATGAAATCCTACGAAGCTCCTAAACATTCAAGCCAAGTGAACAAAATCACTTCTTCATACGAATTATGTAATGGTCCCCATGACACTCGTGATTGCGTGGATCTCCCCGAACAAGCTTTTGCGGATTATGCGTCCTCGCGTACCGATGAAGCAGGAGACAAGTGGTACACTTTAAAACCCGAGCCAAACCCTTACGATGATTCCTACAATCCCTCTTGGAAAAATCACCCGAACCTTAGGTGGAAACAAAACCAAAACATGCCCCAAAACAATTCTTTCAATCCACCTAATCGTTACCAACCAAACGGTCCACCCTCTAATCGTACTTTCAACAAAAATCCTTCCAATAACAATGGTAGTACCAATAATCTTGAAGGATTGATGTCCAAGTTTATGGCATCTTAAGAAGCTCGTATAGCTAAGTTTGAATCCAAATTCAATCAACAACAAATGGAGATGACCAATAAAATTGACAACTTGTTGAAAGGCCTCAATAACCAAGTGCTTGCCACACCTAGGAAGGACACTAGGGACACGAGTAGCGGAATCTAAATTAAGGACCCCTCATCATCCAAACACGTCCACTTTGTCAATGTTGTCACCATTAAGCCAATATATAAGAGTATAGAGGAAAGTGACAAGGATGAATTTAGAATAGAAACTGGACCTAAGGATGAGATTAAGGAAGTTGAGGATATAAACAAAGAAAAGTTAGAGGAAGTAGAAAATGTAGAGGAATACTTTGATAAGTTACCCACCAAGGAAGAACAGGAATACGATAAGGATCTATTCGATGACCCCGAAACACCATACGTCCTTGGCATATGCATGTGTGGAAAGCCTACATCGATCTTAGATCTCCCATAAACATTATGACTAGGACCTATTATAATTGGGTAATGAAGAAGCAACTTTGGTATAGGATGATGCCTAACACGAGTTGGATGAGTAACTTTGTGGGAAGAGTGAAAGGGTTACATGTCTTTGTAGGAAACTTCACTTATGCTACCGATTTTGTGATTGTAGAAGATATTCTTCCGGTAATAGATGGTTGTTTAAGTCAAGTAGTGTTCGGAAAACCGTTTGTTGAGGCCTCTAAGATGAATTATGACCCGTCCCTAGGGATAGTTAGATTCAAGGATGAGAACGATGAAATAGCTTACCAAATGCCTATAAGATTTAACAATTCCGTCTTCTATCAAACCTTGAAAAGGAACACAAACAAGCGGTTTACTATAGTAATGATGAGGATAGACGTAGAGGAGTAGACTATGTCATGAGTAGAATATTCAGATTCTATAAGGAATGTTTGCAACTAGGTCCGGAATACAAAACTAATATTAAGGATGACCTGGAGAATGTGACCAATGACGAGGTCACGTAATTGCCCGTGACCTTGAGTCTAGCTACAAGACTCGTAAATAAAGAAAAGCGCTTCTTGGGAGGCAACTCATGTTTTGTATGTTTTTATTTGTTTGATTTTATTTGTTTCCGTATGTGTGTTTTAATTTTATTGTTGGTAAATCATGATTCAAAGTAAATTGTGAAAATGCTTTATTTTGTTTTTAACTTCGTCTTAATCACATATAAAGGTATTTTGCAAAAGCTAAGTGTAAGGGAAATCAAAATTTGTTTACAAGAACAAAAATGAGCATGATCCACCACAATATTAAATGAACATATATATTAGTAATTGTTTGAGTCAAATGCTTGTATCGAGTCATAATGATGTTTTGCAGGATTTTCCAGGAAATAAGCCATAAGTTTTTCCAGAAATATTCCGGAAACTTAGCATAAGATTTTTCCAGGAACATTCTGACGGCGTCAGGAGTTACAACCTGACGGCGTCAAGTACTAAAATTCTAAAAAAAATTGTCAGTTTTGTTTAAACTGGAGTCTAAAAGTTTTTGTTGATTCTTTAGTTTTATAAACTCCAGGAAATCTGCAAACATTCATTCCACAAGCATTATATCTTAATTTTCTTTCTATGATTTTTTTAGTATATATAGATTGCCGCCGATTTTACGTGAGGTTTGCCTTGATTGTTTTCTCAGGTTTAACAAGTTATATATGACAAGAAGATGATTTATATTTCTGGAGGGAAGCTTTCAAAGTTCATTTTCTTGGAGGAAGATCTAACCTTGTTGACACACTATCCACACCGAACGAATCAGGGGAGTATTTGTTTTTATTCTTTTACCTGCTTTACTTTTACATCCTTTAATTGAACATTGGGGACAATGTTCATCCTAAGTGTAAGGGGAGGGTAAATGATGATACCTTAAAGGATACAATTGCACTTGAGTTAGTTTGTTTGATAGTAGGTGTGTAATAAAACTAAGAGAAATACTTGTTAGTACAATTTTAGCGCCAAATTTAAATTTGTTTACAACGTTTAGGAGTGAAACTTTAGCCTTAACAAGCGTCTCATGGATAGGAGTTATATGACTAGCACAAAACCATACCACTTAAAAAAAATTTCCAACCAAATATGTGAGGTTCGCATTTAGATTTGATAGGAAAAGCATTCATTATTAGTGCTTATGAGTGTACCGGTAGTATATAGATTCTAGAACTTGCGTTAGTGATACATCCCGAGACCGCTAGTGAGACTACATTCGTGTGGTTAGGATTTACTACATGATAAGAGGCATTAGGATCACCCTTGTGTTTAAACCCGTATCATAATTACTTGACCATTTAAGTCAATTACCTTGACTAGCGAAGTCAATTAATTTTCCCATACCTTAGCGTTGTACTCATTTTTAGTACACAATACCCCTAGTATGCCCCTGCGAGCCTATCTTTTCATTTCTAACTTTAAGCATTTTACTTAAAGGAAGAATTTGTTAACAACCCACCCCAAATGTGCAACCAAATCGCCTTAGCCTTCCTTGTATGCACTCTTCTTTAGTGCATTATTGTTATGTGTTTAAACCCTTAGTTTATTATCTAATTGATTACATGGTTGCTAAGTCGAGTCATATCTTGTACATATTGTTTTGGGACGATTGGAACTCGTGGGTAAAGTACTAGTGTTATGGAGTAATGGGGAAGAACATTATATATTACCCCCCATATGTGCGTTAATATTTAAAAAGTACTCCAAGTGTTTTGATTATCTTGATTGGAGTCATTAGAGTAGTTTATTGTAAAGTATGTAAAAGTTCTAGTGTAAGGGGAATGCAAATTCCCTATGATGTATTATTTTGGATAGTAGGGCAAGAGTGTATGAAAAAAAATCAAAAAAGTTAAGAAAAATAAAAAATATATATATACAAAAAGAAAGAGAAAAACATACGGACTACCATCCCGTTTCATTTTATGTTTGTTTCATAGTTTGTTAGATTTTTATTAGCTTAAGTCGAGTCGAGTCTTGGCTTAGCAACGCCATATTGTACATATAATTAACCAAGATGATTAACTTGCCACTAGTAAATATTGCCTTTATCCAACAAAACCGTGTTTTCCATATCCCTACACCTAACGTTATAACCCTTTAAAAGACCTCTTTGATAGTTTATCCTAGGTGCTTACGCCAAGTGGTCGAGGTTTGATCCTTTCCCAAGCCTATGGTAATCTATTTGCTATGACAGGTAGTGAGAGATGTTTTCCATTTCCATATTGTGATATATACTTTAGTACACCCGAGAGATGTGAGTATCTAAACACTATTTGTGAGGTGCTAGTATATAATCTCCGTGCTTATTTTTGGTTTTTAGTGAAACGATTATTTGTTGTAATTACTTTTATATTAGTGTTAAATGACCCCTAACTTGTATTTTGATTAGAATAAAAGCGCAATTGTTTGAGGACAAGCAAATCTCAAGTGTAAGGGTATTTGATAAGGCAAAAAGTGTACCACTTTTAAGGGGTCATTTAAGCTTGAATTCGTGATTATTTGATCAATTACTGCCCTAAATCGTTCCTTTTGTCATTTTAGGTACTTTTGAGGAGAAATCTAGAAAAGGAAGCATTTTGGACATTTTTGGAGCATAAAAGTGAAGAAAACGGCAAAGTCTCAAAATCCTTGCTGGGAACAGTACCTGACGACATCAAGACTTCACACATGACGGCATCAAGCTTGGAAAAAGAGGTGGAAGTGAAAATACACGTGACAGCCCAGAACATTTTTAGTGTAATTGACCTGACGGCGTCACCAAGGCCGTCAGGGTCAAAATGCAAGTGACGGCCAGACCTCAATTTCTACATGACGGCGTCAAGACTGGATCTAGGCAATACGACCCTTAATTTGGCGGTGAGTTGACGGCGTCAGAAGCTATAACGTGACGCCATCAGGATGTATTCTCTATATATATTTTTCCAATTTTTCATTCATTGTGTGTGGAATATTAGGATAACTTTAGAGAGCTTAAACCCTAGACGAATTTTTTGTAAAAATAAGGGTTTCAACCCTTGTTCTATCCATGCTTAATTGAAGATAAGTTTTCCAATAATCATACGATATGTATGTGTGTTGTGTGATTCTATCTTATGCTTGTCTTTCTTTTAACATGCTAGGCTAGGTTTTTATTGTGTTTGCTTAGATGTAGTGAAACATAGATGTTGATTATTGGTTGATGGTTTGTTTATAATTGTTGTGGATGATTGTATTCGATGTTAGGCTTAAGAAAACTGGCAGACTTCCATTGGTAACTTGCTTGAACGTCTTAAGAAACATGATCGGAGGTGTACTACGATTTTTGGTTGTATTTAATGCATAAGTAAATTCTAATGATCCCATGTTAGGAGCTTTTAGTCGGCTCGACATAGGAGTGAAGTAGGAGCTTATTGAGTTAGGGAATATTGTACACGGCCCTACGACTAGTATTAAGGAATATAACCCGTCATCCATGCAATTGTAACAAGCTAATCAACCGGTAAAAGATATCTAGGGAGTAATGAAATCTAAGTAAACACATCTTTTCTCATTATTGTTTCCACCACATTATTACATTAGTTTATTTCATTTCTTTTTATTTTTTTTATCGCATCTGTAGTTAATTGGGTTAGTTGACTAGCAACTAATTCTGCCTACTCCTTGAAAACCCGAGATTTTACTTGCTTTCATAAAAAAATATAAAAATATAAAAAGAATCATCCCTCACCTCTAGACCTAGTTTATTAGGCTTTCTAATCCTAGCGACACTATTCCTGAGTTGAACTATCAATCCTCCGGTACTTGTCACTATACTATACTACAACGATCAGGTACAATGCCTGGCGGGGATTCCAAGCTTCTTAAGATCCCTTGAGAGGTAAAACCTGTTGCGAGGGCACAATCCCGCGTATCACTTATTCTACTGTGTCATCTCCTTCTTCTACTCCTGGAAAAAGTAAGAAGAGCATAGCCAAAAAGAAAGTTTCTAAACAGCTTGATCTGTAAGCTAAAGATTGTGCATTCATCAAGGTTGATGAGGATGATGATTCTGCTAATGAGGAACCTATAGTTTGGCATGCTTTGGATAGATGGGAACTGACTTCCACTGTTATGAGGCAACTGAATACTATTCATAGAAGAGATGGGTCTTACAAGCACTTCGCATTTCTTAGTGAGAATTTGCATCTAGTGGATAGACAGGATCTCATCAATTTGTATAGTTTGGTGGCAAATTATTTTACATCTCATAAACCTGAGGGTGCTGGTTTCTTGTTGCTGGGTGATCTCCATGTGCTTTTTAATTCTACTTTTCAAAATGGGAAGGGTTTCAGTGCTTGGGAAGGACAACATAATTGGAAGATTGTTAAATGGCAGTTCTTTCCTCTAAATGTCCATGTGGTGGAAACTTTTTCTGGTAAAGTTCTGTGTATGTGGTCAGATCTGCAGTATCCAATTTCAGTAAAGGTTATGTAGCAGATGCTTAAGCTTAAGTTGACAATTCCTAAGGATGTTGTGGGCAATGATATGACTAATGCAGAACATTTGATTCAGTTGATCAGGAAGAGACTTGTTTATAGGCAAGATACTTCATATTTATCATGGTATTCTGTACTATTCTTGTTATATATTTTTATTTCTTTAGTTAAAAAAATGTGTGTTATCCATTGTCTACTAACTTGTGTGTTTGAAGTATTGTGTCTACAGGATTTGAGTGTTGGTTAATTACCACACCACTGATGGTAATCAACTCACCATGTCTTATAGACAAGAAAGAGTTGAGTCACCATCAGGGTACGGCTCTGGTGTGATCATCAAATCCGTTTTTGGTTGACAATTTACCAAAAATTGTATGGTTTTCAGCTCACCATGTCTCTTTGAGTGAAGAGTTGACTAGCCCACAAGAATACGGCTTGTGGTAAAGGCTGTGGAAAACCATATTTTGGTAATCAACTCACCAAGATGATGAATGTATTCCATCAAAGAGTTGGCTAGTCCAAAAGCAAACAGTTTTTGGTAAAAACATCTCAATTCCGTTGATAGCTATAATAGTTTGCTCAAAACTATAGGGTATTTCACTCACCCATGCTTCATGTGCTAAGAGTAAAAATGGTTTTCAAATCACCATGGATAAGGCCCTTTTTGGGAACCTTAGAATTGACTAGTCTTGAGCAAACGGCTACAGGTAAAGACATATCAAATCCGTTTATGGCTGTGATGGTTTGCCAAAAATCATTAGGGTATTTCAACACACCAATGATTCATGTTCTAAGTGTTGAACTGGTTACTAGTTCACCAGGGTGATGCCATAATTCCACCAAAGGACTAGCTAGCCCAAGAGTGAATAGCTACTTGGTAAAGGCTCATCAAATCTATTCATGTTGCTGCTGGTTCTTGTTGCTGCTGATATATAGGAGTTGCTGCTGGACCTTTGTTCTTAAAGATGGTTAGTTGTTTACTGCTGATACATTCAAGTTGCTACTGGTTACCTACATTTGCTGCAGAAGTTCAAGTCTCAATCCTCATGTTCTGGATGTTAAAGATTTATCTAGAAACTTGAAGTTAACCCAGTCAAATTCAAGTTTAGGGGAGGATTGTTAGGAATTATTTAAGTTAGAATAGTATCTGCTGATGGTTCCTCCTGGCAGGTATGTAGTTCCTGCTGGTATGGTTCTTGTTGATACTATTAGCAGTTTCTGCTGATAGTGGTTTCTACGGATAATAGTTAATCCGTATTGATAGAAGTTGTTATAAGGGATATGCATGAGTTATATTAGGACAAGATATTGCATATCTTCTATACTTTCTTTACACGTTTTCTTGTAATGAGCTGTTTAGGGTTTCTTGTAGTATAAAAGAAACTCACGGCTATGAATTATGTACGACCTTAGAAACAATCTTTAGTGATTTAATATAGATCCATATAGGATCAATGTTTTTTTAGTTATTCCTCTTCTTTAACTCTTGTGTTTAGATTCTGCATAAACATAGGTTTATTAGAGATTCTCATATAGTTTACTTTTGATTACATTAGTATTCTATCAATTACCAAAGGCTCAAAGATCTATCTAGGAGCTGATCCAACAAAATTCTCCCTTGTAAAATTTACCAATAGATATCAGAATCCTAAAAACCTCATAACCTTCAACCAAACAAGTTTCTACTGGAAAATTAAAGTAATTAACCAATTTTCTTGACACCAAGTTCCTAGCCCCATACTTATCAATAATTAAAGAAAATATATTCTATTGATTCAAACTCTTGAATGAAACCACTTGATTGCTGGTACTCGAATCTCCATCTTCATGTTTTTCACCCATTCATCAACCCTCCTATTGTTGAACGGGGATTGGTTGCACCTACAGTTGTCAATAGATCTGCCTATGGTTGGGCGAATTCTTGAACCTCCATAATTGCTACCCTCGTGATTCTTGTGGATTAATGCCCCACCTACAATCACGGACTGTAGTTCTTCTAGCATAATGTAACAGTTGTCAAGTTCTTTCATGGATTTGGTAAAACCATGATCCATGTACTCTCGAGACCATACCACACAAACAATATGGGTTTTTATAAAATCTACACCATTTACCATCTAGGATGGTAACAAGCTCTAGACATTAATTGAAGTAGAGCATTCTACACCAATTACCACCAGGATACTAAGAAGTTCTATTGCCAACTGACGTAGAACGCGCGGAAACATATTTAGATAACCCTAATTTAAGGGTGATAAACAAGGCGCACCTTGCAGGAATAAACCCAAACAATAGATAAAATCCTAAAGACAATTTTATTAAGGATTCCAAAGTTAATTATACTGATAATAGAATAATGGTCCCTACATTTTGAGGGAAGTAAACTTGTAGAGAAACAAACCCTGATTATAGGAAAAGACTCTTTTCTAAACAATAACTATCCCAAAAGCGATTTAAATAATTTAAAGAACATTCTGGAATCGGCACGGTTACGGCGTAGACGAAGATGTCCTTCTACGGCATAGACAAACGAAACACAAAACATCAAATTTACCGGGAGCAACTACAGCGTAAACAAAAGATTGGCCTTACGCCGTAATTAAAACGATATTCGTATCTTGACCAAGAATCTCGTCCCTATTAGCATAACTAAAAAAATGTACTTTTTAACTACACAAAAGCTGCCCAAAGTACAAGCCGTCAGTCGCCCAAAAAAGACATTGAAAAGTGTACACAGAAATACATCCAACACCCTAAAAGTCTCTCTCATGTGGCGACAAAGACGAAACCGATTAAATTTCGTTGCGTCTAATTCTTTTGGTTTTGTTTAATCTTTATCGTTTACTGCATGTATAAATCTATCCACGACCTTCTATTTCTTTAATTATCAATTTGTCGAGGTGTATTCAAGTTTATGTTCTACCTGATTGGTTAATGAGATGAAAAGTGTACCGCTTTTAGGGGTCATTTAAGCCCAAAGTCGAGATTATTTGATCAAATATTGCCCTAAATCGTTCCTTTGTAATTTTAGGTACTTTTGAGAGGAAATCAGGAAAAGGAAGCATTTTGGACGTTTTTTGAGCGAAAAAGTGAAGAAAACGACAAAGTCTCAAATTCATGCTGGAAATTGTACCTGACGGCGTCAGGATATGCATGTGACGCCGTCACCCTTTGACAAAGAGGTGGATGAATCAAGTTACACGTGATGCACCAGAGAGGTTTTGGAAGAATTGTACATGACGGCATCCCCAAGGCCATCAAGAGTAATTTGCATGTGACGGCCAAGATGAAGTTTACACATGACGATGGCAAAAGTGGATCTAGGCAATACGATGATAATTATGGCGGCGAGTTGACGACGTCAGAACTTACTCTTGACACCGTCAGACCTGATAATCTATATATAGTTTTTGATTTTTCATTCATTGTGTGCAACTTTGAGAGGAAAAAACCCTATACGAATTTTACTGTATTTTTGAGGGTTTCAAACTCTTGTTTCATCCATGATTAATTGAAGATAAGTTTTCCAATAATCATTCAAGATGTCTATGTGTTGTTTGATTCTATCTTATGCATGTCTTCTATTTAAAATGCTAGGCTAAGTTTTCTTTGTGTTTGCTTAGATGTAATGATACTTAGATATTGATTATTGGTTGGTTGTTTGTTTATAATTGTTGTAGATGAATGATTTCAATGTTAGGCTTAAGAAAACTGGCATACTTCCAATTGGTAACTTGCTTGAACGTCTTAAGAAACATGATCGGAGGTGTACTATGATAAATTGGTTATATTTAACGCATAGGTAACTACTAATGAGGCCATGTTAGGAGCTAGTAGTCGGCTTGACATAGGAAGAGGTAGAAGCTTATAGAGTTAGGGAAGATTGTACACGGACCTACGAATGGTATTAAGGAATATAACCCGTCATCCATCTAATTGTAACAAACTAATCAACCGGTAAAAGATAGCTAGGAAGTAGTGAAATCTAAGTAAACACATTTTATCTTATTATTGTTTTCGCCACATTTACTTTAAGTTCATTTTATTTTATTTTGTTTGCATTTGTAGTTAATTGGGTTAGTTGATTAGCAACTAATTCCGCCCACTCCTTCAAAAACCCGAGATTTTTACTTGCTTTCCATAAAATATAAAAATACAAAAAGAATCATCCCTCACCTCTAGACCTAGTTTAATCAAGTTTTAAGCCTAGCGAACACTATTCTTTGAGTTGAACGATCAATCTCCCAGCACTTGTCACTATACTATACTACAACGGTCAGGTACACTGCCTGGTGGGGATTGCAAGCTTCTCAAGATCCCTTGAGAGGTAAAACCTTTTGCAAGGACGTAAAACCACGCATCAAGTTTTTGGCGCCGCAGCCCGGGGAATAGTTATTGTCTAGTTTGAAATTTCTTTTTATTAGGTCTACTTGCTAGATTCCTTTCTAGTAAGATTTTTATTTTTATTTTTATAGGTTTTCTTTAGTCTATCTTTTTCTTTGTGTGTTTGTTCGTAATATTCATTGACTATTCTATTTGCCATTATGGAGAACATGAATGCACAAAATCTGACACTAGAATCTTACATGAGGAAATATAATTATACTAATTTGGACTTTTCAAGATGGAGGAGTGAAATGATGAGAACTGGATCTTGTATTGATTTTAGTGAGTACCTTGAGAAAAGAGACCAAGTGCATAAAGCTTTTAAAAAATTCACCTTAGGAGCTCCATCAAACCCTTAAAATACCTCACTTAGTGAAACCTATGCACCATATAAGCCTTCACCTAGGATAGCTTCTTATGAATCTAACCGATATTTTGAGATGGTTAATGTTAAACCACCTAGGTGCATGCTTGGATTAGATTTCACTAAGACATATGATGAACATGATGAATCCTTTAGGCAAAAAGAACATAGTGATCAAGTTATTGAGAATGATTCTTTTGAATCGGACCAAGAATTTGAGATGAATAGAAAAGGATTTGAGATACCTAGGTGCATGTTGGGTATTGACTTCAACAAAATACAAATAAGCACATAGGTGATCTAGATGTGATGGAGGATAAGGCAAAAAATCCAAGTCCACTAAGTACTCCACAAGTCCCACCACCAGTTGAGGCACACACACCACCCGTGACTTACCCGGAAGAAGTAGAAGAAACTTTAGGAATCCCGATGGAGGAAGAACCCTTGTACCAAACACCACTAGAGGATATAGGTTTGAGTACTTGTAGTGATAACGTTACTCTTAGTTCTAGGGAATTTCCTAGTGTTGGTGAACCGGAACCTCAATCTTCACACAACTTTCCATCCTTAGATATACATCTAGGAGACAAAAGAGGATCCGACCCACCCATCAACCCATGTAGTCCGGGTAGTCCTAGGATAAAGGTAGTAGACTCTAAGCCTTGTAGAGAGGAAGCTGACATAGGAGTGAACCATGACCTTACATACTTACATTACCCATTTATGATTGATCACAAGAAACATCATGGGTTTAAACTGGGTTTATTAGGTCAAGATGGATTCCCAACTAGGAGTCTCTCAAAGTTGATAGAAGATGACCCCTTTTTAGGAGAAAACTTTAACTCACCCATTGACCAAAGTGAACTAGGTAATGTTATGATGAAAGGGGCACATCCCTTTCAGCATATAATTCATCCACCACTCTCTCCTCACGTGGCATACTTTAACCTTAAGGGTGAGTATCGCTACTTCCACCCGCACTTAATCCTTAGTGTAGGGAAAACCTCCCCTATTTCCGTTAAATAAGGGTAGAGTCAGGCTCGTGACTCGAACAAAAACAAGCGCTTCTTGGGAGGTAACCCAAACTTTATTTGTTTGTTTGATTTTATTTGTTTCCGTATTCGTGTTTTATTTTTATTGTTTCTGGCTCATGTTTTAAAGTAAATTGTGAAAATGCTTTATTTTGTCTTTAACTTTGTCTTGATTACATATAAAGGTATTTCATAAAAGATAAGTGTAAGGGAAATCTAAATTTGTTTCTAAGAACGAGCTTGAACATGGACCGCAACAATATTAAATGAACATGCATATTAGTCTTTGTTTAAGTCAAATGCTTGTATCGAGTCATAACGATGTTTTGCAAGAATTCCAGGAATTAGGGAATGAGTTTTTCTAGAAATTTACTAGAAACTTAACATAAGATTTCTGTCAGAGCACTCTGACGGCGTCAGGGTTATAACCTGACGGCGTCAGGTGTAAAAAATCTGAAAAATTTTGCAAGTTTTGTTTTCCTACCGGAGTCCTAAAGTTTTTGTTAATTCTTTAGTTTTATAAACTCCAGGAAATCTGCAAACATTCATTCCACAAGCATTATATCTTTATATATATAGATTACCGCCGATTTTAAGTGAGGTTTGCCATGATTATTTTCTCAGGTTTAACAAGTTATATTGGACAAGAAGATGATTTATATTTTTGGAGGAAAGCTTTCAACGTTCATTTTCTTTGAGGAGAATCTAACCATGTTATCACATTATCCACACCGAACGAATCAGGGGAGTATTTGTTTCATTCTTTTACCTTCATTACTTTTACATCCCTTTTATTGAACATTGGCGAAAATGTTCAGCCTAAGTGTAAGGGGAGGGTAAATGATGATACCTTAGAGAATACAATTGCATTTGAGTTTATTTGTTCAATAGTAGGTGTGTAATAAAACTAAGAGAAATACTTGTTAGTGCATTTTTAGCGCCAAATTTAAAATTTTTTACAACATTTAGGAGCGAAGCTTTAGCATTAATGAGCATCTCATGGATAGGAGTTGTATGACTAGCACAAAAAACCGTACCACTCAAAATTTTTCACCCCAAATATGTGAGGTTCGCCCCTAGATTTGTTAGGAAAAGATGCTTATAAGTGTACCGGTTGTAGTTAGATTCTAGAACTTGCGTTAGTGATGCATCCCGAGACCGCTAGTGAGACTACATTCGTGTAGTAGGATTTACTACATGATAAGAGGCATTTGGATAGCCCTTGTGTTTAAACCCGTGTTATAATTACTTGACCAATGAAGTCATAATTACTTGACTAGTAAAGTCAATTAATTTTCCCACACCTTTGCGTTGTACTCATTTTTAGTACACGATACCCCTAGTACACCCCTCCGAGCCTATCTTTTTCGTTTCTAACATTAAGCATTTTACTTAATGGAATAATTTGTTTACAATCCATCCCAAATGTGCAACCAAATCGTCTTAGCCTTCCGTGTATGCACTCATCTTTAGTGCATTATTGTTATATGTTTAAACCCTTAGTTAATTTTCTAATTGATTACATGGTTGCTAAGTCGAGTCATATCTTGTACATATTGTTTTGGGACGATTGGGACTCATGGATAAAGTACTATTGTTATGGAGTATTGGGGAAGACGTCAATTATTACCCCCGTATGTGCATTAATATCTAAAAAGTACTCTAAGTGTTTTGATTATCTTGATTCAAATCATTAGAATAGTTAATTTTAAAGTATGTAAAAGTTCAAGTGTAAGGGGAATGAAAATTTCCTACGATATATTATTTTGGATGGTAGGGCAAGAGTGTATGAAAAAAAATAATAAAAAAATTAAAAAAAAAAAAAAAAAAAAAAAAAACACTTACGGACTACCATCCCGTTTCCTTTTATGTTTATTTTATGTTTGTATTAGTTTTTTATTAGCTTAAGTCGAGTCGAGTCTTGGCTTAACAACGCCACGTTGTACATGTAATTAACCATGATGATTAACTCGCCACCAGTAAATATTGCCTTTATCCAACAAAACCGTGTTTACCATATCCCTACACCTCACATTATAACCCTTTAAAAGACCTCTTATATAGTTTATCCTAGGTACTTACGCCAAGTGGTGGAGGTTTGATCCTTTCCCAAGCCTATGGTAATCTATTTGCTATGACATGTAGTGAGAGATATTTTCCATTTTCATATTGTGATATATACTTTATTACACCCGATATATGTGAGTATCTAAACACTATTTGTGATGTGCTAGTGTATAATTTCCGTGCTTGTTTTTTTGTTGAAGTGGAACGAGTATTTGTTGAAATTACTTTTATATTAGTGTTAAATGACCCCTAGCTTGTATTTTGATTATAATAAAAGCGCATTTGCTTGAGGACAAGCAAATCTCAAGTGTAAGGGTATTTGATGAGATGAAAAGTGTACCGCTTTTAGGGGGTCATTTAAGCTCAAAGTCGAGATTATTTGATCAAAAATTGCCCTAAATCGTTCCTTTTGTCATTTTAGGTACTTTTAAGAGGAAATCTGGAAAAAGAAGCATTTTGGACGTTTTTGGAGCGAAAAAGTGAAGAAAACGACAAAGTCTCAAATTTATGCTGGAAATTGTACCTGACGGCATCAGGATATGCATGTGACGCCGTCACCCTTTGACAAAGAGGTGGATAAATCAACTTACATGTGACGCGCCAGAGAGGTTTTGGAAGAATTGTACAAGACGGCGTCACCAAGGCCATCAAGAGTAATTTGCATGTGACGGCCAAGATGAAGTTTACACACGACGACGTCAGAAGTTACTTTTGACGGCCTTCAGAACTTACTTTTGACGCCGTTAGACCTAATAATCTATATATAGTTTTTGATTTTTCATTCATTGTATACAACTTTGAGAGGAGAAAAACCTAGACGAATTTTACTGTATTTTTTAGGGTTTCAAACCCTTGTTTCATCCATGCTTAATTGAAGGTAAGTTTTCCAATAATCATTCAATATGTCTATGTGTTGTTTGATTCTATCTTATGCTTGTCTTCTCTTTAACATGCTAGGCTAGGTTTTCTTTGTGTTTGCTTAGATGTAATGAAACTTAGATATTGATTATTGGTTGGTTGTTTGTTTATAATTGTTGTGGATGAATGATTTTGATTTTAGGCTTAAGAAAACTGGCAGACTTCCAATTACTAACTTGATTGAACGTCTTAAGAAACATGATCGGAGGTGTACTACGATAAATTGGTTATATTTAACGCACAGGTAACTACTAATGAGGCCATGTTAGGAGCTAGTAGTCGGCTTGACATAGGAAGAGGTAGAATCTTATAGAGTTAGGGAAGATCGTACATGGCCCTACGAATGTTATTAAGGAATATAACCCGTCATCTATGCAATTGTAACAAACTAATCAACCGGTAAAAGATAGCTAGGGAGTAGTGAAATCTAAGTAAACTCATTTTATCTTATTATTGTTTTCGCCACATTTACTTTGAGTTCATTTTATTTTATTTTTTTTGCATTTGTAGTTAATTGGGTTAGTTGACTAGAAACTATTTCTGCCCACTCCTTAAAAAAACCGAGATTTTTACTTGCTTTTCATAAAATATAAAAATACAAAAAGAATTATCCCTCACCTCTAGACCTAGTTTAATCGAGTTTTAACCCTAGCGAACACTATTCTTTGAGTTGAACGATCAATCTCCCGGTACTTGTCAATATACTATACTACAATGATCAGGTACATTGCCTGGTGGAGATTGCAAGCTTCTCAAGATCCCTTGAGAGGTAAAACCTTTTGCAAGGTTGCAAAACCACGCATCATTGGTTGATTCAACATAATAATCCATTATTTTGTTTGATCAATTGGTAGGTGGTATTATATTATTGTGGGTCGGTTCCGACATGCATTAATTTGTTTCTAGGAATTATTATGTGACGATTTAAACTTCTGCGTTTTTAACCCTAACTTCGTGTTAGGGTTTCTTTTTGTTTCTTTGTACCCTGCTACTGTTTAGTTTATTTTTTGGTATTTTTGACTGGAGTTGGGTGTTGTTGCGGGGTTTGAGAGATGGAGAAGAGTTTCTTGAATAATCAAAGTGCATCCAAGGGGGCGAAACTTGATGGGAAGCTATCGGGTGGGAGTGGTGATGTTGATAACAACTCTTCTTCTTGTTTGGTCGGTCAGACTAGTTTGAAGAGTAGTCAATCGACTATGAATTCTTCTTCTTATCATTCTACTAATCCCACTAATATGAGTACTCCTAGTAACGAGCCTATTATTACTGATTGGACCGATGATGATGGAGATATTAATTTGTCTACACGAGTGGACAATAATGTGGTTGGACATCCCATGAAGAATAATAATGTCGAGAGTGGTGTTTATCGACATGTTGATGTTAGTGATGGTACTTGTAAGGGGGTGGACCAGCTGCTCAGTTGGCGCAACTAGGTAACAATAATATTAGTATAAGTAATGTGGTTCCTTCGTTGAATGTGCAGCCTACTGTTAAACTAACGTCGTATGCTTCCCTCCTTAATAATGAGCCATTGAAAAAGAAAGTCAACTTCAGGCCCTTGATCAATGAGGTTCGTGTGGATAACCATGATACGATGTTACCTAATGCTGCTACAGAAAGCGTTTTGAACATGTATGATAACACTCTTGTTGGTTATTTTGTTGGAAAAAATATTGCCTTCCCTATTGTTCAAAACTATGTCACAAATACGTGGGGTAAGTTTGGTTTGAAAAAGCTTATGAAAGATGATGCGGGTGTTTTCCTCTTGAAGTTTGATTCTAAAGAGGGTGTGGAAAATGTA
This sequence comes from Artemisia argyi, assembly GCA_030686995.1. Classification (NCBI taxonomy): domain Eukaryota; kingdom Viridiplantae; phylum Streptophyta; class Magnoliopsida; order Asterales; family Asteraceae; genus Artemisia; species Artemisia argyi. The sequence goes on from CM060684.1 coordinate 124,199,784, forward strand.
CTTCAGCGAGGCCCTTCGTTAATCCACAATTCACCTCTTATTCTTAACAAATGGACTCCTGATGTGTCTCTAACCAAAATTCCTGTGTGGATTAAATTGCATAACGTGCCTTTACTTGCATATTCTGAAGATGGCTTAAGCTTGATAGCTACACAAGTTGGTAAACCGATTATGTTTGATGCTTTTACTAGCTCAATGTGTGATGATTCATCGGGACGTACTAGCTTTGCTCGTGCTTTAGTGGAATTATCATCGGACTTTGAATTGAAACGCGAAGTTACTATGGCTATCCCCAAAGAGGATGATAGTGGTTTTATTATAGCGTGCATCAAGGTCGAATATGAATGGAAGCCTCCTCATTGTGAAGTGTGCAAAGTGTTTGGCCATGACCGTATCAATTGTCCAAAATGTGGTAAGGAGGCGGTTCGTAGTGACATTCTTGTGGCAGCGAAAACTTCAACTACCTTAAATACGGATGATGGTTTCATTGGGGTAAACAATCATAAGAGTAAGGGAAATAATGTGGCGGCTTCTTCTCGGCCTATTGGGGGTGTTCATCTTAATAAGCCTAAACCAAAATTTTGGAGACCTGTATCGAAGAAGCCGGTTGCTACTAAGGAGAAAATCACTAATGAGGCAACTACAAGTGGGACAGTTATTGCTACATCGAACTCGTTTGATGCTCATGATATGGCTGATACTGATGATAATGGTATTCCTTGTGCAACAAGTGTTTCTCCTAAGAATGGGGCTGATTTAAAGATTTCTAAGGGTGGTAACGGAAGTACTATTCCTATTGTTGAGAAAATTGGGAAGATTAAAAAGCTAATTATTGAAGGGAATGTTACTCTCGTAGATGATGATGGTAAACCTCTTAAAAATGTTGATTCATCAACTAGGGGGTAACCCATTCTCTAAGGTGGGCAATGTTGTACTTTCTGACAGCGATGATGATGAAGTTTTTGATGATTCTGGAAGTGGAGGTAAGGAGCAAAATCTTTATAAGCAATGGAAAGCGGATACGTGTGATGGCAACAATTATAATAATGATGATTTTGGCCTCTCTCCTGTATAATTAAAGGCTGCTGGAATTCAAGACTTTTGTCTCAACTAGGTTGTTTTTATTTTTTGCATAAAATTTTTCTTATTTTATGCTGGTTGTGGTTTAGTAGTCGTTTTGGTTGTAGCTAGTTGTCTTTTATGGCCTGTCATAATTGACTTGTGGTTGTGTCAAACGATTGTTTGCGGTTAATGTGGTACTTCAGCCACATTCCATTGTAATTAAACATTTTTTTGAAATAATATATTTTATCGGGTGGAAGACCCTTTACCCAAAAAAAAAAAAAAAAAAAAAAAAAAAAAAAATATATATATATATATATATATTGAAAAAGTGCTTTACACACCTCTTACACAAAAAGTCGTCCAAGTACAAGCATGAGATACTTGTCATCATTGTAATACGAGCAATTAGTCATTGTCTATTTTGAAAAGTCATGTATTTTTGTTTAGAAAAGATAAACACATTACGCGACGGATTAATAGTATTTAATATTAAGGAAAAGTGAATATAAGGTTGCAAGGCCGGCTCCAAGCAAGTGGAGCATGTGCATTGGCACAGGGTCACACCAAAGAAAGGGCCACCAAAAGTTGGAAACATTGTTATATACAGGAATTATATACTATCCTAATACAGTGATACTTTCTAAAATATTGAATAATAGTAGCCACTAGCTAGTAGGTCAAAAGTTATACGGATAATACTTTCATAACTGAATGAGTGTTTGATTTTCATCTTTATGGGGCTAGGTCAATAAGGGCTAAGGCCCAATGTATACAAAAGTATAAAACGTTAATCATTAGGTAAATAATAAAAAACTTTGCTAGCACTTTGGAGAAGTAGAGGTCAAAAGTTAATCGATCGATCCTTTGGCAATTGGCATTCTGTTATCCCAAATTTCGAAAGTTTCACCATTAATCGATCAGGTAATGTTTAAACTTTTCGTTAAAAATTTTCTTTTTATAATTCAATGTTTTATATTCTAAGCTATAATAGTTAATTTGAATGCTTGTAATCCGGTTAACCATTTCTTTTAGTACAATTGTTTCAATGTTTTTTGTTTGAATCTTAGTAATAATTTTTACGTATTATTGATGGATATTTTTATTTATTCTGTCTAGTTTTTGTATTTAGTGGGGCCTCCGTGTAGTTATGGCACAGGGCCACCATAATCAACGAGACGGTAAAGTTGTCTCACATATAAGCATACATGCGAAACCATCAAAAATCACTAGAATATACATCATTATGGTTATTATTTTTCAAAATTTGAGTAGTAGAACTAATATATGTATAGTGGCAGGGGCGGATGTACATGTAGTTCAGGGGTAGCGGTCGCTACCCCTGAACTTTTACCCGGTAGTGGAATTTTTGGCCATTTTTGGCCATTTTTGGCGATTTTTGGTCATTTTTTGGCGATTTCGCGACCCCTGAAACAAATTTTCGCTACCCCTAAACAAATTTTCGTATTTCGCTACCCCTAAACTTGGCTCCTAGTTCCGCCCCTGTATAGTGGAACGCATTTTAATAGTGAATTAATTCAAACCAATTGTCAAATCTATAGCTAATTTGTTAGTTAATGAAATCACCAAAAAATATGATGTAGAAAATACATGAACCCAACTTAAGTGATATTGTGATGAAATCAAGAGAAAATATTAATATTGTGAAGGACATGATACAAATAAGGTAGAATTGATGTTTTTCTTGTTAAAACGACATAATTTTTTATGATTTTGCATGTAAGCTTAGATGTGAGACAACCCTATATTTACTTTCCTCTTAATATTATGCATAGTAACATAGTAGATAAAATGTGGCCCTTCGTTTAAGTAGCCCTCTGCCACAACACATGTTACAAACCAAAGAACCGGCCCCGTGTGATTTGCATAGTAAAAACATACATCAAAACAAATATATGTATACAAACACAAACAAGACATATCAATTTGGTCCATACCATATGGACCCTTCATTTTTTAGCCATACATGATTGAGTTGTATAACACGAGGACATTGTGGGTGCAAAAAAGTGTTTGGCACGTTAAGGAAAAAAAATAAAATAAAAATCAAAGTATGTGATTTTACTTTTGCAAAAATTAAAAGGGCGAAAACAGCCTACTGGAAATTGCATGAGAAAACCTATCGATCTGTTTAACCCTTGATTTACAAAAACAATCTAACTCATGGTTTTGTACTTTATACAACAAAGGTCATGTATACAGTATCATAGGTTTTGCTAGTTTCGTTTTTGAGAACAACATGTTTGTTTTAAATGCATGCATTTTCATATTGGTTACTACTTTAGGAGCAAATTGCTATAAAGAATTTTGGGAACTAAGTAGGTATAGAAAGTTCACGTTCAAATCAATTGTTATCGATCTAATCCAAAATTGTGTGTTGCGATAACTAGTACTTCACGTAACAAGCGTACATTACTCGAGATAATTGGAATCCTTCGCTTTCCCGAAAACTGAAAAGCAAGAACCTAATTACGATATATTGTACTTCACATCATAAAAGTCAAGTATATTTTTTTCAAATTTGATTTAGATATGGAAGGGGTATTAACTATATGGTCTCTTTATGGGTACCACCTAGGAAAAATGTAAAGTGATATGCCATAATGTATTTGTTTCATCATAATTTATCTCTGAAAAGGCATTATATTTGGTGTTGGTATTCTGAAGTTGAAGGAGATACCATTCCAATACACTATTGATTGTACCTTGTGCTGTAAAAGTTAATGCCATTGCTTCAAGACATGGATGGGAATTATAGTTTTTTTATTTTATTTTTCCTTTTTGAACAGCTATAAATTTACAAGATGTTTGTAACTAGAGGCAATCTAATTGATCCTAGGAGTTTTTGCATTAACGATCTAATTGATCGGAGTAGGTCTTAATTACTTTTTTGCAGAGTGCGTGAGGGTTTTTACATCATTCCTAGTGTGTCTTCTCTTGGGGGTTTTAAAGCGAAACAAAGTTGAGTCGTATAAGTCCAAAGAACCGAATAAGTTAATGTCTGCACAACATGCCTGATAATGCACTCGAGCTAGTCAGCCCACAAGACCAAGTTACTTAGGATACCGTTGTTTATAGTTATACTACCAACTTACCAAGGACAAAGGAAAAGGGGAAAGTTATCATGGTATAAGGCTTGGGAGCTACTCTAGATAAAGCAAAAACGTTATACTCCATGGTACGTTATTATGTAAAGTGTAAACATGTAAATTGCTTCAAACTTAATAAAAGGAAATTTACCCATTGCTTATAAATTTGTTGGTCGCACTAGTACATATCACACCTTTGCCGACGAATTTTTTGGGACTGTCCCGACGCAAGTTCGTCGGTATGGGTTGGATCCCGACGAAGTTTCGTCGGCCTATGATAGTCGGCAATGCCTCGTCAGGATTCACTGTCCCGACGATATTTTCCGACGCTAAAGTGGGGCCCACAGCCATTTTCAGTCAACTAAAAACTTGTTTCGACAAATAAAATGCCGACGTCTAGTCGTCGGTATTTTAATTACAATTAACAAAAAGCGTTAATTACTCGGTCAATAAGTCAACAAAGTCAAACGGTCAATGTTTCTGATACCGACGACATGGCATCGGTAAACAAAAGTCAACAAAGTCAAACGTAATTTACTGGGTCAATAAGTCAACAAGTCAAACGGTCAATGTTTTATGATACCGACGACATGACGTCGGTACACAAAAAAGTCATACGAAAAAGTCAAAAGAGTCAAAAGCAGAAAGTCAAAATTATGCTATAAGATACCGACGACATGTCGTCAGTATTTTTAGTTTATGCAGGCTGCACAGCAGCCTGTAATGTAGCCGTTTTCCAGATTTTTTCCGGAAAAAATCTACACAATCCAAACCTCTATACCAACATGTTAATATGCCAAAACAACTTGTAACGGCTAAAACTCTTATATATAATCGCTAAATACCCCAAATACATTAAAACGTTTCAAATTCTACAAAATGGGCGTTATCAAGCTGCCAATAGCATAAAAGCTGCTATATCCGCAATGTTTAAGTTGCCAAAATGCCAAAGTTTACAATAATAACATACGGATGAGTCAATAGCATACGGATGGACAAAGTCAAGGTGTTAAGTGTTAAAGTGTACATCATACGGATGAGGATCAAGCATAAGGATGGAGAAAATGTTAACGTTTACAAAATAACCCATACAAATATACCTCATTGTCCCTCGTCAACATCGCAATCACTGTATTCATCACCACTACCCAAGTCAGCCTCGTCACTCCCCGAGCCATTCTGACTGCCACTCCCACTCACACTCCTCGATCCTGCCACCCCCACGCCAGTCCCACTCCCCGATCCTGCCTCGGTTTGAGACGCCATTTGGCTCATCAACTGGGACCACAGATCGGGGTTTGTCTTCATTACTTTCATTACTGCCTTGAGTTGGCGCTTAGTTTCCTTAGATTCTTCTTCAACTTCCTTGATCTTTTTTTCTTTTTCGGCAAACATCTTGTCAATCTCGGGTGTGGTGTACAAATCGGAAGCTGGCGGCATGGGTAACCTTGTGTTGCGAATACCAGGTACCACCCTACCCCTATCGGCTATATACCCCCGTTGCTTGCCCTTTAAAACCTTTGCAAGTATCTCTTCCTCTGTGTAGGCTCTCCCAATAGGCGTGTTAGCTCCCAGATCCCGCAGTGCGCACATCTCTTCCTATGTAGTTGAAAAAAATGATAAAATTAATATAAAATTAATATAAAAAAAAACAAATAATATAAATTAAAATAACAAAAACAAATAATATAAATTAAATTAAAATAAAATAAAATAAAATAAAAATAAAACGGTACTTGCGTATTGAACACGAGCCTCATCCTTCAACCAGTACACCTTTCTTGCAACGCTGGTCGTAAAAGCTCTGTATGAGGGAGGGGTACTGACGGTTCTCACTCCTCTCAAACTGTATATATATATATATATATATATATATATATATATATATATATATATATATATATATATATATATATATATATATATATATATATACACACACAAGCATATAAGGTGAAACAAATTAAAAACGACAAATCAAACAGCATATATAATGAGATATATGTAAAATAATCATAATGTGTCTTACGAATTGGTGGCGAGATGCGGCCAACGACCGAGATCCGTGGCGGCTAGTGTTCTTGTTCTTCTGCCTGTTTTCCTTGTTGATTTTGGACATGTTGGCATGCTTTTCATTGAGGTAGAGCTCAATATGCTTATCCCACACAGACGGCTCCATGTTATGAGGAGGCTTGCTAACACATAATAACAAACGCAGAAAATTAACATATATCAATTGCTAACATATTAAAAAAATGACAAATATTAAAAAATTAACAAACCAAAAAATTTACCTTCGTATCTCATCCACCTTATCAGCCCCACCTGGTATAGTCCAGTAATCTCGCTTGACGTCGTACTTGTTGTCCCTGTAGCGACCTGCGAGATACTCGTTCATGCCGGATTTGATGGTCTTCCACCGAGGTGTACGCTGGTGGGACTTCAGATCAAACATTTGCTGCAATCAAACATAACTAAAAAAAATTATTTTTGTTTATTTTTTGGTATTTGTTAATTTTTTTAATATGTTAGCTAATATATACATTTGTTAACTAATATATATACATCTAAATAAATAAAAAATGTTGTTAACTAATTATTTATTTATTTAAATAAATATACACATTAAAATATATAAACACGATAACAAAACAATATAAAAGGAAAATGGAATAACAGACCGAGAGTTGAGGTATGACATGCGCCTTCTTTTCCTCTTCAATTTTGTGCCAGGACTCGTACCACAACGGGGAACTCCTTAATCAGCTCACCACAGTAGTTACTGAACCACTTAGCGTTGTTGCCAACATGAGTGAATGTCCCCTGATCATTGTAGTCAAACTCAATAGCCTGCGGGCCAAAATCACGCACGGCATTCCTCAGGGATACGTTCTTGGTGGCTTGACGCACACCCGTCCTGCCACCACCACCCCTCCCTTTACCCCTGCCCTTGCCCCTACCCCTTCGGGGGACAGTTCCTACAAATTGAAGTGAGTGAAAACACGTCATAATTAAAATAACAAGTAACCTAATACAAATGATCAAGTTTAAGTTTCTTTTAAAAATTCTTACCACGATGACTGCTCTCAATCGGACGAAAAGGGGGTGGTGGGTCACCGGCACCGTCACCACCATGTCCGCGTGCGACTGCTGCCATCTGTAAAAGCACAAGTTGAATAACATATAGAAATTCATGAACAAGTTAACGTAAGCATGCACACATTCAGATACATATTCAAATAAATATAAACAATTAAACAATCCATAACAATTTCATTCAAATAAGTGTTGTTTTACAAGATACAATTTAAGATCAATCTGCTAAATCGACATCACTATCATAAACACCATTAGTAGCAACTTCAACTTCATCATCAGAATTGTTTGCGACTTCATTATCAGAATCAGCTAAATCATAAGGATCGTCGTCTTCATCATCAACAAAATCATCGTCGTCATCAACAGGAATGATTGGTGTTGGCGGTGGTGCCTCAACTAACGTTGAATGACCGTCGATATTCAAGCTTTGAAAGTGCAAATCATTCAAATTAGCAGACAGAGTGAGATCAGATGAGTTGTTGCCATGTATCACATCATCATCGTCTTCTACCACGATGAATGACCAGGTTGTGTTGTGATTAACATCTTAAACGACCTTCCAATTGAGTGGTCGTCTGGCAGGATCTTCAAGGTAGAAGACTTGTTTTGCTTGTATTGCGAGAATGTAAGGTTGATCTTCAAACGCTATGCTACATGCCCAAATTTGTGTCATGTTGTTTCTAGTGTTATAACGTTCGACTCTACAGTTTTTGTTGGATACGTCAAACCACTTAACTCGAAACAACACAACTTTGAACTGGGTATAAGCAAACTCCAGAATTTCTTCTAGCTGACCATAATACATTTCTCCTTCCTTCTCACCAGGTGAACAAATTCCACTGTTCTGAGTTGTACATTTTATCTCGCGACTATGTACAACAAACTTCACACCATTGACTACACAAGAGTTGACTGAGATTGGGGTCGGTGATGGTCCACAAGCCAAATCGAATAAGTCGGGAGTACAACTTCGGTCATTGGCAATGTAAAGCTTACGGATCTATGAAAAAAGATAAGAATAGATAGAGATGAGTAATAGTCGTTATTTTTACAGGGAAATACATGCAATAAGTTTACCTTCGTCGAAAACCAGTCGGCAAATTCTTTCGACATGTCCCTATCAGGAAATTCCCTGAAAATGTTCATGATATTAGAATAAATCGAAAAGATAACATGGGAAGAAGAAATTTTAAAATGAAAACACATGTACCTCTCGAACTCGTCCATGTACTTGTCGATCTCAGGACTGTTATGAAGTACATACCATATCACTTTGTTCATTTCTTCGCAACCTAACCGAATAATTGTCTCTTTACCAGACTTTTTACATAGTGATCGGAACACCTAGAAATCACTTGTTGGGCGAGGACAGTCCTGAGATGCAGTGGGACGATTAAATTTCGTCCCAATTTCACCCCGAAAATAACGAGAACAAAAAGTTAATGCTTCGTCTGCAACATAACCCTCCGCTATTGAACCTTCCGGCTTAGCTTTATTTCGTACATAGTTTTTTAGCTTCTTCATGTATCTTTCAAATGGATACATCCACCGGAATGAAACAGGCCCGCCTTCAAGAGCCTCTTCAGGTAAATGCATAACCAAGTGTATCATAATGTCGAAAAAAGCAGGAGGATATATTTGCTCGAGACTGCACAAAATATTGATCAACTGGTCTTTAGCTTTTACCATGTCATTCACCATCAAAGTTCGGGCGCAAATTTGCTTAAAGAATGAACAAAGCTCGATTAATGGTGCATAAGTCTGTGCGTCCAAGTATTGCTGAAGTCCATAAGGAAGTAACCATTGCATCATTATATGACAGTCATGCGACTTCAAGCCAGTTATATTGTTATCATCTTTGGTCACTTTCGACTTGAACTTGGATCCGAACCCATCTGGTAGTTTAACTGTTTTGATGTATTGACATAACAATTTTCTTTTATCGGGTGTCAGGGAGTACTTAGCATGAGGCTTCGAGCACTTCCCGTTTTGTTTGTTTCCGAGCCACAACTCCCGTCAAATGCCCAAAGCTTGCAAGTCTTGTCTTGCTTTGGCGGTGTCTTTAGATTTGTCATTCATTAACAAAGTGTTCAAGATACTCTCCAACACATTTTTTTCAATATGCATGACATCTAAATTGTGTTGTAGAGAAAGAGAAGACCAATATTCAAGCTCGTAGAAAATAGACCGTTTAGTCCAGTTCAGCTCGGTTGTAGTATTACATTTTATCTTCCCACCCCCATAATCTGGATGTTTCCCCGGCAAACGTGTGGGCAATATTGCAAGTTGAGTCAGGATATCAGCCGGAGTATATTTTTTAGGAGGATCTCTAAAATCAGTTGCACCATTGAATGTAGTAAAGTCCCTCCTCCATTTATGGTTTTTTTTTTAATCTTCTATGGCCAACATAAGCTTGTTTGCTTATCACACGCATAGCCGGAGTGTCTACTTTGCATGTAGGGCATGCGTAGTAACCTTGCCCACTCCAACCAGACAAACTACTACGAGCAGGAAAATCATTGATGATCCATAAAAGCATCGCTCTCATGTTGAATTCTTTGCCTGTAACAGCGTCCATAGTCGGGACACCTGGTTTTTTCCATAATTTCTGAACGTCATCAATCAAAGGCTTTAAGTAAACATCAATGTCCTTCCCCGGTGATTTAGGGCCAAGAATCAACAACGTCAGCATCAAAGTAGTCTCTTTCATGCATAACCACGGAGGCAAGTTGTATGTTGTAAAGATAACAGGCCACATGCTGTATGATTGACTAAGGTTGCCGAACGGATTGAAACCATCAGCCGCCAACCCTAATCGGACGTTTCTTGGTTCGTTAGCAAATTCCAAATATTTACCGCTGTCAAACTTCTGCCATGCTTTACCATCAACCGGGTGTTGCATTTTACCGTTTTCCGTAGACTTTCCAGTGGCATGCCAAGTCATATGTTTTTCGGTGTGAATAGACTTGTACAAACGTTGTAGTCTAGGAATGATAGGAAAGTAACGCAACACCTTTTTAGGAACTTTCTTCCCCGTTGTGTTGCTGTCTTTCCATCTACAAGTTTTACAGACCGGAAAATACTCCAAATCTTCAGCATCAGTCCCCCGATATAAAAAGCAATCATTTTCACAAGCATGTATCGACTCATACCCTAACCCAATCTTTTTAAATGTCTTTTTTATAGCATAGTATGACGGTGGGAGATTATAACCTAACCTGGGAGGAAATACCTCATGGAGAAATTTTAACGTATTGTTAAATGAATTATCACTCCATTTACCGCTAACCTTGAGATGCGTAAACTTTGACATAAAATCCAAGGTGGTCATAAAGTCACAACCCGGGTAAAGAGGCTGGTTGGAACTGGCAAGTAACTCTTCAAACTCGTTACGTACAGGAGGTGTCGTTGCTGGAGTCTGCTCGTTACTTGTCTCGCCAATATTTGGAGGAGTTGGCTCATTTTGTTCATTATTCGGAGGAATATCAAAAATATCATTAAGGCATGCACCCATGTCACTCACCTCACATTATGTTGTGTTATTTTCTAATGGCAGAGGATCGGGTTCACCGTGAAGGCGCCATTGTGTATACGTTGGGTCCCACCCATAGTCACCTATGTGGTTTTTGAGATCTTTAAGATCTACCCAACGAACATTACGACAAAGACGACATGGACATTGTAACTATTAAGTAACAGCTTGCAATGATCGAGGAATGCGGCAAGACCATCAAAAAATTGTTTTGAACAACGACTCTCTAAAGTCCAACTCTTATCAAGTATCATAACTGCATTTTTAAGATTCGACACAAACACATATAACCGTGGAATTATTACGAGTTGTTTTGTTCACCTAGTGCAACTATGGAAGGCAATCCTAACCCACTCTTTGAATGATTTGTCTCATATATGAATGCGTATAACTGATTTACTATTTGAGAAAATTTCGGCAGCATTTCCCCTCAACTCCCCAAATATGTGCAATTAAGACATATTCGTAGGAGTAAAGGAGAAACACTGTCGAAATCATCTCAAATAGTAAATCAGTTACACGCATCCATATCCTAAACGAGACAAAACATTCAAAAAGCAGTCCCAAACAGGGGACTTTCCGAAATTAATTTCTAATAAATTAATTTCGGACGGGTTTTCTATAGGATGATTAACTTCGGACGAGACTTTCCGAAATTAATCAATAAAATCCTAAAATCCTAAAATAATTTACAATAGTTTTCTATAAATGGTTTTTCGGCTTGTATATCATAAGACTCAATTTTCCGGCTTATTTGGAGACTCGTGAGCTTATATAAGTTTATTATATCATAATATACTTATATAAGCCCACAACTCTCCAAATAAGCCGGAAAATTGAAGCTTATGAAATATAAGCCGAAATCAAATAAGTTTGAATGCATAATCACTTTCACATAACAAACATATGCCGAAATCAAATATATAAGTTTATTATATCATAACCTGCTTTTTTAATAAACATTAAGCACTTTCAATAAACATTAATTAGTATACCATCCTAACCAAACGCAAACTAAAATTTCACCAATATACTAAAATCTGTCTATTCCACATAACTAACCAAACGCAATACTAACTAACCAAATGCAAACTAACATTTCACCAATATATTAAAACCTATCTATTCCACACATAACTAATTAACCAAACGCAATACTAATTAACCAAACGCAATACTTACTAACAAAACGCGTTACTAATAACCATAAAAATGAAAAAACAATGCGGATATGTAACATACTGTCTCGGGCTGCTGCTATGACGCTCGGATGTGGTCTCCTCGGGCTGTGGTCTCTCTCGGGCTATGATGAGTGCTCAAACACTCATCATTTTTGGTCAAATCTGAACTGCAAAACATACAAAAACACTCAGAAATGCATCAAAATACTGAAAATATTTTAAAATTGTGTTTTATATGTTTTAGATGCAAAATGAGTAAAAACAAATTAAAAACGTACAAAGTTTGCAAAATTGGCAGTTTCAGTCCCCCGACTTTCATAAAATGTCAAAACTAGTCCCTGGTCATTCAAAATATGGAAAATTATCACCAAAGGTCCTTTTAAAATTATAAGTTCTCATATTTAGTTCTTTGGTGAAAAATCTTAAAAGTTTTGGAAATTTACAAGTTTAGCCCCTGGAGTTTTGGAAAATGACAGAATTGGTCCCTGGTGGGATATTTTTGAAGGAAAAATCATTTTTTGGTCCTTGGAAACTCAAAAGTTATCACAAATGATCCTTGGGTGGCAAGTTTGGGGAATTTACATGTTTGGTCCCCGTAGTTTGGAATTTTGCAAAATTGGTCCCTAGGAAATTTAAAGTTGGAAAATCTCATTTAAGACCCTTGGATTATTGGTACTTGGAAAGAAAAGAACTTTGAATCAGGTTTGGAAAAGTGGCTAATGCAGCCCCTTAATTTCAGAAACTTACACATTAGGTCCTTGTTGTTTTCACTAACTAAACCAAACCACCCTTTGTTATTTATTCTTGTCCAAAACCTGATCCACAATCCAATACCCCAGGACCAAACCTCCCTAGCCCAACACAAGCCCACCCCACCTTTGTAATATCACCAGGGTCAACAAGCAGTCAAACACCATCCCCACACCACTGTTCACCCTCCTTCCTCCCACAAAACCCGTTCCATGTTCCCCCCTCCTCCATTTATTATTTCTACCAATCCTTCACCAACCTCACCTCCTTTGTCTCCCACTCAAACCCCCACCATTAATATCTCCTTACCTGCTCACCAAACTCTACTCAGAATTCCAATCCCTTTTCCCGCCAAAATGGGAATGAATGGCTAGGATCACTTAAAGCCATCAAACGGCTGTGAATCAAGGTAGGAAAAGCAGAGGAACACTCCAAGGGTTATAAAAGAAAAAGAAAAATGAAGAATGAAGTGTGTTAGAGTCAGTAGTTAGTTTTTATTTTTCTTAGTGTAATTTAGGTCAAATGTAATTTAAATTAGTGAATCATTTTCTAATTTGGTTTTGTACTCTCTGTTCCAGTGTTAAATTTACTCTTTTAATCAAAGCAATTCAGTTCTTGTTTTATATTGTTAACAGTTAATTTTTATTAGGTAGATTAAAAACTCTATTGTGCTCAAAAAGCTCTCATAAGCCGCATCCTCTCTTTACTGAGTTCATTCAAGCTAAGTATAGCATTTTGTGAACTCAGTTGTGTTTAAATTCTGTTTTATTTCAACAAATCAAAAAAGTCAATCAAAGTCAACTGAAGGATATTATTGTAGCAAGGTGAATTAGCAGGGTGTTTGGGATTGTTTTCTGTTCCATTTAGCTTGGTATCAAGCTCTTATAAGCTTTGTGCTTTTGAATTAAGGTTTGCATTGTACTTTCCATCATAAATCACTCATTTGGTTCTTATATTAGTTTTAGTCACCTATTTTTGTTTATGCTTGTCATTGTGCTTATTTCCTTTTCAGTATAGCTTTTAAATTGTCCCTATAGCTTATACCTTAGGTTACACTCAGTAGTGTTGCTTAGGTTCACCATTTACCACCTCAAAACCCCAAACAGTACCCAATAAGGAGTGTTTGGTTTAGTTGATTGCTGTGGCATCTTGTTGTTATCTTGTCTTGACTTTTGTTCCATTAACTTGTATTAAGTTTATTTAGGCTGTAGGAGTCATAAAATTGGCACTCTTAACACAAAAAAGTCAAAATGACTTTCAAACCTTTATAAGTGGTTCACTATGAGAATTCTCAGTTCCAAAATCATCATTGAGTGTTCAATAGTTGATGTTTTAACTTAACTTAGTCTTCTTTTAGCTTATCATGCTACTTTCATTCAATTAATCTCAATCAAAACTCATTAAAGTCAAAGTTTCAAGTTTGTTCTAAAAGTTAAAAATTTTTATTTGTGCAGAAAATCAAAAGTTGAAGGAATTATTGTGATTTTTGTGGTTTGTCTTAGGCTTTGAAATTTCTTGTGCATATAATAACCCACCTCAGCTTTAGAAATCAGTCATTTCCATATTTTTGCGATTTTTTCTAAAGGGCTGAATTGGTGTCCAAAGTAGGTTGCAGGGCAAGCCTATGCCCTGCTACACAGAAATTGCACCCACTCACCCACTTTCCATTGCTTACCTAGCCTCATCTGTGGGACCCACTACCTGATTCTTGGCTTATTGGACAGCCAATAAGCCAAGCTCTTAGTCCCTTAGCTTATTTTCTAGTTTAGATCTCAGTTGCTAGGGCTGCAGTGTCCATGTTATTTGTCCCTTTTTGCTTAGAAGCTGATGCACTCAGCTTTTGATCCTCCTTCCTCCCAAGCCCTCCCCTGAGCTTAATTGTGGGACCCAAGGGATGAGCCCTGGCTTTTTGAAAAGCCAGTAAGCTCTTCTTTCATGATCCACTATCACTTTGGGCTTCCAAGAACCCTTATGGGCCCCACAGGCCTGCTAAGTGGTCCATATTAGCCTGTTTGGATCTGTGTGGTCTTTGGTTTTGGTTATTGCTTATTCCAACTTATATAGTGTGCTTATTTGTTTGTTACTGCTTATTTCAAGTTCCCTCATAATAGTTGTAGCTTATTTATCCCTTGGTTCAGCCTGTGTAGCTTCTTTTTATCTTTTTCTTCACAAATAAGTCCTAATAATCTAAAAATGGCAATCTGTTAAGCAATTCTGTTTCCCAATTGCTTATTTTCCACATTTAGCCAATGTCCCTTTGTTAAAGTTGTTTATTTTAAGTATTTAAGTAGTTTTGAAAAAGAAAATTCCAAAAAAGACAAAATTTAAAATAGTGATAGCTTCTATTTAAGTCATTTGGCTTATTTTCAGCTTATTTAATAAGCAATTTTCATTTTTATAAATTTCCTAGGTTCCTGTAGTTATAAAATAATTTCAATAATTTTTTCATATTTTTCTCTTTTCATTTAGTATTTTTAATAATTAATAATAGTTTTTATTAATTAATAATTAGTTAACAATTTGTAATAATTATTTACAAAATCTTAAAAGTATATTTTCTGATTTAAAATTAGTTTTATATTACTTTAGATTTTTTTAAGTTTTAATTTTATTTTTCCAAGCTTATTTTACATTTTCTTATTATTTAGTGTATTTTTTAAATAGTTATAATTAGTTTTTAATTAATAGTAATTATTTAAAAAGTAGGAAAAATATATTTTAAGTTTGAAAATTAGTTTTATAATATTTTAGATTTTTCCAAATTTATTTTTCATATTTTTAGTGTAATTTCATAATTAGTTACAATTTAGGTTAATTTAAATAATTAATAAGTAATTAGAAAATAGTATTTAATTAATAATAATTAATGTAATAGTGTAAAAATTAATTTTAATTTTCTAAAAATTTTCTTTTATTGTTAGGATTGTAAAAATATAATTTTCATATCTGTAAGTATTTTATTTCTTTAAAACTCGCGTTTTATTTTGTACGTTCGCGTAAATTTAATCTGAACGTACACGTTTTTAGTTATTAAACGTTTTTAGGTATCTAACTTTCATGTAATCATCTATATAGCTTGTTTAAGCAATTTCTTTGTAGATTCCTTAGTTCAAATCATTCACAAACCCCTTTCCCGTCCAGATTCACCCGATCACAACCCGTTTGAATACAATCCACACCTCGTCGGGACATAACGACCCGGGGAAACCCTATATTCCATGGAGCATTGAGCCTAAGGATTTTGACTTGGTTGACCACATCCGTGGTTGACTTTAGTTGACTGCTTTTGCCTCAATCAATTTTTGGCTCCGCTGCCGGGGAGGTTGTGCGCGTTATTCTAAAATGGTTTTGCGTATTGGTGAATCGGGATATACATCCATTGTATATTTACCACCCTTGTTCATATTATCTTCTTATTTTTATATAAAAACAAAACGGTTCACGAAAACATTTTAAATCAGTTTTCAACAAACACAAAAAACACAAAAACATTTTCTTTTTCATTTGTACAAAATGTTTATCCAAAAACCCAAAAATATTCACCTTTACTCTCTCACATCTTTGATTCTTCATCCCTACCACTCTGTAAACATTTGATTCTTTCTATGTCGTATCCACACCATTGCGGTTGCCAATGGTGTGGTGGTCCTCATAATGGTGGGAATTGTCCCGGCTGTAGCATGGTAGAGTCAGGAGATGGGTCTGTCTATAACCAAGCTCCCTATCCTTACCATGATACATCTGATTCATCCTACCAGCCACCACATCATGATACATCTGATTCACCAAGGATTTGAGTGTCAAGCCGGAAACACGTTTGTCTATGAACAGTTTTCCGGTGATGCTCAGAACTTTGGTTACGACCAATATCCATATGATTCACCAATCCAGACTCAACAGTTTTCCTGTTGTGATTACTGTGGAGGTCCACACTTCAGCTCAGATTGTCAATCAGGGAATCCGTATCCTTGTGACAATTTTGACACACCTTATTATGACCAACCTCCACAGTACCAAATGAATCAAACAATTCTTCCAGAAATTCAAAATGTACTGGAAATACTTGATGAGCTTAAGGGTTTAGTTAAAGACTTGTCCCAAAAAGACACTCATCAAAAATCCATGGAAGAATTGCTAGCTGAAGAGCAGGCTGCTAGAATAAATTCCCAAGATGCCTATGAAAAATCTATTCGGGAATCAATTGCAAAAGAAAAAGCAGCCAAATCTAGCTCTCAGTTCCGTTTTATTCCTGATGACAGTGATGATGAAGATACACTTGATATTCTTCAATTTTATAAAACTTCATCAAGTTCATTGGTGTGTATTAATTACACACCTTTTTATTACCAAATATCGACCCAAAAATGACTATTTGAGCTAACAAATGCCAAGAAAACACGTGTTTTTATATTTGTGATGTGCAGGTACGGATATTACGGAAAACAAGCAAAAACCCGGAAAAACGGGCACGAGAGTATGAAAGGTTCAAAAGCCGGTGCCGGGAAGCAGTTTTCAAGTGTGGATGAATATTTGAGCTCAATTCGTCAAAGTCAACCTTGAAGATTATCAAATGACAAGACTGGTCCTTGGATATATTTTTCAGAAATGGCAGAATTTGTCCTCATAGTTTCACAAGTTACACATTTGGTCCTTGTAACTTTCATTACCAAAGCTGAAAATCTAAAAGCCTGGTCCAATCTATATCACCCAAGTCCAAACCATAACCAAAATACCAACACCAAATTTACCCAGCCCATTACTACTTATTAAAACCCAAGCCCACCACTTAAACCCCATACCCGGTCCACAAACAAAATAAATAAATAAAAACTTACCCCGTACCACTTTTCCCCCCATTTTCTTCCCCAATTTACCCACACACCAGAAATTACTATTCACGATGAACCCTAATAATTAAATCTCCAAAATTACCACAAGTAAGGGTATTTCCGTACAATCAAAGGGCTTCTAGAAGTGTGTTAGTATGTCAGAGCGTGTCAGAGACTCAAACTAACACAAGGGGGCTACGTGGCAGGCTACTATAGGCAGAGACGCGTCACAATGATTGATCCAAGGGTGTGAAATGATTGAAGAATAATGGATTGGTGATCAAGGGCTCAAGATGGATGTAAAGAAACACAATTTCACACGGATTGCCAACCTGGCAATCCGTGAGCTCACCTCCTCACACCTCCTATAAATAGAGCATCAGTTAGCTTAGTTTAGTGTGGAGTTTGGATTAGCCAAACTCTGCCAAAATTTCCTTTGAGTTGTAATTTGCTTTAAACTTTAGTTGTAATTCTAGTTTACTTAATGAAATTCAGCTTTTGATTTCCATCTTAGTTAATTCCTGTTTTACTTTTCAATCATTATTGCTTTTCAGCTTAGAAAATCTCTTTTAAATTCTAGCTTATCTTAGCTTATTAATCAGTTTACTCTAGTCTTTAATTCCATTTCAGTTTTTCAATTCAATTTGTAAGTTTCATAAAATCAGTCATAGTTAAGTTGAGTTAAATTTTCAAGTAAAGCTTGTTTTCATTTTGATTAGTATCAATTAAGCTTTAGTAAGTTTTTGAAGATTTGGATTCATCAAGTTTTATTCAAAAGTTTGGTGGTCAATTATAGTCTAGATCAATTTACTGTGTTGGATTGTTTTTGTTCCTTGGTGAATTTAGCAGGAAATAGCTTAATTGGAGAAGATTGAGCCTGTCACAAAGACAGGTTAGCATAGAGAACCCCTTCTGTTTTGCTGAAGGGGATTCAACTTGTAAGTTTCATCTCAATTTGAGTTCTTATTTTGAATGTTGGCTAGTGTAGAATTGATTTGATTGCAGTTTACTATCACTGTTTCATTAGAATCCTTAACTGAGCATTTGATTTTGGATCTGTGAAACTTAGTTTCTATTGGATCTTATTGTTACTGGTTGATTGGAATTGCTTCTGTTAGTTATTTGTTGGCTGAGTAGATCAGTTGCTTAGAAAATTTGTTGTGTTACTCATGGATTCTTATTAGATTAGTAATTGTAAGGAGTGTTTGGGTTAGTAGGTTGCTGAGTGTAATTGTTGTTCTTTTGCTGATTAATTGTCTCATTTGAGTTTATTTAAAGTAGTGAAGGTGTTTAAATAGATAAAACAGTAGCCTCATTTCATTAAAGTCAAATTAGTTATCTTAAATAGCTTAATTGTAGAAGCTGTCTTATCAGTTAGTGATTTCTTAAAAGTAGATTGTAGTAGAGTTTGATTCAGCTTATATCAGTTAAATTTTAGCTTAATATAGCTAGTTTAAGTAGATATAATTGATAGAAATTTAGATTTGGTCAAAGCTTAGAGGTAATTTCAAAAGTCAAAATAGTTTTGAACTCAGTTTTTGGTAGATTTTTACAAACATTTGTAGGTTTCATTATTGAATTGAAATAGTTTAGGTTTGTTAATTTGTGTTCTCTAGTAGGTAGTTAATCAATATCAGGATTAATATCTTTGTTTAGAACTCTTTAGCTTATTGAAATATTAGCTTATTGTAGCCTGTGTGGGAGCTTACCTCCCCTGCACAACAGTTAATGACCAGTATTCATGGTATCTTTTAGGTTAGTTATAGGTTGATCTAGCCTTAGTCTTTTCTTTTATAGCATCTGTTAATGGTAGACTCTGTATTTCCATCATTAGTTTCTTCTTAGCAGCTTGTTAGAATAGCTTATTTTGGCCCTGCTTATTAGTGGTTTGAGCAATTTTCTGATTTAGTACCTAGGCCTGCTTGTGCTATTTTGAGCTTGTTAGTGTGATCTATTGGCATCTCTGAGTTCTTTGGTAGTTGAATAAGTTTTGTACATGGTGATATTTCTTCTGTATCAGCTTATGTTTGAACTGCTTATCAAATAAGTTGGTCATTTTGAGTTTGTTACTATATTTCTGAGTTTCTGTGTTTCACATGTTCATTTCTGAGTTCCATTGAGTTCTTAGTAGCATATATCAGTAGTTTTATTAATTTGGAAAAGTTTTGTGGCAAGTGCTTATAAATAAGCACTTGCCATAAGCTGATTTGCTCAGAATAAGCACTTCTGCTCATTAGTTTTAATCCAAAATTTTTCTGCAAGCTCTCTATTATATTTTGGAATTTCTGGTAATTTTTCATAATTTTCTGAGGTCATTTGCTATTTTTCTTAATTTCTTTTAGTTTAAAATCATTTTTAAATCAATTTTAAATAACAAAAAATCCATAAAAATACAGAAAAAGTCTTGAAAAATACAAAAATAATTTTAGAATTTCTTTTATAATATTTTAGAATTTTTAGAATTTAATTTTCATTTTTCAAATTTGTTTTTCTATTTTTCTTTATTTTTAATTCATTTTTAATTCTAAAAATAGAAAATAAATTCTAGAAAATAAATAAAAAACTCAAAAAAATATTTTTCTTTTTTCTTAAAATTCTTTTTAATAGTTTTAGATTTTTAGAAAATATTTCCAAGTTCGTAGGATTATTTTTCATTAAACGTTACGTTTTAAATAACGCGTTTGCGTTTCCGTTTTCACGTTTTTAACGTTCGTACATACCTAGATTGTAAATTCTTCATATTTTACTTTTTTCTTAGCATAACTTGAATTCCAAAATCATTATTTTTATTTTTCCGCTTTTCACGACACGATTTCTCGATTCGGTTATTCACGACTCCATTTTACCTTCGCTGGGAGAGCGACCCGGGAAATACTTTCACCGGTATTTCCTCGGAATAATTATATACCACAAAAAGACTTTATCAAAATGGCGCCGTTGCCGGGGAAGGTGGACGTGAGTTTTGTATATTCGTGTTGAAAAATCGTGTTGTGTTAAGTTTTCCACTATCTTGTATATATTTTCTTTAAAAAATATAAAAATTTAAAAATCAAAAACAAAAAAAAATAATCTTCTTATCCTCTAAAATTTGATTCTTTTTCTCAAACCCTCTTATTTTTAATTCTTATGGATACGTTTTGTTTTAATTGTGGAGAACCGTTCTTCGGAGGGTTGTGTGTGTGGTGTACGTGCGACGAATGTGGAGATAATATTCGTGATGGCGTTTGTTTGAATTGTAATTCTCACACGTGTGATCAAAATTCGTTCAACGATTCGTCTAATATTCCCGATTTTTATACACCACCACCACCTTCGTTTTATTGCTATAATTGTGGAAACCCGTCCGAAGAAGGTATGCCGTGTGGGCGATGTTTTTGTGATGTATGTGGATACACCGATTGTATGTGTTATGCCCCGAGTGCTGACACGTCTTACGCTTACGATCCGAGCCTTGATTGTTATCCTCAAAATAATTTTTATGAGCCAAATTTGTATTACAATGGTGATTCTTTTCAAAATCAATCAAATTTTGAACATTGTGGGGGATCGTCTGAAAATTTTTATGAGCCGAATTCATATTACGATTCTCATGGTTTTTACCAACCCCCACAATCTTCCAATTTTTCTAATCAAATTTTGGAAATCAAATCCATGATGTATGAGTTAAAAGAGATGGTGAATAGTCGTTATACATCTACTCCCGAGCCTAACGTGAAATCAATGGAAGAACCTTGTACCGAAGAAAGAAAATTCCAGTTTTGCGAGTGTTGTTTGTACGATGATGATTCCACGATTACGATCAATATAAATCCTCAAAATGATTCTATCTCTTCTCCCGTAGAACCCGAAGACTCTCTAACAATGGGGGACGGGCATCTTGACACTATTCCGGCAACGGAATCAGACGAATTCAATAAGTCTAGTGTTGAAAACCTCGTCCCAATCCCAAGTGAGTCCGAGGAGATTTCTAACAATGATTCTGAACTTGTTGAAAATAATCGTTTTGATGATCAAGTTGATACGAATGATATACCGTTTGATGAAAATCGTGATGAGATATTATCCGATTCTGATAATGACGATTCTATATCTTGTGGAGAAATCGAATATGTTGATGAAGAACCTACTGAGTTCGTAAGCTTTGAAGATGATAATGATGAAGATGATGATGCGGAAATACAAGATGAAGCTTTACGTGAAACATTGTTAAATGTCAATCTTCTTATCTCTCGTATTGAGGCATTGAATGATCCACCGATTTTTTCTCCTATCCCCGTTATGGATAGTGATTTCTTACCCGAGCTTGAGATTTTTCGTTTTGAAGAGACGAGTAGTGGCAGTCCCACTATTCATGCTGATATCTCTCTTCCGGATTATGAGTGTTTTCACTTTGAGATCGACTCTTTACCTATTTCTGAAAATCCGTTACGTGACCCTCTTTTAGAGGATATCGATCTATTTCTTGCTGCGGATGACTCGATACCACCGGGTATTGAGAATGATGAGAATGATATTTCTTCTGATTTACTTTCTTCTCGTCCACCTGCAAAACCACCCGATGAAGTTCTTGAATCCGGAACGAATAAAGATATTTTTAGAATGGTGGACGAGGTTTCAGAAATAGACTTTGCTTTTACTATCCGGGTGTTTCAACCGTTCTTTTCTTATCCCACCATTTCTTCTTTCCACTCCACCGGGAGTGAGGACACCATATTTGATCCCGGCATCTCCATTGACGGATGTCCGTTTTATCTGCTCTCCCCAAGGACGAATTAATTCGGGGATCGAGTCAAGCTCATGTGACTCGGTGAACAAAAACAAGCGCTTCGTGGGTGGCAACCCATGCTTATCAATTTCATCTTCTTATTTTCTATTTTTTAACACCTAATGTGAGGAGGGGGTGCCTCTTCTACTCTTGTGTTTCGTGATTGTTTTTGATGTTTGTTCAGGATTGTCCGTGATTTATGATGACTCTCGTGCTCGTTATCTCTTCACTTGGAGTATCATTCATCGGTGCTACTTGGAAATCCTATATCCGTTAAATCTTATCGACTAACGTTTTCTTTGGCATAATTAATAAACGGCCTAGAATTTTGTTAGGATTACCTTAACCCATCAAACATTGAGGACAATGTTTCGTTTTAGTCGGGGGGAGGGTGAATCTTCGATTCGATTTTGACCTTGCATTTTTCACATGTCGTGTACTCTTGCAACTCCGTTTTTCCACCAAAAATAAAAAAAAAAAATGAAAAAATGAGAAAATTTCAAAAATTTTGATGAAAATGTCATGAAAAAGTACAAAAAGATGAGAAAAAGTTGAAAAAGTTGTGCAAAAATATAATAAAGTTTGAATAAGTGTTTTGACACCTTGTTGACTTTCTTGCTGGCGAGAGTAGGAATAAATATTTTGACTTGACCGGGCGTGTTGAGCCCTAGCTTGTTCCCTTAACCAATGATGATCACATAAGCTTGTGCTAGTTTTGTACACCAGGAGCTATAAAATGCGAATTCTTTCTTAAGAATCTGCAAGTTCCCGTACTTGACTTTATACATGCGCAGCTTAAAAGCTTTCGCTAGTCTTTTACATTAGGAGCTAGAAAACGCGAATTCTTCTTCTAGAATTTGCAAGTTTCCGTATCTGACTTTATATATGCGTGGCTGATTATCGGCTAAGTATTCGCTGGTTTCATTATTTGGAATCTTAAATTGCGAAGAGCGAGAAATGATAGAGTTTATTTAGAAGTTAGATGCTAAACGTGGAGTAGTGGTTCTCTTTAGAGCTCATGAGAGGTACTTGTGGCTTTTTACTCCCATCAGAAACGTCACCCTTATATAATAGATGTTCTAGGTTAATTAGTGGTATTTCGGTTTGAATAATATTTAGTTCTTTGTTTTCTTAAGAGAATTTTTGCTTTAGAAGTTGGGTACATATCAAGGAACACCAAAAATAAGAGCGAAAAAGTAAAAAAATCAAAAGTCAAAAGTTGATTATCTATGTGGTTTTGGAGCTACCCGATAAGCTTCCATTGATGTTGAGAAAAAAGTCAAGAAAGAGAGAAAAAAAAAGTGAAAAGTATAAAAAAGTGAAAAATGAGAAATGAGAAAAATGAAAAAAAATGAAAGTTGAAGTATTGTTGAATAAGAGCTATGTATGTATCAATAAGTTGTTGGCGCGTGAGGTGCATGTGATACGTGATTAGTAATCAGTCACATGAGGTGCACGTGATCGTACTCCGCAACTTATATTCTTGATATTGTATGTACCCCTAATTCCTTGAAATGGACCGAATTTCTATTGCATTGGTTCTTAAGAGAAAATGAATAACTACTTATCGTTTTAACTTAGGTGTCACTATCGGACTTAAAAATTATCGAAACGAGAAAATATGAAGCAATTCATTTCTCAACAAAATAAAATATTGAGATACAAAACCTAGGAAATGGGAGTAAGAAGTTTCCACAAGTAACTGTTATGAGTAGTGTTAGCATCTAATTTGTAGATAAGCTGTGATCTCGTTTGTACGCTTAGTTTGGGGACTTGTGAAAAATCAAGGATGACGATTTTTATCCGTATGGTCACTTCGTAATTAGAAGTGTTTCTACTCGTTGACCCTAATAATTATTGCAAAATAATGAAAGTTCAACAAACCGTCACAAGTATGAAGCATGAAAAGTACAAAAATAGAAGTGTAAGTGGAATAAAGGAATAAAAGAAAATTTTGGAAAACGGAGCGTTTTCGGGAATAAATGATTTTATTACTTCTTTCGAACCGCCTTGCTACTTTTCAAAGTTAGTAAAAAGAATTTTGAAATTATTTATCCCAAGAGCGTGAATTGATCACATCGCGTGAGGACACGGCAATACTTTAGTCGGGGGGATTTTTATCATTCATCAGTTGATATCCCAGCAGTTGAGACTCTATCTCAAACAACTGCTATCACACCCGAGGTTCCCACTCACTCTCTGAACATGGGGGATGAGCATCTTAGCACTATTCCTGATAAGGAATCGGACGAATTCATAAAGTCTAGTGTTGAGATCCTTGTCCCAATCCCAAGAGAGTCACAGGGAATTATTGAGCATATGTGTGATATTCCTTCCCCTCTTGAGTGTTCAAACGATCATTTTGAGACTTTCTCAGATTTTAATGATGATTGTACATCTCATGGAGACATCGAGTATGTTGAGGCATCAGTTCCACATTCTGATGCTGATCATCTTCTTGAGGAGTTCGTCGATGAACTCACTCACATAAATCCACTTCCAACGGGAAGTAACGATGTTCTCATTGACTTTGAAGCCGATCTTGGAGAAATTGAAAGTCTCCTATATCATGATCCGTCACTCACTTCTGATCCCAACAGTCCAATAGAGAATGATAATCTCTTTGTTCTTGAAACATTCAATACTACTCTCACCAATCCTCTATTTGAATTCGAATCTGAATTCACTTTGATTTCTGATAATCCACTCTTTGATATTCAGAATGAGGATTGTGATGAGTCTATTCCGGAACATGAGTTCACAAATTCAAATCTTGTGAATGATTCTCTTCATGAGGAGTTCTTCGGTGAACTCACTCATCATATCATGACTCCTCCGGAGTTTGATAGCCCGGGGGGAGATGCACTCAATCATGAGGATTTGCAAATTCTCACCCACCCTCTCGGGATGTTTTCTAACCCAATGAGCTTAACCCTTGAAATCCAAATTCAGGCTAATGAGCCTGCTCTCGAGGAAGAATATCAAACCATGATTTTCATCATGGTTTTCTTCCTTTTCTTCACCTATAAGGTGACTTCCTCTCTTCTTCACTCATTCGGGAATGAAGATACCATCTTTGATCCCGGCATTTTCATGTATCATTATCTTGAACCGGGATTATATCTCATCGGTGTGGAACTTTCACGTGCTTCAAATGTTTGTCCAAACATCTTGAATGAAAGTCCGATTGAGATTGTTTCTTCCACATCATGCTTCCCCAAGGACAAATGAATTCGGGGTCGAGTCAATCTAGCGACTCGGTAAACAAAAACAGTAGCATGTACTTAGGGTTTTCACCCTAAGTGTGGGGGAGTTTCCCCTGTTATGGTTACAAATACAGTGAAAAGAAAATGGTGTTTCCACATTTAGCTTGTAATGTTGCCCTTTTACGTTCAAAATGTCGGCATAATAGCCGGGACTTTGAATATTGAGGACAATATTCATTCTAAGTGTGGGGGTATTCTAGCAAATTTTATCACATTTTACTATCTAGTACCCCCGTTTTTGGCCAAAATTTCAAAAATCTAAAAAAAAAAATTCACTTGAGTTCAAAATTTTTTGTGGTTATCAGTCCGCCATGTCTAAACAACAAAAGGATTGGCTAATCCAGGAGCAAACGGCTCTTGGTAAATATATCTCAAATCCATTGATGGCTTGCAATTTGCCCAAAATTGTATGGTACTTCAACTCGCCATATCCTAAAAAGCGGATGAGTTGGCTAGCCCGCAAGATTATGGCTTGTGGTAAAGGCAGTGGAAAAACCATAATTGGTAATCAGCTCACTAAGATGTTGACTTTGTACATCAAGAGTTGGCTAGTCCAGAAGCAAACGACTTTTGGTAAAGACTAATCAAATCCATTGACAGCTGGTGGTTTGCTCAAAATCACATGGTTATCAGGTGGACCATAGTTCTTACTTGAATCGATACATCTGGCTACTACAGAAGTGATGGCTTTTGGTAAAGAGTTTAAAATCAATCAAGTTTTCAAAACAGTTTATTGCTAAGGACTAGCAATAGTTTAGTGTGGGGGATTGATGAGTGCTCAAACACTCATCATTTTTGGTCAAATCTGAACTGCAAAACATACAAAAACACTCAGAAATGCATCAAAATACTGAAAATATTTCAAAATTGTGTTTTATATGTTTTAGATGCAAAATGAGTAAAAACAAATGAAAAACGTACAAAGTTTGCAAAATTGGCAGTTTCAGTCCCCTGACTTTCATAAAATGTCAAAACTAGTCCCTGGTCATTCAAAATATGGAAAATTATCACCAAAGGTCCTTTTAAAATCATAAGTTGTCATATTTAGTCCTTTGGTGAAAAATCTTAAAAGTTTTGGAAATTTACAAGTTTAGCCCTTGGAGTTTTGGAAAATGACAGAATTGGTCCCTGGTGGGATATTTTTGAAGGAAAAATCATTTTTGGTCCTTGGAAACTCAAAAGTTATCACAAATGAT
Organism: Artemisia argyi; assembly: GCA_030686995.1. NCBI lineage: Eukaryota > Viridiplantae > Streptophyta > Magnoliopsida > Asterales > Asteraceae > Artemisia > Artemisia argyi. The sequence goes on from CM060684.1 coordinate 124,226,574, forward strand.
CCTTGGGTGGCAAGTTTGGGGAATTTACATGTTTGGTCCCCGTAGTTTAGAATTTTGCAAAATTGGTCCCCGGGAAATTTAAAGTTGGAAAATCTCATTTAAGACCCTTGGATTATTGGTACTTGGCAAGAAAAGAACTTTGAATCAGGTTTGGAAAAGTGGCAAATGCAGCCCCATAATTTCAGAAACTTACACATTAGGTCCTTGTTGTTTTCACTAACTAAACCAAACCACCCTTTGTTATTTATTCTTGTCCAAAACCTGATCCACAATCCAATACCCCAGGCCCAAACCTCCCTAGCCCAACACAAGCCCACCCCACCTTTGTAATATCACCAGGGTCAACAAGCAGTCAAACACCACCCCCACACCACTGTTCACCCTCCTTCCTCCCACAAAACCCGTTCCATGTTCCCCTCTCCTCCATTTATTATTTCCACCAATCCTTCACCAACCTCACCTCCCTTGTCTCCCACTCAAACCCCCACCATTAATATTTCCTTACCTGCTCACCAAACTCCACTCAGAATTCCAATCCCTTTTCCCGCCAAAATGGGAATGAATGGCTAGGATTACTTAAAGCCATCAAACGGCTGTGAATCAAGGTGGGAAAAGCAGAGGAACACTCCAAGGGTTAAAAAACAAAAAGAAAAGTGAAGAATGAAGTGTGTTAGAGTCAGTAGTTAGTTTTTATTTTTCTTAGTGTAATTTAGGTCAAATGTAATTTAAATTAGTGAATCATTTTCTAATTTGGTTTTGTACTCTCTGTTCCATTGTTAAATTTACTCTTTTAATCAAAGCAATTCAGTTCTTGTTTTATATTGTTAACAGTTAATTTTTATTAGGTAGATTAAAAACTCTATTGTGCTCAAAAAGCTCTCATAAGCCTCACCCTCTCTTTACTGAGTTCATTCAAGCTAAGTATAGCTTTTTGTGAACTCAGTTGTGTTTAAATTCTATTTTATTTCAACAAATCAAAAAGTCAATGAAAGTCAACTGAAGGATATTATTGTTGCAAGGTGATTTAGCAGGGTGTTTGGGATTGTTTTCTGTTCCATTTAGCTTGGTATCAAGCTCTTATAAGCTTTGTGCTTTTGAATTAAGGTTTGCATTGTACTTTCCATCATAAATCACTCATTTGGTTCTTATATTAGTTTTAGTCACCTATTTTTGTTTATGCTTGTCATTGTGCTTATTTCCTTTTCAGTATAGCTTTTAAATTGTCCCTATAGCTTATACCTTAGGTTAGACTCAGTAGTGTTGCTTAGGTTTACCATTTACCACCTCAAAACCCCAAACAGTACCCAATAAGGAGTGTTTGGTTTAGTTGATTGCTGTGGCATCTTGTTGTTATCTTGTCTTGACTTTTGTTCCATTAACTTGTATTAAGTTTATTTAGGCTGTAGGAGTCATAAAATTGGCACTCTTAACACAAAAAAGTCAAAATGACTTTCAAACCTTTATAAGTGGGTCACTGTGAGAATTCTCAGTTCCAAAATCATAATTGAGTGTTCAATAGTTGATGTTTTAACTTAACTTAGTCTTCTTTTAGCTTATCATGCTACTTTTATTCAATTAATCTCAAGCAAAACTCATTAAAGTCAAAGTTTCAAGTTTGTTCTAAAAGTCAAAAAATCTTATTTGTGCAGAAAATCAAAAGTTGAAGGAATTATTGTGATTTTTGTGGTTTGTCTTAGGCTTTGAAATTTCTTGTGCATATAATAGCCCACCTCAGCTTTAGAAATCAGTCATTTCCATATTTTTGCGATTTTTTCTAAAGGGCTGAATTGGTGTCCAAAGTAGGTTGCAGGGCAAGCCTATGCCCTGCTACACAGAAATTGCACCCACTCACCCACTTTCCATTGCTTACCCTAGCCTCATCTGTGGGACCCACTACCTGATTCTTGGATTATTGGACAGCCAATAAGCTAAGCTCTTAGTCCCTTAGCTTATTTTCTAGTTTAGATCTCAGTTGCTAGGGTTGCAGTGTCCATGTTATTTGTCCCTTTTTGCTTATAAGCTGATGCACTCAGCTTTTGATCCTCCTTCCTCCCAAGCCCTCCCCTGAGCTTAATTGTGGGACCCAAGGGATGAGCCCTGGCTTTTTGAAAAGCCAGTAAGCTCTTCTTTCAGGATCCACTATCACTTTGGGCTTCCAAGTACCCTTGTAGGCCCCACAGGCCTGCTAAGTGGTCCATATTGGCCTGTTTGGATCTGTGTGGTCTTTGGTTTTGCTTATTGCTTATTCCAACTTATATAGTGTTCTTATTTGTTTTTTACTGCTTATTTCAAGTTCCCTCATAATAGTTGTAGCTTATTTATCCCTTGGTTCAGCCTGTGTAGCTTCTTTTTAGCTGTTTCTTCACAAATAAGTCCTAATAATCTAAAAATGGCAATCTGTTAAGCAATTCTGTTTCCCAATTGCTTATTTTCCACATTTAGCCAATGTCCCTTTGTTAAAGTTGTTTATTTTAAGTATTTAAGTAGTTTTGAAAAAGAAAATTCCAAAAAAGACAAAATTTAAAATAGAGATAGCTTCTATTTAAGCCATTTGGCTTATTTTCAGCTTATTTAATAAACAATTTTCATTTTTATAATTTTCCTAGGTTCCTGTAGTTATAAAATAATTTCAGTAATTTTTTCATATTTTTCTCTTTTCATTTAGTATTTTTAATAATTAATAATAGTTTTTATAAATTAATAATTAGTATTAATTATTTAAAAAATCTTAAAAGTATATTTTCTGTTTTAAAATTAGTTATATATTACTTTAGATTTTTTTAAGTTTTAATTTTATTTTTCCAAGCTTATTTTACATTTTCTTATTATTTAGTGTATTTTTTAAATAGTTATAATTAGTTTTTAATTAATAGTAATTATTTAAAAAGTAGGAAAAATATATTTTAAGTTTGAAAATTAGTTTTATAATATTTTAGATTTTTCCAAATTTATTTTTCATATTTTTAGTGTAATTTCATAATTAGTTACAATTTAGGTTAATTTAAATAATTAATAAGTAATTAGAAAATAGTATTTAATTAATAATAATTAATGTAATAGTGTAAAAATTAATTTTAATTTTCTAAAATTTTTCTTTTATTATTAGGATTGTAAAAATATAATTTTCATATCTGTAACTATTTTATTTCTTTAAAACTCGCGTTTTATTTTGTACGTTCGCGTAAATTTAATCTGAACGTACACGTGTTTAGTTATTAAACGTTTTTAGGTATCTAACTTTAATGTAATCATCTATATAGCTTGTTTAAGCTATTTCTTTGTAGATTCCTTAGTTCAAATCATTCACAAACCCCTTTCCCGTCCAGATTCACTCGATCACAACCCGTTTGAATACAATCCACACCTCGTCAGGACATAACGACCCGGGGAAACACTATATTCCACGGAGCATTGAGCCTAACGAGTTTGACTTGGTTGACCACATCCGTGGTTGACTTTAGTTGACTGCGTTTGCCTCAATCAGACTATCAAAAACGGTTGGTTAAAAATAAAGATAAAAAACTGTTGACGATGACATGTCGTCGGGATACCAAAAGTTAATAAAAAAAATAAAATAAGGTACGTTACCTATATATGTTTTGGTTGTCACAGCCCTCACCCTCGCCTCTCGGTCTCAGCTATCACAGCTCTCGGTTGTAAAAAAAAAAAAAAAAAAAAAAAAACTCAAAAACTTAACAATTAACATTTACTAACAATTAACATAATCAAAATATTAATAAAATTAAACAAAAATCAAAAAATACCTTTGGTGAAAAAGAAATAGAGGGGAAGAAGAAGAGGAAGAATTAAACAATAGAGGGGTTGGGGGATGAATTAAGCAATAGAGGGGTTGGGGAAGAAGTGCACAGTGGTGCGGGTGTGGTGCGGGTGATGGTGTGGTGGTGGTGGTAGCAAATGTGGTGGTGCGGGTGTGGTGTAGTGATGTTGGTGGATTAGTGGTGGTGGTGTTGGTCGATTAGTGGTGGTGGTGTTGGTGAATTAATGGTGGTCGGCGGCTGGGTATATGGTGGCTAGGTCGTTTTTTTTTTTTTTTTATACGAAAGTGATGACCAGATCTGCTTTTAGGTTCCCAATTAATATTATTCTTAATCATACCGACGACAAGTCGTCGGTATTATAGAAAGTTTTTTGTCGTTTTTCGATTTGGCGGGGTACTTGAATATTTTCGGCGTATTTTTTCCAAACATTTGCCGACGAACATTCGTCGGTATTTTTAATATAATTATAATGTATTATCTTTTATAAACTTAAAAAAACATTAATTAGTATAAATTATTTTATTTAATATATAATTAAAAAAACAATAATTAGTTAACTTATAATTAAAATTAAAAAAAATATTTATATTTAAAATTAAATACTTTGGTTTATAATTTAATTAAACACATTCAAAAAACTTTTGGATTAATAAAAATAAATTACTTTTATTTAAAATAAATTACTTTTATATTTAAAATTAAATTATTTAGTAAATACTTTATATTTAAAATACTTTTATACTTAATTAAACACATGCAAAAAATTTACCGGGACACTTCGGATGGTCACTTTTTTTCAAGTACAAATAATAAAAAACAATTTAACAAATTTACACGAGATGATATGTTATACATGAGATGTTAAATGAACGATCCGAGATGCTATGGCTGGTTATATATGAGATGTTAAACGAACGATCTGAGATGCTATGGCTGGTTATACACGAGATGTTAAACGAACGATCCGAGATGCTATGGTTATACACGAGATGTTAAACGAACGAGTCTAGATGATATGGTTATACACGAGATGTTAAACGAACGATCCGAGATGCTATGGCTGGTTATACACGAGTTGTTAAACAAACGATCTGAGATGCTATGGCTGGTTCTCGTGTTAAACGAACGATCCGAGATGCTATGGCTGGTTATACACGAGATGTTAAACAAACGATCTGAGATGATATGGTTATACACGAGATGTTAAACGAACGATCTGAGATGCAATGGTTATACCCGAGATGTTAAACGAACGAGTCGAGATGATATGGTTATACATGAGATGTTAAACGAACGATCCGAGATGCTATGGCTGGTTATACACGAGATGTTAAACAAACGATCTGAGATGCTATGGCTGGTTATACACGAGATGTTAAACGAACGATCCGAGATGCTATGGTTATACACGAGATGTTAAACGAACGATCTGAGATGCTATGGCTGGTTATACACGAGATGTTAAACAAACGATCTGAGATGCTATGGTTATACACGAGATGTTAAACGAACGATCTGAGATGCAATGGTTATACACGAGATGTTAAACGAACGAGTCGAGATGATATGGTTATACACGAACGAGTTGAGATATTAAATGATCAGGGGGTTCAGTGACTGGAGTTCATTTAGTGGGGTTCAGGCTCAGTGACCAGGTTCAGAAAGTAGGGTTCATGAGATCTAACTAATCTCAAGATGATATAGCTGGTTATACACTAGATGTTAAACGAACGATCCGAGATGCTATGGCTGGTTGTACAGGAGATGTTAAACGAACGTGTCGAGATGCAATGGTTATACATGAGATGTTAAATGAACGAGTCGAGATACAATGGTTATACACGAGATGTTAAACGAACGAGTCGAGATGCAATTGTTGTTTAATAAAATGTTGTTGTTGCTGTGAAAACTGATGTCGTATGTGTTTATTTTTTTTAATTCAGACATAAATCGACTAGCTTCCTGTTAATGCAATAACTAACATAACATTTAAAACACGAAATACATTAAACATTAAACTTAAAACATGAAATACAAAAGTACGATTAATAGAAACTACAATACGATAATTAAAATAAAACTACGAATTAAGAAAATGAATTATCTGAGACCCAACCATCCTCCTCACTCGAAGAAGACTCTGATGGTACATGGCCAAGCCCCGTGGCCCATCGGCGTGGTAGTTCTCTGATTATCCGCGCCGTATGAGCAGCTTCCCGAGCCCTACGAGCAGCTGCCACACGTTCTTCATCTTCTTCAACCTCTCGTCGGAATTGCAAATCTTGCTCGAAGAGTTCTTCATCAGTCAAGCCAAATGTATTGGTTGGTTTTCCACTGGTGGATTGTTTACCGGTTCATTCTCAGATGGACCATTTTGTTGTTGGTTTCCATTTTCTGCAGTTGGAGTGTTCACAATCACTGGTTCTTTTAGAGGACTTGGGAATTGTTGCGAGAAATCTTTGTGAGGAGGACTTGGGAATTGTTGCGAGAAATCTTTGTGAGGAGGACTTGGGAATTTTTGCGAGAAATCTTTGCGAGACATCGAGAATGGGACTTGGGAGTTTTTATTTTGTGAGTTTATGTGTGTTTTACCGACTTAATGGTTCTTTGTATATATAAAGTAAAAAATTTGGCGGGACAATGGAAAATAAGGCAGGAATATAAGGCAGGAAAACAAATACCGACGTCATGTCGTCGGTAATAAATAGGCGGGAAAAAACCCCGCGCAAAATATTCACTTTTATTCGCAAGCCAAAACGGGAAAAAAATGTTTAATATTTTACCGACGTCATTTCGTCGGCATTTATAAAATCAAATTTACTTAAACTATATTAAGCGCTAATTAAACCTCTAATCGCAATAAATATTTATTTAGGGAAATATCCCGACGACAGGGCGTCGGGAAAAGTTTGGCGGTCAAATTCCCGCCCAAGTTTTCGCAATTATTGGGAAAGTCAAAATTGACCAAAAAAATACGACGTCATGGCGTCGGTATTATAAAATTCATAAAATTCAACGTGCGTTTGGCTCGGTCAAGCGTATTTTTTGTCGTTTAGTGTAATATACCGACGACTTTTTGTCGTCGGGATTTTCTTCGTCGCCAGTTCTACTTATTCTAGTAGTGTCGACTGATCCATGAGACTTGAGCCAAACGTCACACGACCTCAAACAAGGTAAAATCCTCTTCTTTAGGGTGATTGGTGCAACTTTTGGGTAATTATTTGCATCCAACATGATTCAAACTTAAAACATCTCACATTTTAATGATTAATATTTTTGAAAATTAACTATCTCACAAAACATACACCACAAAACTATATTACATCTCCTACATCAAAACTATATTACATCTCCTACATATGACTTGAACTCACAATCAACTGATTAATGATCATTCTCGCATAAAAGAAGTACCGTTAATTATACTAGGAGCCCTTTGGTCCATTTTATTAAGAATAGTGCAAGCTTTTACGAACTTGACCATTATTGAGCAATTACTTGGCCACGTTGAGTGGCTTAACGTATCAATGTTAGACATGAGTCTTCTGGTTTTACAGAATATCTTTTTAGGTACTACCGCGAAAAACGGGAAGTCGTGACAACATGATCATGCATGATGTAACTTCAGGAAGTGATTTTTACACCATCAATCACAGATTTTATCTCAGTGTATTTATCTTTGAAAGGTGATGTCTTAAACGCGTGTCTTCCTACCATCAAAGTTGTGCCATGGGTGGAATATATGATATTTTACACAGAAGGGTATTTTAGTAATTTCGAAACCATTTTGTGGGTACCACCCATGAAAAATGGGAAGTGATAAGGCAGTACAAGAAACAATCTATTGTGGGCTTATGCTAGGCTGTGGTGATGTTAAGAGGTTACTAATTTAAGAAGGTTTAGATAGTGGGACATATCTTGTTCAAATACATCCTTTCTATTTATAGAAAGACTTTCCTTTTCATCTGTTGAAAATGGGGCATGCCTTATTTGTACCTATTGCAACCATGGTGGGGGACCTAATGGCCACAGTCAATTATTCTAGCACTACTTTCTTGGAATTTCCTATGTATTCAATGTAAAGATAATGATTCCTGTTACAACGTTAGATGAAATATGTAAGTTTATACTTTAATCGATTTTGGTTGGTTATTTATTGATTTGAGTTATTAATCGATATGAGTGGATCCAACACGTTGTGTAGCATGTCAAAAGGATGTTATGCGAAGAAAGTGAGCTTGGTCGACTTACCTAGTCAATAATATATATTGTTCATTAGATGCACTTCAATTCGTAGAATTTTCGAAGGGCTGTACAAAGTGAAAACACGTAGTCACCACTATGTAATGGTAATTTGGTATTGATTAACTGCACACAATTGATATGTGGAATTTAAATTTAAAGCATGCGTGCTATTGTAATAAAATTTCAACAAATACAATAAATGCAGCTCAGATATTAAAGATACATCATACATGTAATTTTTCGGGTGAAAATGATAACCAACCCAATCTGTTTTGGTATTCTGATCATTGAATTATGTTATCTAGTGTTTGCTTCCGTTTTTATGGAGTATGATCATTTTCGGTGAATTTTGATTATGACTTCCTAATTCTTTTTGTTTGACAACAAAAAAATTGCACCAATTAAGTGAAATCACAACCATTAAGTTTGAGTTAAAGTTTGGGATATTTTGGGCAACGCAAAGACCTGAATCAAATAAGCAATGTAGCGCTGACCGGTGATTTAAATCTCTTAGAAAAGACACTCTTGAAAACGAGGTCAAGACACTTTTGTATGGTTGGGGATTCTAATAGAAATTCTAAATTACGTATAGGCTCGTATGATTGAATCATTGATCCTCTTTCTATTTGTAACGATCACTTGTAATATTTTCTTTGTGTTTTTAGCCACCGGCTATATCCTTTTAATAATATTTTGAGCTTGTCCAAATTTAAAAAAATAAATAAATAAAAATAAATAAATAAATAACACCCTAAGTTGATGCAAGACACTTCTTATTTTTGGTAGAAAGTCCAATTAAATATTTAAAAGCGAGCACACATATTTTTTTTAGGTGTGCATATCATCAAATATTGTTAACAAAGTAACTTGATGTTGTTAGTTAATCAATGTCTAAAGTTGTTTATAACCAAAAAAAATAATTATAAATAAATAAACAAAATAGAACATTATGACAATACTAGAGAAATTATTCATTTCTAAAAAGTGAAGTTTTACTGAAAGGGATTATTTTTGTTGTCATATCTGTTGTTTCAAGTTTCTACTTGTATGAAACATAATTAATGAGTATGAAATGACAAATGTTTAGTGAAAGCACTTCAAAATTCAGAACAGATACGAATTGAATGAGCTAATATATCCCAACTAAAAAAAAAAAAAAAAAAACTGACTTGAATGATCCTGTATTAAGGACTAAATTATATCTCTACTGTAATGGTTTGAGATTGTCTTTAATTAAGTTATACATTGATATAAACTAAAACCGATTTCTGCTTTTTAGGTGTGCACCTCCATCTAGGGATGAAATAATCTATCGCCTCGACATGATGTGCAACGACGTGACAAAACATGTTTTTTACTATTTGCATTATTTGATCGTTACAACAACCACTATTCGTCTGAATTCATATTATCTTTTTCACCGTGTAGTCATGTATCCACATAATGACGTAACCAGTTCTTATATGAAATGATACATTACATTTACGATGTTCCTCAAGGATAAACTCTTTCAAAGTTTCCATTTTTTACAAAAAGTAAAGCAAGCACACATAAAATACATTCAAGATACAAAAGCTGGCACAAAGATGTATGGTACACGTTTACAAACAAAAACGACTAGTATAGGTATTTGAAAGCTAGATTTGAATATCATATGTCTGAAAAATTTAGAATAAAACACAGACTATCTGTGATTATATAATAACATGTACTAAGGTGACGTTATAAAATAATGTATAGGCTGCATAGTTTGCATGAAGTGGTACCACCAATACGTGGTTACATACTTACATGGTCATGTATTGTCTTAGTCATTGAGTGTAAAGGGTTGCAAGAACCATCAACCGTTCATGAATAGCTGCATTTATTTATTTTTACAAATTGTACAATATGGAAAGCGCCAGATTTGTATAATTGAAAATCAAATTAAAATAGCTTGAAATCCGTATCGTGAATATGACTTAACATCACATAGAGCTATAATGCTCCTGTGCAATAACACATGCATGTAAATATGATAAACGATAATAGGCTACAGGTGTCTAATATTTAATTTCTTACTATATGTGAAGTGTTAATTTATCAGTTTTAATTTATAATTAGCAATAAACAAATTATTGTATTATTTAGATGTTTATTTATGCTAAAATAAATAAGAAAGCATGTCATATTGAAAGAATGAAACTGGTTTATTTGTAATAAAAAAGTTCGATAATTAACAAATTTTAATAAGCAATCACAAACGTCATAAACTAATATACACGTATATTTGTCATGTAAATGGTTAAGTTACTCAGCTTTAGGTTTATGCTTACGTAACACTTTTCAACATGTTATATTAGATTTACCGCCATTCTTTGAGTGGGTGTAATAGTCACCACAACCACGCGCTATCATCTAACACGCCCCCTTCAACCGTGCACCAACCCTTACTTTGTGCACTGGTTTGGTATTGTAGACCAACGAAAAGTTTTCCATCTTTGTTTTGTGTGTTTTTGTGTGGTATATTATGAGGTAAATTTGTATAAGTGAGGTACTTTTATTTATTTGGTTTGATGTTAATCACTACACCTGTTTGTTGCTAGGTTTAGTGATATAATGAATGGTGATGTAACACTGATGTGTGGAGGTGATTTGTTTTGTGATTATTACACCTAATATTTTGATATTTCGAAATTTTATTGTTCATGGTATTAAAACTCATGTCAACCCTATTGATACTGCTACAAATGTTATCATGGTTAGTTGTATACTTGTATGATAGATGATTTGTGATAAGATATATCTTTTAAATAGAATTGTGCCTCTTCAATTGAGATACCAAATGATAATTATCTTGGTTGCAGTAAAAAGAAGATTATAGAATCTCTATACAAAGTTAATTATCTGACTTTGATTGTACTTATTTAGCCTAAATTTGTTTGCTCAGTGTGTAGATTTGCATGCTTTGTAATTGTTTTAACATGCTAAATATAATAAAAACGATTGGAATGACTAAGTTATATGCTCAAACTTGTGTCCGATCTAATGACTTGGCAGCAATGTGTCATAAGATCTTTTATACCTTTGATGTAAATAAAAGGGAAAGGCTGCATTTTTCTCTTTTTCATATTTACATTGATGCCGTACATCATGTGTCACTAGATACTATGTAGAATCCAACTCAAGAGACTTGAGAACATTGCAAGAGAGATACATAGTTTGCTTCCTTTTTTTCTTAACGGCGAAATATATATTTGAACCCAAGCAAAAAGCTTGGGGAAGTGAGATTATACGAGGTTCATTCGAACAAGCCTTTTTTTGACCTATACGAGATCTAAGTTAAAGAGAAATGATTTACTTCGTTAAGGATTAACTCTTTATATGCCTTCATATATAAACGTAAAGACATACCCGTTATGAAATCTCCAAAGGACCCAACAGCATCAAATCAAGTTAAGTTTGGGCCAAAGAGGTCCACTCTATCCACAAGAGAAAACTCTTCTAAGACTATCACGTAGACGTGACGAATGCCCCATTAACTAAAAACTTACGCCAATGTGTCCTTTGCCACATCGAAATCCACTATAATATGATTTTCCGTTTCGAGGTCATTCTCACGACATCTATTTAAATCTAGATCGACATCACTATTGTCAAGATTGACACATGTAGGAACTCTCTAATTTCTGAAATGCTAAGAAGAAATATCTGAATATCTGTTAAAACCCCGTTCGGATTCTTTTATTAATAATGCGATATTTACATATACAAATATAATAAAAATCTAGAATTGTAATGGACCCGAACCAACAACTGGGCTTGGGCTATAATATTTACTATACATAATTGGAGCTGCGAATGTCTTCGAACCAATTGGAGTGAAACTTGGCAAGAGGCAAATCTTTAGAAACGGCATAGCTTTCCTATGTTATGAGAAACTTGATATGATAATTGTTGTTGTAACCTTTTACTTGCTTGAGGAGGGTTTTAAGAGATTTGATCAATAACCGTTTCATTTTTATTTTTAGTATTTGATAGAATAAGACGATGAGAGAAGGTAAGTAAAAAGTAAACTCGTGACGGGGAACAATTTTGGAAAGAAATCAAATGAAGGTTGGTTATTTTTTTATCTTTCTTTTTGCCTGATTAAAAAATAAACCATTATTTCAAAAGAAACACAAACATCAATCCACGTGCGGTTAACAAACATAAAGCACAATTAATTAAAAGAAAAACAAGAAATAATCTCGACGAGAACTTCTTTTTATACAAACAATAAGCAACAATGGCGGTGGCATCAGTTGGTAAACATTTTTTCTAAAAAATTATAATTTTAGAGGATAACAACGGATCATGACGGCTAACGAGTAGGTTTTGAAAATAGAGATAGAGTCGTTTGACGAGGTAGCATAGAAGCAGCAGCTCATGTCCCCAACTAGGTCTCGAATTCGAACGCGTTCTAATACCATGTTAAATAATTGAAATCCCCTATCGGTTTTATTTATTAATCATGTGATATTTATAGATACAAATATAATAAAACCCTAGAACTCAAATGGATCTGAAGTCCACAACAGGAGGGCTTGGGTCAACATATTTAATATACCAATCTAATACTCCCAGGCAGTTGGAGCTGCGGAGATCTTCGATCCAACTGGAGTGAAACTTGGCAAGAGGCAAAGTTTTAGAAGCGGTGAAGCTTTCGTGTACTTTGAGAACCTTGATATAATAATTGTTGTTGTAATTTTGTACTTGGTTTTGAGAGACTTGACCCATAATTTTTGATAGAATAAGACGGCGAAAAAAGGTAAATAAAAGAATTTGGTAACGGGGAACGGTTTTGGAAAGAAATCAAATGCAAGTAGGTTATTTTTTTAATCTTTCTTTTTGCGTAATTAAAAAATAAACCACTAATTCAAAAGAAACACAAACAACGATTCGTGCGTTGTTAACAATTAGAGAGCACAATCAATTAAAAAAAAACAAAACAATAAATAATCTGCAACGACAACTTCTCTTTATACAAACAATAAGCAACAATGGCAATGCCATCGGTTGGTAAACATATTTTTTCTAAAATATTGTAATTTTAGAGGATAACAACAGCTCATGATGACCAACGAGTTGGTTTTGAAAATAGAGATTGAGAGGTTTGACGGAGTAGCATAGAAACAGCGGCTTATAGCGGCCGATTATGTCTCAAAATCAAACCCGCTCTAATAACATGTTGAATAATTGAAAACTCCGTTCGGATTCGTTTATTAATCGTGCGATATTTATTGATACAAATATAATAAAATCATATAACTCTAATGGACCCGAACCTACAACCGGACTTGGACCAACATATTCAATACACCTATTTAATAATATCACTTGTTGGGCGCTAATATCAACTTTAATTTGGGCAATTTTTTGTCAGTACAATTAACAGAAACGAATGAACCATCTGTTTGGATATCCTTAGGATGTTGGCTTGTTGTAAAGTAATGTGCATTCGTGATCTATGAAGCAAAAGCATTGTGTAGAAAACAAACATGTACAAGACATCACAGAAGTAAACTTCATCAGTTTTGGTATTCCAAATGAGTTTTGCTATATCTTCCAACATAATATTCGTACATTTCTTTCTACACACGCAATAATATTATTTGATTTTTTCTCCACTTATAATTTGTCTGCATCCAAACCGTCAATTCTAACACTTGTCAGAATCCTGTGACAAAGTAGGTTCATTTCTTTGTTATATGTCTAAAGTCGTATCGAACAAATAATTTGATGACAACTGTAGAGAAGTGATCCTTTTCTAGAAACAAACTTTATTAAAAGGGAATTGATTGGCACACTTTATGTTTTTATTGGGATACTCCAATATACAAGCAATTAAAGAAGGTTTTACTTAAAGTATAACTCTTTTATGCGTATATTAGAGTGTGCTAATCAAAATTAAGAGCGTACAAATCTATTCACTTATTAAAAAACGATTATGTTTAAGTTGTCACATATGGATTCAAGCTTCTATTACTGAAAACATATGTGAGTCTTAAGTTTAAATTTGGGCTTGGGTGTATGTGGCCCATTTTGGGATGATTATGGTAATTGATGGATTGTGATAAAATTGGGCTTGTGGGTTCATACTACTGACTTTAAAATCAATTAGGAAAGTTGGCTTCTTCTAAAATTCTTCGAATGATGCTTTACTTATTGCCAAGGGATTCTTATATATATTAGTTTTTCAATATTTAGTTAGATACTTTGTTTTAATTTTATATGTTTGGCGTGTCTTTGTCTATGGCAAATTTCATTACGGTTTAACCATAACTTGGTTGCTGCTTGTATTTTGTTGCATTATGAGTCATTTTCCTATAAAATGAGAACCTGCTCACAGTTGAAATTGCGAGCTGCTGAGAAGAATTCCACAAAATTTAGAATTCAAGTTTCATAACCATTTATCTTATTTCACACTATGAACTTTCGTATTTCTTTAAAATCAGTACGTCGCACAAGTATGGAAACGAACATTTGTAAAAATTGGGAGATAATGTGAGTTGGCAACGTTACATATAATTCCAAGGGTCAACATGAGATAAGGTGAATGTGTAATTTTACTCTCATTTTCCTTAGATGAATCCCTTTCCTTCGTGGCTTAAATGATAAATCACTCCTCACACGAAGTAGACTTTTCCTTAGAAAGGGTATGTTGCTACAAAAGTTGGGCGCACTTAGCTTGGGCTTGGGCTCTTGTATCAACTCACTTCTTAATGCTTGTGGACCTGCGCACTAAGAAAATAAACAAACACCGTTAGGCTTATCGTGGGATTGTCTCCCACGATTAGACTCCGGCGTGAGAGTAAGTAATCGGTTTTAGGTTCTCGTAAGGAGTTAGGGATTTTAGTAAAATCGTACCTTGAATGAGAATCGTGTGATTCTATATATAGGGGCTAAGAAACCGTGTTTCTTGCTCCTTACTCTTCGCACGCGTAGTGCTTATCCGAGGTAAGGATATCTATTCCATGAATAGATAATCCTTATCGTGTACCCGGTGGGTTTGATTGGGCATTGGGCTTTGTGAGCCCAAGGCATTAATGCTGCGGCCCGTACCATTGTCATGGTAGTCCACTCGTGGTGGACTTAGGCGTGAGTAATGTTTATCATTTGGGCTCGTGGCCCAAGTATAGACTATACGTCATCATGTCCCCCCCAGTCTAGTATGCACGGCTCGTAGCCGCGGATGCTAGACTAATGTCTACAGCGGGAAGCGTGGCGGGAAAAAGTGAACATTTCCCGCCAATAATTAGGAACAATGTATGAAGTCCCTAAATATCAAGGGTCGTGCTTCGAAAAATGGGGAGAGTGTCCACGTGTATCTCGTAAAACGGGAGAGTTGTTGTACTTGCTTGTGTTCCTAGCCACACGATCTGTGAGTGGGATCCACGTAGCTTCCCTTTTTAGGGTTTGTGATACTTATATAAGTACCGCCCCCTTTCATCTTCCATCACACAGTGATATCATTTCTCCCATTCTAAAAATTTCACCAATCTTTCTTCTTCGTTCTTTCAACCCTTGTTAGGTAATTGCGCGTGCGCACTTTAGTAATTTTGAAAAAATTCTATTTGAAAATGGTGAAGCAATTAGAGGATTTTCCCTCCGCGATGAGTGAGGATGATGTGCGTCAGTTCGCCTCTGACTACTTCATTCCTTTCGACGTGCATCCGGAGGCTCCCGATGCTAACGCGTGTATTGCCGATTTTCCCGCTGGGAAGATAGGTCTATACACGCGTTTTTTTTATTATGCAAATTATCGCATACCTATCTCCATGTTTCTCAGCGATTTGCTTCAGCATTATCAGCTGCACATATCGCAGCTGCACTGTTTAGGTGCGGCTAAGATAGCCAATTTTGAAATTAATTGCCGTTTAATGGCCATCACTCCGACCGAAGATTTATTCCACGCGTTCTATCATTCCACCTGGTCAAACGGGTGGGTTACCTTTGCCAAGCGCCCAGGGCACTTGCAATGCTATACGGTGAAAGTAGACGCGTTGAGGAATTGGAGGGAGTATTTTTTCTGGGTAGATGATGTGGTGTTTCCGTCGCGCTTTGGGTTTTATACCCAACAAGCGCTGCCGAGGGATGAGCGTCCTATCCCTGGTTCGTACAGTGTCGCGGACGCGGATACCATTGATCAGAACCGTATGCCTATTAATTCCTATCCTGAGGAGTTTTTGGTGCATATGGGTCTGAGCCGAAATTATTTTGATGGCCTTGGCGAGGTTCCAACTTTTATTGGTGCGGACAATCAGGGTGGGTGCTCGTCCCTTCTTGCATTTGTAAGTATGTCCTTTGTCTTATTTAAATAACTAAGTTGTCCTTGTTATTTGTCTTTGTTCTGCCCAGAGATGGATCTGTTCTCATTTGTGAAGCTGAAGGAGCCTAAGCAAGCGACCATTGGGGTGCGCCCACTGAGGGAAGGCGAGAAGCCTATATTGGAGGCTACTGTCGGGCACCTGACGGTTTTTGGAGCTGCTAGTGGTCCTTCCGCAGCTGTACTTGTGCCGCCCGTGCAGAGCGTGGCTCCTCCCGTGGAGTCTGTGCATTTGGAGGAGGCGCAGGCTGCATCTTCAGGGAGCATAGAGGTCTTGGAGATTGGCGCGGAGAATTCGAAGAGCAAGGCAGAGGCTGGTAGCAGTGGCACCACCAAAAGGAGGCGTTACGTGATTGCCGATGAGGAGTCGTCTGCTGAGGGCGAGGGAGTTGTTGCTGGTACGGGTAAGGATGCTGCGGAAGCTTCCCCATCGCGGTAAGTACTTTCCTTTGCGCTTTCCTTTATTTTATATAACTTGTCTTAACAATATCTAAGTTTTGCCTTTGATGCCTTTGTAGTGAGCCCGTTGAAGAGAAGGGTGATGCACCTTTGGAGGGCGTGCACTCTACCCAGGAAGAGAGTGCGGATAGGGTAGCCAAGGTGGCTGAGGGCACTTCTGCGCAGGGGCTTCTGAAGGAGCTGGCTGTTACTGTTGAGCGTCAGGCTGAGCTTGTTGCTCGGTTAGGGGCGCAACATATGGGGGAGAGCAGCTTCGTCGCGGAGAAAGACGCGGAGATTGAGCGTCTTCGTGCGCAGCTAGGTAAGGCGCTAGCAGAGGCGGAGTCCGCCAAGGCATATGCTGAGAAGATCGCTGGGGATAAGGTGAGTATGCTAGCCGACCTTAGGTATGCGAGGGCTAAGCTTAATCAGATAAAGGCTAAAGCGACTTGGTCGGTGGCATACCTTGATGGGAAGAGGGCTGAGCATCATGCCAGTGTCCAGGAGTTCCAGGAGCGCATGGAGAAGATGATTGTGTTGCAAGAGGAGAAGCTGCGCGCCCTCAGTATAGAGTATGACGAGGAGCTGTATCCACACTTGATGTCTACCATAGCAGAGCGTAGGTATGAATAAATAGTTCCTTATGCAACATTTGTTTTGTCATACTTATTGACATTTTATAACCCTTTTTTATCTTGTTGATGTAGGTGGATGATCAGTCACGGGCTGCGCTTGGCTGCTCTGGGTACGCTGGAGTCTCCAGAGGTGGTGGAGGCCTTCAGCAAAGTGGTGGAGTGTGCCATGGAGAGTGGGAAGGCCCAGGCAATGGAGGAGCTGCATGAAGCCAAAGTTTTTACTACGGCGCTGACTGAGCTGCCTGGGTATAATGCAGATGCTTATAATGAGCTTCTGCAAGCTATGGAGGGGATGAAACTTCTAGAGCTTCCCCATATTGCGCGGCTGGAGCGCGACCAAGATCAGCCAATTAGCGTGATCATGGCGGGTTTGACCCTGGAGCGTCATTCTTCGGAGGATGCTGAGGAAGAGCCGGACTTCTTTCTGAAACCTGATGAGTGGCAGCTGCAGGTTCCAGTATTTGTGCAGTCGCGACACATGCTGAACCCGTTTGCTCTTGAGAAGGAAGTCCCTCTCAAGGAGGTTCTAGAGAGGCATGCGGAGAGGGCTGCCAAGAAGAAGGGTGTGAAGGGCAAGGCCATTATGTGTGGCATAGGTGCTGCGCACATCCCTAGGTCGGATGGGGTTCCTGTCAGCGTACCCACCGTATCGATTAAGGATGCGTTGACTCTAAGGAAGCTTCAAGAGGCGGAGAGTTCCGCCGCTCCAGAAGATAGTCCGGAACACCGTCATAGTATATAGGTTATTTTGTATCTTTGCATATTCATCATGTAAATAACAAGAAGTATCTTTTCTGTATAGTTGTTATCTTTTTATGTAAAAAAGTTCAACTAAGATGTTTTACTCGGAATTAAATTAAGTGCGTAGCTTAAAATAAATTATGAGTGACCAAGAATCTTGGCTCGTTTTTTGTGTAATGTATTTAAATTAAGTGCGTGGCTTAAGATAAATTATAAACTTGCATTGTTTGCTAAGTTTGACCAAGTGTCTTTGCTCGTGGAAGTGCGTGACTTTAAAAAATATACTTGCATTGTTTGCTAAGTTTGACCAAGTGTCTTGGCTCGTTATTTGCTAAACTTGTACAGTGTACTTAATAGTTGCGCATCCGTCGTGGGGTGTGCAAGAGAAACTTACTTCAACGTCTTGTAAGTAAGGCGCTTAGCAAGGGTGCGTGCCCGTCGTGGGGTGCGCACGGATACGTGATCCAATGTTGATGGGTTTGCAACCCTCTTACTCAACGAGTAAATTAGTAGGTTAACTCTTCCTTTCTGCCATCGTGTGGTCTTAATAGGTGCATGCACGCCTCGTGGGCAAAGTATAACAATATTGTAACATGATAAAAATGTATTCAATAAAGTAAATTGTGTTATGGAGTTAGCTAGAAACCATAACGTTTTATTAATACTTTCAAGTGTATGAAAATAAAAATACAATTCCTAAAAAAAAAACAAAAGAAATTATAAAGAACAAACATTTATTGGGCACGTACTAGAGTGCAAGTATGTCTGTTTGTAGGCCGTAGCCTTTCCTAGAGATAGCATTTCTTCAGATTGCAAATGTTCCAGGTGCGCTGTAGTTCGTGGCCATCCATGTTGCGCAGCCTGTATGCACCATTACCTAGTGCGTCTGTGACCTCGTAAGGTCCTTCCCATTTGGGTCCGAGTTTGCCTGTGTCCTCTGCGTGGCTCGCGTCATTTGCGCGGTACACAAAGTCTCCTGGCCTGAAAGAAGTGTGTTTGACTTTTGAATCATAATACTTCTTCATCTTTGCTTTGGTCTTTGCTTCTCGGATAGATGCGCGTTCGCGCCTTTCTTCCAGCAAGTCTAAGTCGATGCGCCGTTCTTCATCATTTGTCATGATGTTTACCTCCGCGGTGCGGATGGTTGGCATTCCGATTTCGGCTGGTATGACGGCTTCTGTTCCATAGACAAGGGAGAATGGTGTGTCTCCTGTGCTGGTTTTTATTGATGTGCGGTGTGCCCATAAGACATGCGATAATTCCTCTACCCATTTGCCTTTGTGTCTATCAAGGTGCGCTTTGATTCCTTCGCCTAGACTGCGATTTGCGCGCTCTGCCAGACCATTGGTTTGCGGGTGTTTTACTGAGGCGAAGTGTTGTGTGATATTTAATTGTGCGCACCAGTCTTTGAATGGGTTGTCGCAGAATTGCTTCCCATTATCTGAGATGATTTCCCCCGGTAGTCCGAAGTGACACACAATGTTATCCCACACAAATCGTTTAACCTGATTGCCAGTGATGTTCACTACTGCTTTCGCCTCGATCCACTTTGTGAAGTAGTCGATGGCTACAATGAGATATTTTATCCCTCCCGCTGCAACTGGGAAGGGGCCTGCAATGTCAATGCCCCACTTATAGAATGGCTATGGTGAGGTAATGGGGGTTAACTCTTGTTGTGGTTGGCGTGGTATTGGCCTGTGCACTTGGCAATTGTTACATTTTTTGATCATATCTCGCGCGTCGCGATGCATAGTAGGCCAATAATACCCTGAGCGCAGTGCGCGCGCCACCACGGACCGTGGTCCTGAGTGCATGGCACATGATCCTGCATGAATTTCTCGGAGAACGTAATCTGCTTGGAGAGGTCCAACACATCTGAGCCAAGGTTGTAAGAAGGAACGTCGATATAGGATGTTATTTCGTAATTCGAACTTCTGCGCCGTGCGCCGTGCCCTTCGAGCGTCCTTTTGTTCTTGTGGTAAGATCCCCTTGCTTATGAAGTCGATGATAGGTGTCATCCACGTGGGATCTTGTTCTTCTATCATCGTGGATACTTCCATCTCCAAGATTGATTTGTTTTTTAGTGTTTCTACCAAGACCTGTTTTGATAGGTGCGCAAAGCTTGTAGACGCGATCTTGCTGAGCGCGTCAGCCTTTCTGTTGTCTCCTCTAGGTACCTGTTTGATTGTAAACCTATCGAAGCTTTGTATCAAGGACTTGGTGTTTTCAAGGTATTGGATCATGTGTTCATCTTTGGCTATATATTCGCCTAGCACGTGGTTAGCTACTAGCTTGGAGTCTACATTTGCTTCTAGGTTGCGTACACCCATTTGTATTGCAATACGTAGTCCGGCGAGTAGTGCTTCGTATTCTGCCTCATTATTTGTGGCTGTGAATTCGAAGCGCAGTGCGTAGGTGAATTCTATCCCTTCTGGGTCGGTAAGAATAAGACCTGCGCCTGATCCATCTGCGCATGATGATCCATCTGTGAACAGAATCCATGGTTCTGTCAACTTTATCTTGCTTGTTGCAAGTGGAGTATCAGTATCTGGCTTTTCAACGATAAAATCGGCTAGTATTTGTCCCTTGATTGCAGTGCGGGGTCTGTATGAGATGTTGTACTCACCTAAAAATACACTCCACTTTTGTAGCCACCCTGATGCGTCAGGTTTGGAAATAACCTGCTTGATGGGTTGGTCTGTAATGACAGCTATTGGGTGCGCCTGAAAGTATCTGCGCAGTCTTTTGGCTGCGAATACTAGGGCTAAGACCAGTTTTTCCATAGCGCTGTAGTTAGTTTCCGTCTTTTACAATGCTTTGCTCACAAAATATATGGGAGTTTGAACGGAGTTTCTATCTGTTAGTAGCACTGCGCTGACTGCTCCATGGGTTGCCGATAAATACATAATCAGTTCTTCCTCTGGTCGCGGTGCGACAAGTTTGGGAAGAGATGCCAGTTGATGTTTTAGTTGTTGGAAAGCTTCCTCTGCTTCCTCTGTCCAGCGAAAATCTCCCTTTTTTGTACACTTTGTGAGTGTTTTAAAGAGGGGGAGTGATTTTTCTGCGGACTTGGATAAGAAACGGTTTAGCCCTGCAAGCTTTCCGTTTAGTGATTGGACTTCTTTTAGTGTGCGTGGCTAGGGGAGATCGATGACAGCTTTTGTCTTTTCGGGGCAAGGTTTTGATACCATCTGGTTCAATTAAGTACCCGAGGAACATACCTTCTGATGCACCAAATGTGCATTTTTTGGGATTCAGCTTCATGTTTATCCTCTCCAACGTTTTGAACGTTTCCTCGATGTCGCGCACTAATTCTTCTTCTGTGTGGCTTTTTATGACAAGGTCGTCCACGTATACCTCTAAGTTGTGCCCCACCTGCTTTTCGAAAGCTGTGTCTACTAGTCGCTGGTAGGTTGCGCCAGCGTTCTTTAGACCGAAGGGCATTTTTGTGTAGCAGTAGACTCCTTGACTTGTGTGGAAAGCTATTTTTTCTTCGTCCTCCACGGCCATCTGAATTTGATGGTATCCCTTATATGCATCTAAGAAGCATTTGAGGGGATATCCGCACAGAGATTCGACCTTCCAATCTATTTCTGGCAGTGGGTAGCAGTCCTGTGGACATGCTTTGTTGAGGTCCGTGAAGTCCACGCACATCCTCCAACTGCCATCGCTTTTCTTTACCATCACTGGGTTAGAAAGCCAATCGTGATAGTAGACTTCGCGCATAATACCTGCATCCACAAGTTTGTGAACCTCTTCCAGAATAACCTTTGCGCGGTCCGGAGCTTGGCCGCGCTTCTTTTGTCTTATTGGGGAATATCCTTGTCGAATTTGCAGCTTGTGCTCCGTAATAGAGCGTGGCACTCCGGTCATATGCTTTGGTTCCCAAGCAAAGATGCTTAGGTTCATTTGCAAGAGTGCGCATACAGCTGCTTTACCTTTGTCAGATAAAGATCCTCCAATCGATACCTGTTGGTCTGGGTAGTCAGGATGAATAGCGACCTTTAAGTTTGGTACTTTTGTTGCGCGCTGCTCTGGGATATGATCCCCCTCACTCACTACCACGTTGCATTCTTTAGGAGGTACCGTGGTATTGTAGAGGGTCACAATTCCTCCTTCTACTGGGAATTTTAGCATTCCGTGTGCTGTGGATGGTACCGCGCGCATGGATGATATTCCAGGTCTCCCAATGATACCATTGTATGGTGAGGGAGACTTGATAACCATGAAGTTAATCCATGTCGTTGTGGAGTGTTGTTCATCTCCCACGACTACGAGTAGGCGTAATTGTCCTATAGGCCATATCTTTTCTCCCGTGAAACCAGTTAATGACGCCGCGGCTGGTATCAACTGGTTTTGTATCTCGGGTTTTAGCCTTTTGAAGCAGTGTTCGTATAAGATATCTGCGGATGCTCCTCCATCGATGTACATTCGGCGGATATCGTGACCCCCAGTATGTATTTCAATGGTTAATGGCTCTACTACTGCGTTGTCCGCAGTTATAGTGGGGAAGGATATCTCTTTCTTTGAGGAGAATTTTTGGCTAACTTTCTGTTTTGTTTTGCGCTGCCATGATTGTATCATGTAGATGATATCAGCCTTATCCTTTTGGGGCTCTTTCGTGGCTCCCATCTTTTGCCTATCCTTCCCTTCTTTGATGCTTTTCACGAGGTGATCCATTCTGCCTTCCTTTACTATTTTTTCGATTAGCTGTTTTAGTTGGACACACTCGTTGGTGGTGTGGCCTTTTTGGCCATGGTAGTCGCAGTACCCACTCCCTATGCGCTTGTTTTCTGCGGTGCGCATTGGTGGGGGTTTTGGGAAGTTCACCCCTTCTGTCGCAAATATCTCTCTTGGAGTTTTTGTGAGGGGGGTATATCTGTCATTACCTTGCCCACTTCCCTGACCGCGGTAATTCTTGCCGCGATTACTGCCTTGATCATTGGGTTGTCTCCTAGGCTGCTCTTGTTGCTTATAGCTTGAGTAGCCTTTTTTACTATCCGCGGCCGCTGCTTCTCCTTGGATGAAGGATCTAGTGCGCTTTGCTAGCTCATCAAAGTTCTGAGGTACCCTATCATTTAGCTTCCGTATAAGCTCTGGATTATTGATCCCATTCATGAATCCTGAGATTTTTAGTACCTCAGGGCATGCTTTGATTTGCATGCATTCATCCTTGAAGCGCTCCATGAAAGCGCCTGTGGATTCCCCTTGACGTTGCTTTACCCTGGCTAATTCCACAGGGTTTTTTGCACACTTCTTTCGTTGCGTGAAGTTTAGGCGGAATGCCTTTCGCAACTCTTCGAATCCATTAATGCTTTGTCGTGGAAGCTGGTTGAACCATGTTCGCGCATTCCCTACGAGGGTAGAATTAAACGTGTGGCACCACACGGGTTGTGGCCAATTTTCGATAGCAGCCGCTGACTCGAAAATTTTTAGGTGATCATCAGGGTCACCCGTTCCATCATTTGTTTTCACATTAGTAGGCATACGCCTTTTCTTGCGATCAGAGTAATCGCTGATGCGTCTTGTGAACGCGTCAACTTTTTGACGGCGCCAAGGAAGGGATAAGTCTTCATCCTTTTCCTCGCGACGTTTTCCTCTGGATTTCCAGTGCCCTGTCTCTTTGTCCTCGTTGTCCGAGGAGTCACTAGAATAGGAATTATTTTTTCTGTGGCGCTTGCGCCGGTTTTTATCAGAGGAAGAGCCTGAGGGGCTTTCACTTAGGGAGTCTCTCCTTCCCAATCTGTCGTGAACTCTCCGTTTTCCGGATTTGGAGGAGCCTGCGCTTGGCGATCGTGATCGTCCAAGTCTGTCTTCTGTTCTCCTACTACCAAGCCTGGTATGGATGTCGGAGCGCCTCTCGTCACCTTCGTATTCCTCCGAATATTGGAAGTTAGGCGGTGTACCGAGTCTGTCGTGGACATTGGTGCGCCTTTCGCTGCGTTCGCGCTCATAATGGCGCGATGGAGATCTTTCTGGGCCAAAATTTAGCCTGCCATGCAGGTTATGGCCTGATCTTCTTCTTGCTTCATCTCGCATGAGATTACTTAGAGCTTCGTAGTGTTGCGACACGAAGTTGTTTAACATCAACTCAGGAGCCTCTTCTTCCGCTGCAAGAATTTCTCTTTCAGCATGAAGTTCCCTCTCACGATTAGGTGCGTCTGGCGGTGTAGTGTTGTCCACTATAGGTACCGTTTGATGAGGCGTGGCGAAGAGGGTGCGCTGGAGATCATCAGCGTTTGTAACCACCGTAGCGGCTTGGGCGACTTCCAAGGGTAATTCCACTGTGGTGGGAATTGGAGTTATCTCTGGTTGACCAGCCGTACTGGTCATTCCGTAGATTAACCCTGAAGTCGAGCTTTTGTGCTTCTTCTTATGCGAGTCGTCTCGAGTTTTATCTTGCTGCGGGGTCCGCTGCCCTGAGTTCTTGTTTTTCGTCATTCTAGTATCAAGTTCTTAGTGTGGTCCCACGGATGGCGCCACTTGTTGCTACAAAAGTTGGGCGCACTTAGCTTGGGCTTGGGCTCTTGTATCAACTCACTTCTTAATGCTTGTGGACCTGCGCACTAAGAAAATAAACAAACACCGTTAGGCTTATCGTGGGATTGTCTCCCACGATTAGACTCCGGCGTGAGAGTAAGTAATCGGTTTTAGGTTCTCGTAAGGAGTTAGGGATTTTAGTAAAATCATACCTTGAATGAGAATCGTGTGATTCTATATATAGGGGCTAAGAAACCGTGTTTCTTGCTCCTTACTCTTCGCACGCGTAGTGCTTATCCGAGGTAAGGATATCTATTCTATGAATAGATAATCCTTATCGTGTACCCGGTGGGTTTGATTGGGCATTGGGCTTTGTGAGCCCAAGGCATTAATGCTGCGGCCCGTACCATTGTCATGGTAGTCCACTCGTGGTGGACTTAGGCGTGAGTAATGTTTATCATTTGGGCTCGTGGCCCAAGTATAGACTATACGTCATCAGGGTACCTGTGAATACTTTGGTAAAAAAAACTGTCTTAACTGAGGCATTCCTTAATAGAATCAAAGTCAGAACAGTTATCTTGCTTCAATTCATCGCCTGAATCATGCTGAACTATGTCACGTACTCACATGCATTGGCATTGATTAACTAACAAATTC
The DNA here is from genome assembly GCA_030686995.1 of Artemisia argyi. Classification (NCBI taxonomy): domain Eukaryota; kingdom Viridiplantae; phylum Streptophyta; class Magnoliopsida; order Asterales; family Asteraceae; genus Artemisia; species Artemisia argyi. Next base: position 124,251,896 of record CM060684.1, read on the forward strand.
AAATTTAAAGCATGTATGTTGTTGACATGAAGGTTCACTGATATGAATGACACATGTAATAAGTATTCGGGATAACCAAAACCAACCCAATCTGTTAATTATTCTAGTCAGTGACATAGGTTATATTTAAGTGATTGCCTTCTATTTTTATGGTTAAACAATATGTGCATTACAACTATACGTGGCCCCCTAAACAATTTTGATTGACAACAAAAAGAATGATCAATTTAAGTATAATTCCAGTTTTGAAATTTAGTTTGGCAATTTTGGTCGATACAAAGAGTTCAATTGAATAAACACAAGATATTTGAGTTTACCTAAGAAAACTCCTTCGGTAAGTCCCATTAAATATTTAAAAATCGGATGTACGTATGCATGCCCCAAAATCACATTATTGTACAACAACACAAATCTATGTTTGTAGTGCCCGTATTACTTTTGATGTTGTGCACATCATCAAGTGTATTAAAGGTATCTACAATACATTAGGTTTCAAAAGCATCTTAGTTTAGTTTTACAATATATCAAAATGCATCGAATTTTACACGTACAATTTAATTTTTGTTCACATCAACATATAATTTTATCACTTATTGTTTACTTTTTTAATATTTATATCATTTTATATTTAAGAAATACACGAGTTATTTTATTTAAAGCTATATTTCATTTTAAAAATACTTGAATGGGCAAATGGCACAAAAAGGCATCAAAGTTAGGGTCCATTTCCAATCAAGGTATCCAACTTTTTTTCTTGCATAAAAAGGTATCAAACTTTTTTTTTGGCGGATTTGGGTTTTTTTCTAACACCCCGTTAAATATTCCGTTAACTTAAACTAAAAAAATTTTAAAACTTTTATAGAATTTGAAGGGTGGTTTTGAAATTAATGTATTTATATACTTTAAACGTTTCATCCCCAAAATCAATATTAGGGCAAAATTAAAATTAGGGCAAAACAATTTCTTCCCCAAAATTAAAACATGACAAACTCATCTAATTCATCAAACTCTTCAAACTGGGTGTACTGGAATTGAAGAAATGCAGGTTGGGAAAAAGATAATTTGATGAATCGTGTTTGTGTCTTGTGTGAATGTGGTGATGAAAGTGGTAAGTGGATTTCTTGTACTGAAAAGAACCCTGGCAGGAGGTTTTTGGGTTGTTCTAACTATAAGGTAAACAAATTTTTTTGCTTTTAATGGTTTGTGAAAAACATGTCTTAACTTTATTTTGGTTAAATAGGCAAGAAAGCATTGTGAATTCTTTCACTGGTGGGATCCAGATTTACCAACTGAGCATTACAAAAGTAAATTGGCAGATGTGGAAAAAAAATGAAGAAAGAAGCTGTAGAATTTGAGGTGAAAAAAAAGATATTGGAAGAAGAAGTGGCAGTGTTGAAGACTACAATGAATATGCAATCTAGGGTTATCTTTGTACTGTTAGGATTGCTTTTCATTATGATTATGAAAGCTTTTTAGTTTAGTTTGATCAATGAATGTATTGAAAATGTTTCCTTTTGATGAAGTGAAATGTATTTGTTTAACTTTGATCAATGAATATAATTTATGTTCGTTATTATTCCGCTGCATATTCAATCATTGTTATTATCCTAGATAGGGCTTAAACGATCTTCTAAAATTGGTATCGGAGCGGGGGCTTTTGATATCTAGGGATCTACAAGGTTTTTCAAACAAAAACAGGAAAATTCGAATCTGGTACAAATTTTCGTAACTTTTCTGCAGTGCAGTTTTCAAACAGCGATTTCTCATTCGTTAACCGTTGGATCGGGCTGAAATTTTTACTGGAGGTTCTCAACATAGCAAGGAAGAGTTCCACCGGAGGGATCTTCGATCTGAGCTATCAGTAAAAAGATAAAAATTGTCGAAGTCTGCTGCAGACAAAGGTTTGGTAAATCGAATTTTATGGTTTTCTTTATATCAACTTCTTTGATTTCGGTTTCTATTGAATAAATTCATCATAGAAGTTGGTTATACGATGTTTGGTGTTTATAATTCTTGAAAGAAAGTAGTTGTGGAGGTGTATGAGCTATTTTTGGTAATTTGAGGGTTTTCGCGACACCGAAGTGTTGTCTTTATACTTAAAAAAAAAAAAAAAAAAAAAAAAAAAAAAAAAAAAAAAAAAAAAAACCTAACTGATCTTTGAAGAATTTGATCGCTATTATACTCATATGGTTTGATGATGACACGACTGTGATTGGTACTGTTGACGGTTATTGATGCTATTTTCGTTTCTACTGATGACATTTGGTTCCTCCTGGTGGTTATTTGGTTCCTGCTGATTATGTATCATCTCTTTGTTGCTGCTGCTCGCCTATTTTCATTTTGCTGATAATATTTTTCATTCCTGCTGATAAGCTTATTTGTTGCTGCTGAGTGAAATTTTGATTCTGCTGATGACTTTTGGTTCCTGCTGATTTCATTCATTTCTGCTGCTCATTAGTAAATGGCAGAATATGACAATGACAGGGATGATGTAATGTTTCCTTATTTGATAGACTGATATGTAATATGTTCTTAAAATGAATGCAACTGATATGGACCATAATATTTGATAGACTGATGTTTAATATGTTCTTACAAGTGCAAGTGTCATTATAAACATTAGAGTACTTAGGTAATAAGTTGTTACAAATAAAACTGACATTACAAAGTCTTGACTACTTATTCTACTTCAAATGCTTCATCTGGTGTGAGTCCTTGACCTTCATAATCATGGATGGTTTTCCTATTATAATTGTTCATTGCTAATCTTTGAGAAGTCCTTCTAGGGGGCCTGTATCCTGCATTATATTGACCTTGCCAGAAGTCATCATACCTCCTTTTTAGCCTTGCTTCATCCTCATTAGCAGGAACAACATTTGCAGTTGTATCCTCATTGACTTGTGCAGTTGTATACTCATTGGCATGTGGAGTTGTATCCTCAATGACTTGTGCAGGTGTATCATCATTGACTGGTGCAGTTGTCTCCTCATTGACATGTGCAGCTGTGTCTTTAATGGCATCATCTTGTTTAACTGCATCAACATTCATATCTTCTGTATTTGCTTGCTGAAGTTGTACATCAACCAAGTCATCATCATCAAACAGCATGTATAGAACAATCTGTAAAATGGGTGTGTTAATTAGAATATATATAACAAAAAAGCATTGTAACAAAAAAATGAAAAGATAACATGTAACTTACCCTATTTGATACACTACCACTAGCACTTCCTCTTCTCCTTCCCCTTCCCCTGTTTGATCCACTACCACTACCACTTCCCCTTCCCCTGTTTGATCCATTACCACTTCCACTTCCCCTACCCCTTCCACTATTTGATCCACTAGAACTTCCCCTTCCACTGCTACCCCCTACACTTGTTCCTCCCATCCATATACCACCTCTAGCAGTCACAACTTTTTTCTTTCTACTACAACTAGGGGTTCTAGAATTGACTGGGTCATTAACCCTAGGTCTGCCCTTCTTTTTGGGTGGATTAGTTGTTTGTGTTGATGGTTGACCTTGTGGACTAGGTGTTTGTGGAATAGGTGTTTGTCTTGATGGTTGACTTTGTGGAGCAGGTGTTTGTGGAATAGGTATTTATGCTGATGGTTGTGTTTCCATATGTTTAGTACACCCCTTTTTGTTATGCCCCATTACACCACAGTTTTGACAAGTCATTGTTCTTGGAGGCCTAGATACATGTTTATTATTTTTCAATTCTGACTTATCTTTGGTCCTATTCAATGTGGGTCTACCTGGCATCCTTCTTTCTAAAGGGGGTTTCATGGGCACATGTTCTCTTTTTTTCCACATATCAATACCACCAACTGGCAAAATATTAAACTCATAGATACTTCTGTATGTGCTTACCTTGAATGACTTGCTCACATACTCTTCTGGCTGCTTGCCAATGAAGTAAATGGCTGTGATTGCATGAGGGCATGGTATGCCAATTAACTGCCATTGCCTACAAGTGCACTCACTCTTTTGTAAGTCCACACCATAGGCTTCAAGATTTCCTTGCCTTACTTCAAACTGATGCCATCCACTTGGATTCAAACTCCATTTCCTGTTAGTATACTACAAGTCAGCAAAAAGGGCAAATATCACTTGTCCAAAATCTAGGAGATACTTATTTACCTTTGAATCTTCTTATGCAACTCCAAAACCTTGATGATATTAGGACAAATATCACTTGTCCAGTCTTGACATTCCTTCATAAGAGTGTAATTCCTAGTCATCACATAGGATCTGATGTCTTCAAGCATTCCAATTATTGGTTTTCTCCTTGCATTCTTTATATGAGAATTGAAAGATTCACTAAGACCATTTTCAACAGCATCACAATCCATTCCTATCAAACACATTACAAATAATAAGTTAGTTCAGCTAATGTAATTATTGAAATAAGCTACAACAAATATAAAGAATATACATTCTTTGAAGTATGATCTTGACCATGTCCATGGATCTTTATCCATCAAATACTGATAAGCTGCTTCACTTGCATTCTTGATTTCTTCCATTGTATTTAAAAATCTTTGATGATTAGCACACTTTGATGCTTGCCAAAAGAGTTGTCTAAATAGAACACCAGGGTAGACCTTTGAAAAATTGGCATAAATGTGCCTAGCACATAACTTATGTTCTACTAATGGGACCACTCTCTTAACAGCATGGTAAATTCCTTTATGTCCATCAGATATAAATGTGACCCCTTTCCCATCTCCTAATTCAAGGTCTTTTGCTAACAACTTAATAAACCATTCCCAAGTGTCTGAATTCTCAACTTGTACAACAGCCCATGCAATTGGGTATATTTGATTGTTTCCATCCCTCCCAATAGCTGCTAACAGTTGACCTTGGCACACCCCTTTCAAAAAACACCAATCCATACCTATAACCTTTCTACATCCTGTTTTCCAACCCTGTTTCAAATTATGAAAACAAATATACAAACTGTTGAACATGTGTGTACCATCCATTAAAGGATCAATGCGTAACTGCACTGTGGTACCAGGGTTGGTTTGTCTAAGTTCACCAGCATAATCAAGCAACCTGTCATACTGATCTCCAACATTCTGCTTAAGACTATATATTGCAATCCTTCTTGCTCTACTACACTGATTGTGTGATGTCTTAACCCTATATTTTTTCATCACCATTTCTTGCAAGTCAACCACTTTCTTATCAGGATACATTCTAATTTTGTCTACAAATTGTCTTGCAATCCATTTTGAAGTCACTAAATAACCAAGATTACACTGTCTACTGCAAGTGTGCTCATTAACTAGAGTTCTAATATGCCAAACTTGCCATCATGCATCTTTACAGCTCTTAACCTAAAAGGTCAACAAGGCTTATTGGGATCTCTAGGAAGTTTTTTCTTTCTTCTGTTTTTTTCATCAAACCCACACCTAACCAACAACTTTTCACTATCACTTTTTTCATACCAAAGTTGGTATCCATTAGCAACAGAATAAAAAGTAAGACAATCTTTAACTTGATCTAAGTCTGCATACAATTCACCTAATCTAGGTTTTTTTAACTTCCAGTGTATGTTTGGGTCATGGATAGGGTAATCTCTTTTATTAGGGTCAAACACAATCTCATCCTCATCACTCATTGGCATATTCTCATCTGAGTTAACTTCTGGTTCAACATGAGGTTTCTCTTTTTGAGATGAATCACCTAGGTCTGAAAATAAAGGATCTACTTCATCCTCATTGTCATCACTTTCATTTTCCAACACTAGCTTACTTTCATCAAATACAACAATTTCATTTGTTTTTTTCTTTTCATCTAAAAGTTGCCTTTCCTTTATCCTAACCTGCCTCAACTCTTCTTCACCCTCAGATAAATGATCAAGTGATGCAACATCACTTTCATCATCTGAGTCTTTGTAATAAGTAGCAATGTTTAAAATCACAAGAACATAATCACCACTGTATTCTATTAAAGATTCATTCTTATGAGAAACATACAATGCTATGATACGTTCATCTGTACTTTGCCACTTTTCAACAAACAGCCTAAAATCATCATCAGACTTAATACATTTTAACCCATTACTAAAGTAATACAAGCCACACACTACTGAACCTATGTTGTTTTGAACAAAATTTTTCAACTCACTAGAGGTTAAAGGGGTCACATCAACTGTGGTTGTGAGCATATCAGCATTATGATAGGTTAAAGGTTTCTGACTGAAATACCCGTTATAATAAACATCCAAGGATAATGCACCTCCTTTAGATGAAGAAGCCATCCTGCTAAACATAACAAACAAACACAGTAGGTCAATTTCTGCTTAATTTAGCCGTTATTAATATAATTAAAAACAACAATAAGTATTAATTACCTTTAAGAACACAAATTAAGGTTCAATTTTGTCAATCGTACTCTTAACCGTTTTTAGGGTTTATGAGTGGAAAGTGAGTTGGGGGAAAATTTGTGGGAAAATGATGTAACTGTTACTTTAAAGAAGAAATATAAAATGTTCAAATTTGGTCCTCGCAATTTTAAAAATGTATCAATATTTTTATAACCAAAACTTGGGTTAGTGGTTAACGGGTGTTAGAAAAAAACCCAAATCCGTCAAAAAAAAAAAAAAAAAAAGTTGGATACCTTTTTATGCAAGAAAAAAAGTTGGATACCTTGATTGAAATGGACCCTAACTTTGATGTCTTTTTGTGCCATTTGACCATACTTGAATATTGCATAAAATTCAAATATAACAATAATTGAAAATTAAGATACGAATAAAGCATAAATAAAACATACCATAAGTGAAACACACAACAATGAAAGCCAATACAATACTCTGAAAACTATGAAAATAGTTATGCAATCTTAAAATTTTAAAAAGAGGTTTTTGCATATATATATCCCTCCGAAAATGTATAATTGCATATATATCAAAATCATGCATAAAAATCATTCTACTATTTGCATCAAAAAATTATACAAAGGATATATATGCAATTATTCACTTTGGGAGGGATATATACGCAATTCTGTCTTTTAAAAAATTGTATTTTAGGTTTTTTTTTTTTTTGGATAAAAGGGGTTTAACAAGGTAAAATAATTAACAACTAGGTTGAGCTCCTAACAACGTTTCTCCCAAACTTTTTTTCCATATTCTTGAAAACTAACATAAATAGGATGGTAGGTGGTCTGTGGTCATACAATAATGATTCATGTACTTTTTCATAAAGTAAGAAGAATGCTTTTAGTATTTCACGATGTTGAAGACGAATTGGAACTGTTACGTAGTCGGGCCTTTTGATTTATTTGTCTTATTGTACATGTAATTTTGGTTTTGTTTTTGATTCGGGGTTGTTGCCCCATTTTGGGTTGTTTTGTGCATTTATATTTGTTATATTTGTGAGGTCCTGTTTTAGTTCCTCTGTTAATAATAGCTGATCTTTCAAAAATAAATAAATAAAAACCCTTTATATTTGCTTTTAAATAAGGTCATAAATGCAAGGCTGTCAAACTCGCGAGTTTACACGTATGATTGTACGATCTTACGTGCACACCAGTCAAAATCGTGTATGATCGCGGTAGGATCATAAGTAAGATTGTAGGATCGCACGTAAAATCATAAGATCGACATGTGATCCAATTCACCTTTTATTTTTTTTAGTCCATCCAACTTGTTTAGGCAAAAAAAAAAAAAAAAAAAAAAAAAAAAAAAAAAAAATTGTTTATTTTACTAATGTCTAATGAGTAAACCACTATTGTTTCACTTTCTAAATAGGTTATAGTTTATACATAGTATTCTACTTTTCTAAATAGATTATAGTATAAAAATGTTTAATAGTTTAATTTACTTTACTTCACTATGATTAAACTAATCAAAGGGTATGTTTTGGAATGCCACTTATGAAATGTTTGTTTTCTTGAAATCATGTTGATGGCTCGTATGTTTTGAGACATTTAGGACATATGTTATGTAAAATTATTCCACTAAATCATTAATGTAACGATTGAAACTTGACTTTTTTGTGTTTTACTATTACTTTGATGTTTGAAATTTGAAAGTTGTCATTTTCAAGAATATATTATATAAATTTATCTTTGACGTTGAGTAGAAATGCAAAACAGTTTGACTCGTATATCATTTGTTTAAAAAAAAGTGTTATGTGGACTCGGTCACTCAAATAATATAATCATTTTCTCATAACTTCAACAGTTTATCATGTATCTAAAAATATTTCCGATATCTGTAAAGTAATTTTCATCGTAAATAAATACTAATAGAGCAACATTGTTCGCCAAAACTTTAATTACAGGGTATCTACTGCCGTAACGCGTGGCTGCCCTGCTAGTAGTTAGTAAAGTAGGAATAAAATAAATAAATAACATTTTGTTCTTTTTGTAGGCATTTATTAGAAAGTTTACAAAGAGTGATGGATTTAGGATGTGGACATAGGGTAAAAGAATCAACTCAATTTTTTTTTTGGTTTGGTCTAGTTTGGGTGGGGTTTTACAGAATTTTTTGTAATCTGGCCCCATCTGATTAAGGGTGATGGCAACCCAACATTCGGAGTGTTGGGAGGATTCTCACTAACCAATCACAGAGTTCCATGTGGCAGGAGGATTCTGAAGATAAAATTGTTAACAGTGGGAGAATTTTGAAGGATTCAGAATCATGCCTCCATTAAAGAAGCAAAAAAAAAAAAAAAAAAAAAAAAAAAAAAAAAAAAAAAAAAGCATTAAATGCCCAACGGTCAAATTTCGTCCCATGATTCCACGGTAAGTTCCTGCTTCCGAAACCCATGATTCTAGAATCATGGGGGTTTGGCGGCGGTGTTCAACCCATGATTCAGAATCATGCCGCTGGAGGACGCTTAGGTTGCCATCACCCTAACGCGTTGCCTTTTAGACTTTTTTCATGTAAACTAATCACAGTTTGGATTTTCTTTTTATTTGTTAACGACATATTATCGTTCGTACTCGTTGTGTATTTACTAAGTTTGAAAAAGCTACAACAAGACCCAAATTTGAAATATGTGAGTTCGCTTACATGTATGTGTATAGATCAAATCAACATAAAGCTATGAATCACAAAGCATAGTAAAAGCTTAAAAGAATATGTTAGTTCCATTAGTGCTCCTCTATGAGTATATAAAGATAGATTATAAGGCTTGGTTAATGGTCATCCGACCACCACCTCCAATTAAGTGTCACATTAGTTTTTCAACACATCACTTTACCACTAACTTTAGAGTGTGCGATGTGTGCTACTACACAGACCTCAAAATTTTATGGGCCTCAAAATATATACCTTTCGTATAGTTGCAGCCTCAATATTTATTAAAACTTTGCTCAAGTGGGAATGAATGATGAAAAACTCATGAAAGTTTAAGCTAGATTGTTACAATAAATGTTTAGTCGTCATGTTTAGTTATCATATAAGCGGTTTGCATACGCCTCCACTAGGCCAGCTACTACACTGAAAGAGACATGCCTGTTTTTTATATTAATGTAAATAAGAATACACGATTCTCACGAACTTGAATATGTTTTCTTACAAAACATTGATAATATCGGCTCACACGTTATCTTTCAAGAGGTGAATTATTTCATAAACTAAGTTTTTGTTATAAACTCATGGACAAATCCCCACCATCCATCTAGTTTGATCTAATTGTGTGGATTAACCTAAGATTTAATAAGACAACCTCAGTCCATGCTTTTTTTTTGTCCTTTTTGTCTATCTTATTTATTCATTTTTTTCCTTTTTTCTTTTCTTTATTTATTTTTTCTTTTTTTCTTCTTTTTTAAATTCACATTTTTTTTCCTTTAATTCAAGTTTATTTATTTATTATTTTTAATTTGCGTTTTTTTACGTTTTTTTCGTTTTTCATAAATATTCGTCGATTTTTTACATTTTCGTCAGTTTCCATACGTTTTCGTTTGTTTTCATACATTTTCGTCCGTTTTCATACGTTTTCGTCTGTTTTCTTACGTTTTCGCTCGCTTTCATACGTTTTCGTCTGTTTTCTTACGTTTTCACCCGTTTTCATACGTTTCGTCCATTTTAATACATTTTCGTCCGTTTTTATACGTTTTCGTCTATTTTTTTTACGTTTTCGTCTGTTTTCAAACGTTTTCGTCCATTTTTATACGTTTTTGTCCGTTTTCATACGTTTATATACGTTTTTATCCGTTTTCGTCTGGTTTTATACGTTTTTGACCGTTTTTATATGTTTTCGTCCGTTTTCATACATTTTCGTATGTTTTCAGGCCTTTTTGTCCGTTTTCATACGTTTTCGTTCGTTTTTTTACGTTTTCGACTGTTTTCAGACGTTTTCGTCTACTTTTATACGTTTTCGTCTGTTTTTATACGACTTCCTTCGTTTTTTGTCCGTTTTCATACGTTTTCGTCCGTTTTATACGATTTTGTCCGTTTTTATATGTTTCCATCATTTTTCACACGTTTTTGTCCGTTTACATACCTTTTCATCTGTTTTCATACGTTTTCGTCCGTTTTCGGATGTTTTCGTCCATTTTTATACATCATTGTCCGTTTTCAAACATTTTCGTCCGTTTTCATACGTATTCATCCATTTTCTTACGTTTTCATCTATTTTCATATGTTTTCGTCCATTTCTAAATGTTTTCGGCCATTTTTAGATGTTTTCATACGTTTCTGAATATCGAAAGTATTATTCTTTGATACTCAGAATTCTAAATATCACAAGTGATTTTCAACTAATGTTTTGTAACATGAAAATCACTTGTGATATTCAGAAAATCACAAGTGATATTCAGAAAATCACAAGTGATATTCTAAATATCACAAGTGATTTTCAACTAATGATTTATAACATAAAAATCACAAGTGATATTCTAAATATTACAAGTGAAATTCAACTAATGTTTTGTAACATGAACATCACTTGTAATTTTCTAAATATCATTTGCGATATTCTGAATATCACTTGTGATTTTAATGTTACAATGCATTAATCGAATATTACAAGTGATATTCTGAATATTACAAGTGATATTCTGAATATCACAAGTGATTTTCAACTAATGTTTTGTAACATGAAAATCACAAGTGATATTCTGAATATCTCAAGTGATATTCAGAAAATTACAAGTGATATTCAGAATATTACAAGTGATTTTCACATTTTTTTTAATTCACGTTTTTTTCACTTTCATACGTTTTCGTTCGTTTTCATACGTTTTTGAATATCACAATTTATATTCAGAATATCACTAATAATATTCTCAATATCACTTGTAATTTTCTGAATATCTATCACTTGTGAATATCACAAGTGATATTCTGAATATCACTTGTGATATTCTGAAACGTATGAAATCGTCTGAGAATGGCCAAAAACACATAATATCAATTGTGGTACTCAATATATCACTTGTGATATTCAGAAAATCACAAAATATGACATGTGATATTCAGATAATCACTTGTGATATTCCGAATTTCACTTGTGATATTTAGTATATCACTGGGGTGATATTCCGAATATCACAAAATATCACTTGTGATATTCTGAAACGTATGAAAACGTCTGAGAATGGCCAAAGATATTGAAAAACGGACAAAAATGAATGAAAATGACGAGATTATAAGAGAACGGAAGAATATGTATGAAAACGGAAGAAAATATATGAAAGCATAAAAACACGTATGAAAAAGGAAGAAAACGTATGAAAAATAGGACGAAAACGAAAGAAAACGGATGAAAATGGACGAAAACACAAGAAAACAGATGAAAACGCAAGAAAACGGATGAATAAGTATGAAATAGACAAAAACACATGAAAGTGTAAAAACACGTCTAAAAACGGATGAAAATGTATGGAAAATGAACGAAAACAGATAAAAACGAATTAAAACGTCTGAAAATGGACGAAAACGTGTATAAACGTATGAAAACGGACGAAAACAAATTAAAACGTCTGAAAACGGACGAAAACGTGTATAAACGTATGAAAACGGACGAAAACGTAAGAAGGTGAAAAAAAAACTTGAATTAAAATAAAAAATGTGAATTTAAAAAAAAATACACGTGAATTAAAAAAAACGTGATTTTTTTATAAAAAAGAACAAAGAAAAAAAGTGAATTTAAAAAATGTTTATTAAAAAAAACTTGAAAAAAAAAACGTGAATAGAAAAGGAAGGACCAAGAAAAAAGAAAAAGAAAAGAAAAAAAAAAGAAGCAAACATTGACTAGAAAACAAAAAAGACAAAAAAAGAAGAAAAAAAAAAGCCACGTGAAGGGCTAAAAAAGACCAATAAATAAATAATGAATAAAAAGAAAAAGAAAAAAGATGTGAATAAAAAGTAAGAGAAAAAGACAAGAAAAAAAACATGGACTTAGGTTTTCATATTAAATTTTAGGTTAATCCTCACATTAGATCAAATTAGATGGATGGTGGAGATTTGTCCCTTATTATGTAACAAAAACTTAGTTCATAAATAAACTTTTCTCTATCTTTCAAAGAAAATACGTGAACAGTAATGTTTACTTAAAATACATTTAAAATTACATGGGAGTTATTTTTACGGGCTCAACGGGTAGCACGTTAAGAAATTTGAAAAAATTCTTATATTGAAATGAATTCAAAAACTTTGTTACTGAAAGAATTACCTAGATTTTGTTTTTTCCTGAAATATGTTGTTAATTTATGGATTTAGCCCATCTTTTAATGATGTTTCTTTAGTCATGCTATTACAAGACGATAAGACTAGTTGGTAAAAACCACGAGAAGTTGAGTATCTTTGAAATAAAATATGTTGGCGTGATGGACATTGATATTTCAGGCATAAATGACATAACGTTACGATCACTTGTATCTTATTTGATCAGTATAACACGTAAATGGCTTCAAACTTATCATTACTTGATTTCAACATGAAATGTGATGAATTGATGATCCATCTTTATAGGGAAGTGATTTGCACACTCCCAAAAATGATTGGCACACTCAAATTTTGAGTGTGTTGACATTGATACCCTTACATTGTTTGGAGTTATTCTTATCCTATAAGGGTATAAATGTCAACACACTCATATTTTGAGTGTGCCAAGGGTATAAATGTCAACACACTCATATTTTGAGTGTGCCAATCATTTTTAGGAGTGGGCAAATCACCTCCCATCTTTATACAGGGAAAAAAAACTTCTAACTAACTTACATAATATTTACATGAAAGACCTTCCACTATTAACTATTTACATTCTGGGCCTTGCTCTTTCTTTTATAAATAGAGTGTCTATATTCGAAAGTGTCTCACCAGAACTTTTATTTCTTTCTATGTGCTTCCAACTTTCCCCTCAACAACACGCTCACTTTCTCACAAACATACACACATCAACGACGTGTTTTATTTTTCTCACAAACATCAACGACGTGTATTGCTCATTGGAAACCACCAAACCAACGATTTTAATGCCGACGTCAAAACCATGTAGGCGGCCTGACCTTTTCAAACTTGTGAACAGATCACGTGGTCTGAGAAGTTTCATCATCTATAGTTTCCAATCGCATATTAACCACAAAAGAACAAAATTAGGGGCTTTTAATAACTACTAGAGAACTGCTAACCAAGGTCTTGTATTAACATCGATGGTCTAGACTAATTTATCGATGAAAATTCTCAGACCATGTGATCTATTCACAAGTTTGAAAAGGCCAGGCTGCCTGCTTGGTTTTGACGTTAGCATTAAAAGCATTGGTTCGGCGGTTTCCAATGAGCAATACACGTTGGCTGCACCTTATGGGTATGAAACTCAAGATATATGTTTGTTATTGGATAATTTTTATCGCAAAACATCTCATATTTGGGTTTTTGTGTCATCATATTTCACTTATCAATAGATATCTCCACCATCTATGTTGTTACCTTCTAGTCATCCTTGTCCATCTCACTATTTCACTCATACATGCTACTTCATTGACCTTTTTTTTTTTTTTTTTTTTTTTTTTTAATAATGTCATGGGTGAAAAGAAAAAGATTGTACAATTCATTTAATTCACATTACTCTGATGTCAGCGTTGATTCTAGTTGAGTACAATGCAGTCTTAATAAATGGCATGAAAAACAAAATAAGGTAACAACAATTCTGTAAATGCACATAGGCATCTATGCTATTTGCATATATGTATGCTAATACCATAGTGTAGAAAGTGAATATTTGAAACGAAGCAGCAAAGAATAGCATAGTGTTGGATCCATTTTATTTATTTATTTATTTTTTATGTTGAAACCATACTTGAGTAACTAGTAGAATCCTAGTTTCTCAAATAGTTGACGTAGGCCTATGTTGAAAACAATATCATTTGAGTTAACAAAGAATGACAGCAACTTATTCGGAATTGCATAAACTGGTCATGATTGTTCATAAATGTAGAATCTCGGCATTATGACACTTGGTTGGTTCCAAGAAAAACCATCTTTGAGTTTAACTTTGACCCCAATGTATGCCTATAGTTGTTCATATACCTATCTATACTATCTATAATGAAAAAATGGTCAAAAGTGAAATGTTGAGCTTTCAACAATAGTCAAATAAGAGAGAAAGTTAAATGTAATTAATACTCTTATTAAAACACCCAATACTTAGAAGTACAATTATTTATTCACATTGTACAACCAAATTAAAGCATATCTACCAAATTAAATACAACCAATCAAACACAAATCGAGTTGACCCGGGACGCTTCAAACCCGACGGGTTGACCCAGTTTAATTTGACCCATTTTCGACTCAACCTAGTAAGTTGACCCGGTTTAACTCGACCCATTTTTCGACCGGAACGGTTCAACCGGTTGAACCAATTGGTCAAACCGGGTTGCAAAACATTATCAATTACTTAAAAAAGTACAATGATTTATTCACATTGTACAACCAATTAAAAACATATCTACCAAATTAAATACAACCAATTAAAACACAAACCGGGTTGACCCGGGACGCTTCAAAACCCGGCGGGTTGACCCAGTTTAATTTGACCCGTTTTCGACCCAACCTAGCAAGTTGACCCGGTTTAAATCGACCCATTTTTCGACCGGAATGGTTCAACCGGTTGAACCACCCTGGTCGATCCGGGTTTCAAAAATTATCCATTACTTAAAAGTACAATGATTTATTTACATTGTACAACCAATTAAAACATATCTACCAAATTAAATACAACCAATTAAAACACAAACCGGGTTGACCCGAGACGCTTCAAACCCGGCGGGTTGACCCAGTTTAATTTGACCCGTTTTCGACCCAACCTAGCAAGTTGACCCGGTTTAAATCGACCCATTTTTTGACCGGAATGGTTTAACCGGTTGAACCACCCTGGTCGAACCGGGTTTCAAAACATTATGTTTAATTCTTAAATCTTCAAACTGTTATTATTTTTCGTTTATAACCTATAAACTTTTTTTTATCAATAAACTATTTGTCGCTATAAAATCCCGTTGCTATACACGGGTACTCGTCTAGTTAGAAAAATATAAGGGTGTCACTCATGATCACATATCTCATCCATACTTCACTACCCACCAATAATATTATTCCACCTCACGCATGCTTCATTCATGCCTCACTATATTTTTTTAGTAGCAACTATGATCACATGACTCACTTAATTTTATTTTTTTATTTTTTATATTCATTATTATATTAAACAATATAATAAAAACATAATATTTCATTAATAATTAAAAGAAAATTACATAAAAAAGAAAAAAGAAAAAGGAAATAACTAGTCATTGATATCGTTGTTTGTATCGGGAGGACCAAAAAACGAATGCCAAATCTACAAATCGTTTGAAGCGACAACTTCAAGCATAATAATCGGGTATTGGTGATCACCTTGCTTATATTGCCCTTTCAAATGTCTATGACAATTTCGCCAAACGAAATGTGTACAATCAATGCTACTAAGCATTCCAGGAATGTGATGCTTTTCTTCATTTGCCTTTAATAAGTGTGCAACGTCATGGGATGTCGGCCTATGTAAGAACTCTCGACTAAATAATTCAATAATCGCATGGAAAAAATGATCAAGGCATTCTCCTATAAAAAAAATATAACGAAAACTTAAAAAAGAAAAATAACGAAAACTTTATAAAAAAACTATAATGAAAACTTTATAAAAAAAATATTAAGTAGCAAAAAATGAGAATGTTAACCTGACGTTCTTCGTACCATGTTTAAATAGTCATCACATCTATCCGGAGGTTCACCTGTTGCGAGTTGCCGAATGGCCGATGTGCATTTTTGTAACGCCATGAAACTTTTTCCCCCTCGCGTCTTGTCCCTCTTGAAACCATTCAAATCTCGCTTCAACATCACCAACAATTCTTAAAAACAAGCTTTTATTCATATGAAACATATCACGAAAAACATGGTCGGGAAACTTTGGTCGTTCGATGAAATAGTCGTTCATTAAAGTTTGTAAGGCTTTTTCACGAAAACGGGTGACAGACTCCCGAGTTTTTAGAGCTTGCCGTGTCTTCAATGGAATCGTACACAGCTAAAAAGGTTGATAGGGTATTACCGGATAACAATAGTTCGGAAGAGTCGGCGAGAATAAATTACTCGTCAGATGAAGAAGAGGAGGATGAAAACATTGTAAAAAAGATTGTTTATGTGAAAATATGTGAATTGTTTGTGTGAAATATGTGAATTGTTTGTGTGAATTGTAGGTAATTTATAAAGTTTAATGCCGAACGGTCAAATCCATCCCAACGGTCCAAAATTTAATTGCCAACGTCTCTTTTGTCTTCCATGTCGTTGAAGCAATGTTTGCCGCTCCCATCCATACCACAGCCACACCGCACCACTGGCAGTGGTGTTGCCGCTCGGTGTGAGCCCATACCGCATCCAAACCGCACCTAGTTAGATTGTAACTGATATTTAGTAAGTCGAATCATTAATAGTTGACTACAATATGTGCGACATGGCAATTTTTGAGCATGCATTAAGGCCTAAGGGGGTCTCATTTATAATATAATGTTATAAATACCTGCTCTTGTATGATGGTTATTAATGTGTTTAATCGGTAAGAGGTCGTGTATGAGTTGTTGAATCTTGCGAAATTTGGCCGAACAGAAAACAAGCGACATTTATGTATGGTCCGCGGAATAATGCACGTAATATAATGTGGCCTGCCTTAAGTTCTATTTTCGCTATAAATGATTAAAAAAAATAATAAGATTTTCTTGATTTAAATTGGTTTATTTGGTTTTGACCGTTTTGTCTTCTTACGCAAATGGAAATTATTAGATTTGATCGTGACCGAAATTTCATCTTTCTTTGTTGCTCGTTGGAAGAGTTTCTTGAATGCAGGCCACAAGTATGAGGAGTGCTTGGCAAAGTTACATAAATTTGCATCAAAATTAGTGGCAGATGATAAATGTTTTTAAAATCAACAGAGTACATGAGATAGAAGTGATTGAAATCAAAGTTTATGGTTCATGTGTTTTCAAACCACAATTATTGAATGATATAGTTTGAAGCATTATGATAAATGTTTTTAAAATGGGTGAGTTAGGTAATGGGTCAGAATGAATTAGGTTTGTTGAAAGTTGCACGCTCGTCACTTTGCTTAGTGTTCAGAGCATAAAGATTCAATTTAGGGGGTCTTTGTTTTAGCTTATATAGCCGGCTTATGGCTTATTTATTTTTGGGCTTATGTTTCATAAGCTCATTTTTTGTGGCTTATTTTGAAAGTTTTCGGCTTATATAAATTTATTATTTTGAAAGTTTTTTGCTTTAATATTATTTTGCTTTGTTATCAAATCCCATGGATTAGCTCTTGTTTGTGTCATTTTGGAGGGTGTTGTTTTAAGTGAGAACTTGAGGTTGATTAACAATTATAAGACCATCTGCTTAAAGTGAGACACTTCAATTTTTCAAATGCTTCGCTCTCAATATCTCGTTGTGGTGTCTTTCATATTCTATACTACCTGGTTGATGGGCATATTCAAAGTGATTGTTACAACATTAAAGGATCATATAAATCACTAAAGTGATAGAATTGAGACTGTGAGTGCTTTGGCACTTTATAACATTTATCATTAGCGAATAGGCGTGTCTCTCTTAGTGCACTTCTTATCTGCTTAAATCTATTGGTTACAACTTAAATTACAATTATTAAGTTATTTCTCGGACTGAGTTGTTAGAGTAGAGTTATTGCTCACTCGAAAACATCCTTAAACTAGTGATCCAGTAGACATTTGGAACAAACTTGGTCAGGTAAAACCAAATGATGTTAAAGTTTAGGGCCGTTTGGTTGCTTCTTTTTACTTTCAAGTAATACTTTGATTGTCGATATCAATTGTTTGGTACGCCAGGGAATGGAATTAAAGTGGGTCAACTCACAAAAATATGATTCCCTTCAATGAACCTATCTTTGTACGATTCCCAGCTCTATGTGACCCCACCATACACACATATTCCTTAAATATAATATTTAAATACAATATAAAATTAATAAATTATATATAATAATATATATAATAATATATTTTCTCTCTCTTACTTTTTCCTCAAATCTTTCAAACTTTTCCCAAATCCAAATCTAATTCCAATCCTACTTGCGAACCAAAAGCACCCTTAGTTCTTTTTTGGGGGATTGGAAAGTATTATTTTAATGCATTAATTGGTAAGTTAGTTTTTTAAGTAATGTACTAGTTTCGGGTTTTGAAATTGTGATTTGTTTATAATGTGTTGTTTACGATTAAGATTTGGTTTACTTAGTCTTGTTTAGTTTAGGGTTGTTTAGGATTGCTTAGAGTGTGTTTAGTTGCGGAAAAATGAGGCTCTTTTACGGAAAATTTTGTAAAAAAACTGGAAACATGGAAAATTTGTTCATTTTGATTGTTTTCTGGAAGTCTGGAAACAACCTAATTCACTGAAGAATAAGTGGTTGTACTGAAATAAATTGAACAATTTTTGGTACTTTGTCGTTTTCTTTGTGTCTTGTAGACTGGTCGTTGCCGGGTATTCTTTTTTGGGCAATTGTACTACTGAAACACATCTCGTGTTAAAGAAGCGTGAATGATGTGATACCTTATGATTTCTGGGTGTGTTGTATTTGCAAGTGTTTGTTATACTCCTCATTTTAGATTTTGATGTATGTTAATTTTGTTATGAACTTATTAGCAAGTAGCTATTTTAATTTCACCTTGAATGATTTCAAGACTTGTTCTTAAATGTTCAATCAATAGAAGCTATGTAGTGTTCTCCCAAATTGGAAAAAGATCATTTAAATTTCAAGTAGATGTAACATTTAAAATTTAAATCAATAAAAGCTATGTAGCGTTCAATCAAAATAGAAGCTATGTAGTGATCTTAAATGTTCAATAGAATCTGTCTGTAACTTAAAGGTAATTAGGCTTCACAACTATGTATTTGTCTGAATTACTGATTCAACAGTATAACGTTTAAATCCGTATCAAATGCGATTTTATGGGAAACTTCAAAATGGAAACCATCACACATTTCATAAGTTTGATTACATTTTACAAGTCATTTACATGATTATATTTCAAACTAAAAAAAAAAAAAAAAAACGTTCCTTTTCAACAAGTAGTTTATCTAGGAACTAGGATAGCATGACTCAATCAAAAGCTCTAAGCAATGTAAAAGAGAAGGTAAAAGAGAAGTTGACACCTCCAGCTTCCTAATGGATAGCCACTCTTTTCCAAATGAGCATAATTGAAGCCTTGAAGGTGACATTTCCTTGGTTTGAGATGGTGGCAAATGTACGTGGTTCAAAAATCTTCGTTGTTTTGAACCCTCACCTTGAAATTTTTATCACTCAAGTTTAAATGAGCCTTTGAACTAAAAGTTTAATATAACTATGTTATCATTAACTCAAGCTTATAATGTACTTAACATAGTTTCTTTACTTGAGTATCAACAATTACTAGTAATATTTATATGATCATAAATTTTAATATAAAGTTTCACTATATATACTCTCAAATTTCAAAAAATATAAACTCTGTTTCACATAATGATAGGCAGGGACCGGTCTAGGTCTAGGTTATGCAGTGGGAATGCACTCGGAAAACTTCCGGTAATGTTAAATGAGGAAATACCCTATTTGACAAAAAATAATGAGCACAATGACATGGCGCTTCTTGATTGGTGCATTTTCTCAAAGTTTCTCTCTCTTCTCTCTTATTAAACCAATCACTTCCTTACACATCATTGCCATGTCATTGTGTGGTGATTTTTTTGTAAAGTGTATGTGGTTGTAGCATTGCTCAAAAATAATTGTGCATACCCTTTAAAAATGGTGAAAAAAAACTGGAGCTAAGTACTAATCTAGGACAAAATCTTTTTTTTTGGTCCCCATCTTGGTCACTTTTTGAGTAAATTCCACAAATGGTCATGCACATCTACGCAACTCCGCAACCTATCTCAGAACATGACACGTGTACATTTTATGGGGCCCACACCAACTACTAAAAATACTCAACCGGCGGCTACTCAACCGGCGGCTACTCAACCTAACAACTGAAAAGACCGATCATCTTTATTGGGAAGGTATAAATAACATTTTTTTTTATTTTACTTTATTTTTCTTGTATTTGATTTTTATCTTATTTGATATAATGTTCAGAAAACTTAAATGAATAACACACATTGCCACAAACTCATCAAAATAATTTTTTGATTCCTTCAGTTTTTCCAATGAAACCATTGGTAAGTTATATTTAGTGTTTTTTTGTGCGTTTAAGAATTTTTGGGTTTATTTTGTGGATTCCAATTAAACCCATCTGCTCATTCTGGGTTTATTATTATTCGAATAAATTTGTGAGTAGCCGTTTTTTTCGATGTTTATTTTGTGGATCTGCTCAATCTGGGTTTATTATTATGCGAATCAATGATTATTAGTCTTATTGTTTAGGTTGCTTATGATAATGAAATCATATAAAGTCATTCTCAGGTAGATTAGGCTTATTGTTTAGGTTGCTTGTTAATCTGGGTTTATTGGGAAGCATTAGATTAGCTTATAAGCATTAGATTAGCTTATTGTGTATCTGTTTGGTACATCAATTAGTTTAGTTTTTAAGTTTGATATAGATGTATTTGTTTGATCATAAAACTCAGTGGTAACTTAAATAAAAGTCAGCTTATAACAACATTTTAAGTCACATAGATTCAATAAAATTTCATTTTAGTCAAAGTTGCATCAAATTTTAAATGTCAAAAATACTTTGTACCCAGTTTTTGAGTAAAGTACTGATTGGAAATAACATTGAAAAATACTTTGTACCCAGTTTTCATTAGTTGTCTGTTTTTAAAAGGGTGTTTGGATTGGACTGTGTAAGGTTTCTTAGTTGGTTGTAGTGGTTGTAACTTGTTTTCAAGCTTTTTGAAAAGCTCCACAGTAGTGCTTTTAGGATTAGTAATAAAATTGAATCTCAGTAGTGTTTAGCATAGCTTATTTTACCTTAAAAAATTGTTCATTTCACTTCTCCATACTGAGTCATCAATATAATCACACCATTTTCAATAGTTCATACCTAGTTCCTTAGTGGGCCCCACTCTTAGCTTATTGGCTTTTTGGAATCCCAAATAAGCCATCTTGCTAGTTCAGGCCTTGTTTTGTCATTAAGAGGTTATTTCAGACATAGTAATCAGTGCTTATTAGTTGTTCATTTCACTATTAGTGTTCTGAGTTTTCAGGTTTTTGTCAAAATTTATACAAGCTTATCTAGCTTATTTGTGGGAGTTAGTGCTTAATTCTTGGCTTATTTTGTAGCCATACTGCTTATCTTCATATTTCATGGTTAAGTTTGGATCCCTGATCCATAGTGTGGTCCCCACACTAGCCTGCAAGTTACCAATTCACCCTGCATATCTGTGAACCCAGGTCTATTTGGCTTATTTCATAAGCTTATTTTGCTTATTGACCCCTGACCCCCCTTGTGGCCCCCACAGAGGGCTGCAAGTAGTTGCATTATTAGTAAAGTTAGCTTAAAAAAGTTAATTCTTAGCTTATAACAACATTTTAAGTCAATAGATTCAATAAAATTTCATTTTAGTCAAAGTTGCATCAAATTTTAAAAGTCAAAAATACTTTGTACCCAGTTTTTGAGATGAATTCAATTGCATGTGTAGAGTAAAGTACTGATTGGAAATAACATTGGAAAGTTGATTTGAACTCTCTGGTGATGCATTGCATCATGGCTGCGTCCCTGTGATCATTGCAAACCACTATGATCTCCCGTTTGCTGACATATTAAACTGGAAAAGCTTTTCGATAATCGTTGCCACATTAGACATTCCATTTTTACAAAGGATCCTAACAAGTATAAGCTCAGATGAGTATACTAAGTTGCACACGAACGTACTTGAGGTTAGAAAACATTTCTGTTGGCATGTTATCCTTGTTGATTATGATGCTTTTT
Organism: Artemisia argyi; assembly: GCA_030686995.1. Taxonomy (NCBI): domain Eukaryota; kingdom Viridiplantae; phylum Streptophyta; class Magnoliopsida; order Asterales; family Asteraceae; genus Artemisia; species Artemisia argyi. Next base: position 124,274,316 of record CM060684.1, read on the forward strand.
ACATGGTTATGTATGAGTTATGGCTACGTCGAAGCTCTGTTAGGGTCCCATTGAGTTAGATGTTAATGTGTAATTCTAGTGGTATGATATTTCTATTTCTTTATTCGTTGTAAATATTTTAGTTATAACATGATTTTTTTTAGCTAATGTGGTTTTATATGGCTGACAAGTAGTTTTGAGTGTTAGGATAGAACTCCTTCCTTGCCTATTTGACAAGTAGTTTTGAGTGTTATTCTAGAATATTTGCTTATTTTAAGTGCTTATCTTAGTAAAATATGCAAATAAAGAGTTTTTCCCTAACACAAAAAAAGGCTTATCTGCAGTCCCAAACATCCTCTAAATAAGTAGATTGGTATGATATGCAGATAAACAATCCCAAACACCCCGCCTGTTACTTTACAAAACTTGCACATTGTTTTCAGTAACATTGGAAAGTTGATTTGAACTCTCTGGTAGCTTAAACTTTTGATTAAAAAAGAAAATTCACTTTTCAAACTCATTTGCTCGCCCAAATTTAAGCCTAAAGTTACTGAGTTGAACAGTCACTTCCCCTGCACCAGCAGTTTTTTGAATTTTTCTAGGCTAGATTTAATTGTGCAATTGATAATTTATGATAGGGCTTTTGGGGTTTCTAGCATCTCATTTGGTCAGACAACATATTGCCCCCCTTACTTTCTACTTTTCAGCTTATTAGATCAGCTTAATTGATCCTGCTAGTGTAGTGATTGTAACCTATAAGCTGATTGATATTAGAACCTGAAAGCTTAAAACCTAGTTTTTTGAAACAGCATTGCTTATTTTTGTCTTGATTTGTTTTGTTAATTTAGGAATATCATGCGAGGGTCCACGTTAGAAGAAAACTCAGTTACTTTCCGTTAATCAAAGACAGACTAGGTTTGGAACGTTGTGAATTGTTTAGGTCTACATATTTCGGACCGTGGCTTGATTTGACTTACGTTGACAATGAGGAGGATCTTATCCATTACATGCTTCAGAAGCAAGTCTTCTCTGATAATGAACATTATGATTTGCCACTCATATACGATGTTAATGAACATTTGATTCACTTTGGTCGTCGTGAATTTTGCCTCATTACTGGATTTAAGTTTGGGATTGTCAGTTTCCGTAAGTTTAGGGAGGGTGATATCAGTTTTCGTGATCGAGTATTTCCGGAGAAGATAGGCAGGTATGTTAAAAACATAGATCTTCTATCTGTGATTGAGGATGAAGAGCGTTTCACGAAACTATCAGATGAAGACTCGATACGAGTTTGTCTTTTGTTATCTTTGGAAGTTATGTTTATGGGTCGTGAGTTAGGATCTGTTGTTGAAGATGTATTTCTAAGAATGGTAGATAATCTTGAAGCTTGGAATGAGTTTCCCTGGGGAGAACACATCTGGCGGGAGTTATATGATGCAATTTTAAATGTTAACTCTAAGCATAAGAATGCTCACCATAAATCATTGGAAAAAAACCCAACCTTTGTTCCATCGTATTCATTGTCTGGATTTATCTTATATTTCAAGGTTAGCATTTTTAGGCAGACACTTTTCTATGTATTTCATTGTAAAAAAATTGTGTGTGATTTGACTTTTTTACATTCACTGTTTGTAGATATGGATTCTAGAGTCTTCATCTCAGACAGATCGTTGGTGGAGTAAGGATCCTGATGTGATCCCGAGAGGCTGTGCCTGGTCGAAGCATCATCCATTTCAAAAATGGGAGGTATACAGTCAACTATTTCCTCAGGTTAGTTAATGCCTTCTCACCTTAATACTTATTTTTATTATATATATATATATATATATATATATATATATATATATATATATATATATATATATATATATATATTTTGACTAAATTTTATTTGCTTTTAACAAAAATTATTGTATATTTTCCTTAGGCCAAAAATCCAAACTTTGAAATATATCCTAACTATGCTGAGGGCCTATCAAAATGGTTTAGAGAAAGCCAAAAATTTATTAAGTGGTACACACCGAGAGCTCCTCCACCTGTTCAATGCGGGGGGCTTGTTGGTGATTATTTAAAAAAATTATCATCAGCTCGGGGTAAGGTTAATGACAGAGAGGCACATCCAGTTAGGCAGAGTTGTAATTGTGGGTTTCGGGTTAAGGCTTTGGAGCATTTGTGCGAGAGGTTGTTGATTCTACCTAAAGAGATTGAGAGTTTGAAGGAACGCGTCTACAAAATGGAATCTATTATACATGTTAGTTTTGACAGAATCCCTTTTCTATATATATGCGCCTAGATAATTCATGTCTAATTATCATGTTTTTTAAAATACTTTTTTATTATGCAGTATATTACTCGGAAAACAAAAAGCACATCCGGAGCAGAAAGTGACCACATCTATTCAAAAGGTAAATCCCACGTAAAAAGTTCATGAAGTCACTTGATAAAAAAAATGTTGTTTAGTAAGACAAGGTGTTTACATTATCGTTACAGGATAATGTGGATTGTGATATGGGTGACGAGTATTGTAGTGACTTAGATGGAGAATTCTTTGAACTTTTTAATTCGCCTATTAGAACATCCAACAAAAACGCTGGAAATGAATGGGATAATCTAGCACATAAAGTTCATGAAGTCATTGTAGATGGTTTGGATTATCTATCACAGCAAGCTTATGAGGTAATTGATTTCTATAACTTTTCATTATTATTGTATTATAACTTGTTTCATAACTTGTTTTATAAATTTTATCAGAACGGTGTGGTTAACGTTGACAAATTATCTGACGAAGATTTATCTGAGGTAAACACTTAGCTATTGAAATTGTTTGTGGAATTAAAATTGTATATATCTAACAAATATATTTGTAATGTAATTATAGGATGGTTGTGTGAAAGCTGAAAAGCAAGCGGCTGAGATTCATAGGCAGGCAAAACAAAGGGAACAGAGGTCGAAATTTATTTTGGAAGAAGAAAATAAAATGAAGAGTATAGAGGTTAGTAATTCCAGTCATTAGTCGTTTTGTTTGAGTGACATGAAATTTTGTTTAATCCACTTCATCAACTTGTTATTTTTACAACAAGGTCTTGAATGTACCAAGTCACTTGAAGCTTGCTCTACAGTGATGTGGAACAACCAAGCGGAGGTATGTTAATGTGTTGAGGTCGCAGTTGGAAAGTCCATATACAGATTCAAAAGTTCCGAGTATGGATGAGCTAAGAAAACGTAAGAATGTCCTTCATCCATTCATGATTGATAGGTGTGAAGATCTACAACCGTGGGAAGAGGTATATCATTTTTTATTTTTTTATATTTTATTTTATTTTTTTATTTTTTATTTTGTTGTATAGTTTTGTGTTTGTGTTTTTTTTTGTCCCAATTGACATTTATAAATAAATTTGTAATGTGTTATGTTTAGGACTCAAGTCGACGATGGAAATGTATCGATAAAATCTTCTGTGGTTTTGAGTTGGATAATTTTATGTTTACCTCTAGCCATACTTGTTGCAAGTTTCCTTGGTATAATGACATTACTGTGGATCGTACTTTCTGGGAAGCTTTACTTTGCTGTGATGAGAAACGGATTGGTTGGTTACTTGACGAGGTAAGTAAAAATATATATTGTAATCTTTGAATATTTGGTTTTCTGCAAACATTACAATCTTTGAATATTCGGTAAAACTATATGTTAAATTATCATTGACTATTTGTTTTATTGCCTACAGCACATTGATCTTTGGGTATGGTACATGTGGTATTTCAGAGATTCTTCTGCAGATTGGTCAATGGTTAGTTGTTACTTTCTAACTCTTCTACTTCAACACTCAATGCCACTGTTTTATGCAAGCGATGAAATTTACCCAATTGCATGGAAGAATGTTGAACAGGTATTTATCGGTAACCCATCTTTTATCATATAATGGTTTAAATATGTGGAAACTATAAATTTTATTCGTAAACATTGTAGGTCTTCATTCCGATAAATGAACCCAAGTAACATTGGTCGCTTGCGCATTTTCACATAAAATCTGGAGTAGTTACATTCTATGATAGTGAAGGCTATCATGAACCTGAAACTCGACCGTGGTATTTGAATATGAGAAGGTGTTTAGAGTGTAAGATTCCTGCAATTCTAGAGCAGACTGATGTGTTTGGAAGCAAAGGAATCAATCCCCTAGAATATAGCATTAAGTTCAAGAATGCACATAACATCCCGAAGCAGGGCGGGATATTTGGTGATTGTGGCGTCTTTGTCTGCTTATTTCTTTACAGGTTAGTTTGTTTGTGATACGTTTTAGGTAAGATAAGTCATTCATATAGGTGAATCGCCTAGGATAGTTAGAATTTCACTTAAGGGATAGTTAGAATTTCACTTAAGGGGTTACTAGCTTTGATCAATGACAAAGCCAGTATCATGCACAATGAACACCATACTTCTAAACAGATCAATAATTATATCAAGGATAAACATCTTGATTCCAGATACATACAGAAAAAATGTTCTCCAGCAACTCATTGAAGCGTGGATGATTCCTGAAAGGTTGAAAAACCTCCTGCCTGTGCATAATTGCATAAATCACCTGCCATATATAAGATGGTATTGAATGTCAAATAGGCAAATGTAAGGATTTTATAAACACTAAAAAGTAAAAACTACATCGATAATATTAAAGGTGGCAAATTCAATCCATTTAATTATTAACGGGTTAATTTGGGATGTGTTTCATGTAACATGGGTCAAATGGGTCGAACAAAAAGATTGCAAAAAGAGGAATGTGTCAAATGGGTATAAAACCTCCAATAGTCTTATTCTACAGCATAAAACCTCGTAATATGGCTTTGTCATCTTAATTAGCATCTATCAAGTGATTTCTAATGATAGTTTTCTTGAAGCTAAGGTACCTGTATTAGACAACACATGCGAGATAAGTATAATTTCATCATGTTTCAAACACACATGAATAACATTATACAACTAAAACTGGTGATTCTTTATTGCAAACAGGGTCACTAAACTTTGCATTACTTTTTCGTATATTAATATCTACAATGTATCTAAGATTGTTAGTTTAGCTAGAACAATAGTTTGAGAGTCCATAAACATTTTTTTAGAATATTTGTTTTTTTTACCAGTTTTTGAGAGGCCTAAAATGGACTTGTTGGACATATTTCTGACCCGTTTTTTACCCGTTTTTATTTTCTATACAGGTTATCTCATGGGATGCCGTTGGCTGTTGAAGATCCAGTCCAGACAGCTCTTGCATATCGAGAACAGATGGCCCGTTTCTATTTCAAACACAAGATATTTGTGTAGGTTTTTAAATTGTGTACTAGATGCAAACAAATGGTTCGTCTTTGTATTTTGCGAACAATTGTGACCTGTTTCACTGTGACAATTTGACTGTTTTATGACACTACTTATGTTTAACGGGTGTTCCTATCTGCCAACTTTAAGTTTTATGACTGCTTGTGTGTTGACTAATAGGCTATTTACACATGTTAAAGAAAAGCTTGCAACTTTCATTGATACGAACTGCTGTTTTACCATACATATAAAAATCTAAAGTATCCCACCCTACGGGTCACCTAAATTAACAGCTTCGACATAATCTGGCCAAATTTGTTGCGAGTGGACTTGTCCTTCTTGTGAGCTTGGCATTCCTTGTTGTGAGTAGAAGTGTGCTTGTAGTTGTTGTGAGTAGAATTGTGCCTGTGGTTGTTGTGAGTACACTTGTGGTTGTGCTTCTTGTGATCTTGCTTTAGCAGATACCTTTCCCTAAAAATTGTCCAAGTCAATTTAGGAATTTAGGAATTTAGGAATGAAACTATAAAAAAAAATGTTTCTATACAATGAATTAAGGTGTAACTTACTTTTTTCTTTGGCAATGTTTCTTTACAACTTTGTCGAGTGTGTCCAATATTTCCGCACCTTCCACACTTGACTGGTACCGGTTCCTCACCTTAAGATCTAACCCGATCTTTGTTCTTCGGTCTACCAGATTGGGGTTTAACCATAACTGGTGGTTTAACAACTTTCAAGTAATTAGGACACTGCCAACCCGAAACTTTTCCAACAGGAAATACCAAACCCATGTATGTAGCTTTAAGCTCTATTTTCTGAAACCGGTCGCTTGCCAAATGATTAAAATCCATCATTCCCATAACTCTACAAGCCGCTAAAACATGACCACAAGGCAAGGCAGACATTTGCCACTTGTTACATGTGCATGTACGTTCGTCTAAATCCACCGTATGGATTTTTCGATGATCATTGAATTCGTACATCCTGTTGACAAAAATGCCGGCCACAATCCAATTAGCGCTCTTTATCATTCGGTCCTGAATTTTTGCAGTTGCCCAATCACTTAGTTCACCTAATTTTGCATCTGAATAAAATAATATTCATTAATAAGTAGTCATAACGTTAAATATGCAAAATATTTATCTTCGAAAAAAAAACAAACAAAACAAAAATCGTACCTTTATATTTCTCCCGACGATTGCAGTACCACTCTTGGACAAGTCGATTATACCACTCCATAAGGTTAGTGATGGGTACTCTTCGAACATTTCTTGTTAACGAATTGATTGACTCTGCGTTGTTAGACGTCATGTAATTGTAACGATTACCAGCGGAATATGCCCTAGACCACCTTTCAACGCCAGCTTGTATTAGTTTGTTGTAAGCATCCGGCCTTTTTCCACCAAGTTCAGCTAGCGCCAAATTAAATTCATCGGGTGTGTAAGCTTTACACAGCTTCCAAAATAAAGCCCTAATCTTTTTTCCCTTCAAATTACAATTCATCATGAGATGCCTACAACAATGCCCATGGAATGCATTCGGGAAAACAGATTGACATGCAGATTGTATAGATACATGTCGATCAGATATGATAGTTAACCTTGGATCTTCCCCTATGCATTCTTTCAATTTGGACAAAAACCATGTCCACGATTCCAAAGTCTCACCCTGAGACACACCGGTCGCAATAGGTATAATTTGATTGTTCCCATCCATTCCAACTGCCAGAAGATTTGTTCCAAGGTAAGTGCCTTTAAGATGAGCTGCATCGATTATTAACAATGGTCGCATATGGCACAAAAAGCTTCGAATCTAATTAAAGGTTTTAAACGGTTAGTTATATGATAATAACAGTTACAAAATAAATTTAAATGTTAATTAATATATAAATGCTTACCGCTACACCAAAAGCTATGAAAACCATCTTAAAATGGTCTTCATCATCAGTATCAATATGTGTTACAGTACCTTCATTTGTCATTTCTAAATTATGACAAAAAACAGGCAATTGTGCAAAAGATGCTTTTGGGCAACCTTCAAGAGTATCCAACGCCACATTTTTTGATCTCCATGCTTGTTTGTAACTAATATCGATGTTGAATTCTTGGTTTATGTCATTTTGTATGTCTTTTGCCTTATAGATACGATTGGGGTCTCTGAACTTAGGTACTAGTAAATGACCCAACAAATTTTTCGAAGCATTACGGTGATACTTACCTATTGTTGTTTTTAAACAAGTGTGATGGTCGTTTACTGTTCCTAATTCCCATTGACTATTATATTTGCACTTAGATGAAATTATTTTCCATTTGCAACCAGGATGCACACAAATTACATCATATCGTACCGTGTCTGTTTTTCTTGGCTTAAATTCATAACCATCTAAAAGAGCTTTACGACCAATTGCCCTCATACATTCTTTTTTACTATCAAATTTATCACCCGTTTTTAAGATACATTGACCATGATCATTTTGGCTTCTTGGGGTTTTGATAATAGGTTCTGGATCTGGAGGTTTATGAATGTATTTTAGCGTATTCATTTGCCAATCATGCTCATAATAGTCGTTTTCATAATGGTCGTTTTCATAATTGTCGTTTTCAATAAAATCATTGTCATTTTCGCATTTTTCTTTTTTGGGTAATTGTGCATGATAGTGCATAGTGTATTATGGGTTTAAATAATTTTGAGGCTGAAAATTCTCTTTTTTTGGGTAATTGTGAATTATTGTAAACATTGAATTGTGTGTTTAAATCATTAGGAAATAAAGGAACATTAAGATCGATGCCGAAAGACTTAGAAGAAGAAGGATTTTCCGCAAAGCATTGTTCAATCTTTTTAATAAAAATGGTATGTGGCGTACCTTTCCCTTTGCAAATTTCATTAGCGTAAAATTTCACATCATCATCGTCTACTATGTGGACACACTTTGTACCAACTTTGTAAGTAAACATGATGTTGCACGAATCGTTGAGCTTGAACTTTTTCTTCACAATAGCAACTAGTTGATTGTAACTAATATTTTTTTTTCAACTAACACCAAAAGTTACATCTTCATAAACCAAATATACACTAAATTCAATACCCGGTTCACCCATTATGTTTGATTGATATATAAGTTTAGAATCTATTTTTTTCATATATATATGAGTAAGGGTGGTTGGTAGAAAATTAATTGTCATAATGCAAAAGTGTTATGATACTCGACCATAAGCTGCTACTCGACCAAGATCTACTCGACCATTATGTCTTACATAAATTAAATATGCATTTAAATTTTCATCTACTATATCCCATATGTTGGTAGAAATTTAAATGTTATCAATTAATATTTGTTGTAGAAAATTAATTGTCATAATGCAAAAGTGTTATGATACTTGACCATAAGCTGCTACTCGACCAAGATCTACTCGACCAAGATCTACTCGACCAAGATCTACTCGAACATTATGTCTTACATAAAGTAAACATGCATTTAAATTTGCATATACTACATCCCATATGTTGGTGGAAATTTAAATGTTATCAATTAATATTTGTTGTAGAAAATTAATTGTCATAATGCAAAAGTGTTATGATACTCGACCATAAGCTGCTACTCGACCAAGATCTACTCGACCATTATGTCTTACATAAAGTAAATATGCATTTAAATTTGCATCTACTACATCCCATATGTTGGTGGAAATCTAAATGTTATCAATTAATATTTGTTGTAGAAAATTAATTGTCATAATGCAAAAGTGTTATGCTACTCGACCATAAGCTGCTACTCGACCAAGATCTACTCGACCATTATGTCTTACATAAAGTAAATATGCATTTAAATTTGCATCTACTACATCCCATATGTTGGTGAAAATTTAAATGTTATCAATTAATATTTGTTGTAGAAAATTAATTGTCATAATGCAAAAGTGTTATGATACTCGACCATAAGCTGCTACTCGACCAAGATCTACTCGACCATTATGTCTTACATAAAGTAAATATGCATTTGAATTTGCATCTACTACATCCCATATGTTGGTGGAAATTTAAATGTTATCAATTAATATTTGTTGTAGAAAATTAATTGTCATAATGCAAAAGTGTTATGATACTCGACCATAAGCTGCTACTCGACCAAGATCTACTCGACCATTATGTCTTACATAAATTAAATATGCATTTAAATTTTCATCTACTACATCCCATATGTTGGTGAAAATCTAAATGTTATCAATTAATATTTGTTGTAGAAAATTAATTGTCATAATGCAAAAGTGTTATGATACTCGACCATAAGCTGCTACTCGACCAAGATCTACTCGACCATTATGTCTTACATAAAGTAAATATGCATTTAAATTTGCATATACTACATCCCATATGTTGGTGGAAATCTAAATGTTATCAATTAATATTTGTTGTAGAAAATTACAAATCCTAAAATTCAAACATTTGAAATCCTAAAAATTAAAACATTACAAATCCTAAAAATTAAAACATTACAAATACTATATTTTAGCTGAAACAAGCGTCTCCGTAAACAACGCACCATTGGAACACGTCCAGGAAGTAACGGGATAAAAACAGTCAAACCACATCATCCCAGTATCGATTTCAAAAATCTTTTGAAATTTTGCCATTACAAACCACTTTTTTCCGTTTGTCACATAATGTGTTATTGAGCACCACAAATCGAGGGATATTAGAGGAAATGAGTAGATATGATACCATGTACCTTCTTGAAGGATCCACATGTCAATTTTTATCTCACTATATCCAGTGGCAGCAAACATCACAAGCTCATCTTGTGCATCCACTAAACGAATATGTGAGATTCCATTTTTAGGTATATATGAAAAGTTGATCATATGAAATTGCTCCGATTTTACATCAAAAGAAATCATTAAATGATTAGCTCCAACAACTGACTCGCTAAGAGTGAAATAAATAGTACCACCACACAAAGTACCAGATGACCAATAGAAACTGTTGGTTAGATACTCCGATGGTAGGGTGAGAGGTATGTTTCTCCATGATTCGTCACTCACAGAATACACATTAACAGCAAGTGTGGCATCCCTACGCCTTATGTACAAGACTTTGAAATCATCATGCATGTCGGTGTATAGACCAACTGCATCATGATTATCTTTATAGAAATCGTTGGAATATAGGGGTGGCAAGCGTTTGAAAGAGGTAGTGACTGGGTTCCAAAGGAACAAATCAGATGTGAAATAATTGCAAACACACAATAATCCATTCAAATGTGATAGAATAGAGACAACATTTAATCGATTATCATATGATTGATGATTGAAAGGAATGGTAATGCTTGTGCCCGACCCATAATCATGGGTTTCAAAGTTGATTGGATGAATTGAGCATGTTTGGTGTTCTATTACGAGAACTTTCTGATTAGATGGAATTTCCGAGCGAGATAAATGTGCCTTTACAAATGCGTTTCCTGAAAGTAATTCATTCCATGTCTTTGAAACACTCTTGAAGCGACCAACATCTTTTGGTGTCAACCTTGTTAGTATCCCGAACAAGATCATTTCAGTAGAAAGTTCAGCCATAGTATGTGTTATGTGAAATGTTGAAATGTATGTGTATTTTTTTTTAATTGCTAATACTATTATGTGAAATGTATATATAAATAACATCTTTTTGGCGCAATAATTTTAGTGGGAAAGTTTTGGCGGGAAAGTATTAGGATACTCGACCATAATTCTCTACTCGACCAAGATCTACTTGACCGTTATAGCTTTAATAAACTTCTTACATTTTATGTTTACATTGCAAAAACTTTAGAAGTTTACATCATAAAATGTAACAAGTTTACATCCTTAATGTAACAAGTTTACATCATTCAACGTTAGAAAAAACAAAATAAATTAAAAAACAACACTACTTAATCTTTCATTTCACAGCCACTACAACCAACATCGCTGCTTAAAGAAACCACATCTATGGAGAAAACTTCAACAACATTTTTAATTTTTATGTTAAGATAATGAGCACATGGTTTTGGAGAAAACACAGATACATTTTTCAGTATCAAAACAGCTCCTACTGTAAACTGCTTTTTAAACCTCGGATCATCAACAACTTTGTGATGAATTGTACCCGAGATTAAACCTGAAACGTCTTTCAATGTCACAGTTAGATCACCTAGCACATTTGGAGTACACGACTTGATAATAGCAACAACCTTGTCAAGTTTCCCTTTCTTGATGAATTTTTTAATATCGGTAAAACAACCAATAACGATTCCACCTTCAGCTTTTACATACTCAACCGCGCTAACCCATGGCCCACTTAGAAAATCAGAATCCACTCCCACATCATCAATAACTTTCCTAACATAATCTTGTGTCGCCATTACACCATCATCCACACCGTCTTGAATACCTACAGGATCATGTATTTTCATAACAGGGTTTTCATCATAATTATCAACTCTAGGGAATGTAGATGAGACTCTATTTTGTGTGGTGGCGGAAAGTCGGAGATCGGAGTCATCTATATCAAGAAGTTGTTACCATTCCCAATCTTCGGGTGAATTCATTTTTTTCGTTTGATGGGAATACCCTTTGTTATTAACTCATATTTATAAGTGATAGGATACTACATCACATAGGTGCTACTCGACCATCTGGTGCTACTCGACCCAAATCTACTCGACCTTAGTAAATAAATATGCATTTAAATTTTCATCTACTACATCCCATAGGTTGATAGAATTTTAGAGGTGATCAATTAATATGTGTTAGTTGTGAAATTTAAATTGTCATAAAGAATAAGTGATAGGATACTCGACCATCTGGTGCTACTTGACCCAAATCTACTCGACCTCAGTAAATAAATATGCATTTAAATTTTCATCTAATATGTAACAACTGTGGTTTTGGCAGGTTAGTTTGACTAATAGTCTTGACTCGGTTGACGTTTGTTTGGTGTGTATTAGGTGTTTGAAGTGATATATGAGTGATATAGGTGAGTTTTAGCACTAAATCCCTTTGCGTAAGTGGTTTTATTGTGATTTGGAAAGTTTGGAATTTGGGAAAGTTCATTTTGATCACCTTTGTGGTGTAGAAATGACTTGTGTAGTTTTGGTGTTTTTGTGTTTTTGCGTAACGAGGCTTCGTTCAAGTAATTGAGTGTTAGTAAGTTACGTGGGATTTGTTTTTATGAGTTATATTTAAAAAAGAGTGTGAAATTCTATTTTTGGAAACTTTGTTTTGAAAATGATATTTTTCCGGTTTATCGTAAAATTAAGGTTTATCGCGTAAGACGTTAGGTTTCGATATGGGAATATATAAAATATGAAAAGTATGAGGTTTTGAGTGTAATAAATAAATTTAATAAAAAAAAATAAAAATATATATTTTATATATGTAAAATTCAGATTTAAGGGATAAGGGGGAAAAAGGAAACCCAATTTGAGTCCAAATATGACTCTTAGGCCCAAGGATTATCCCTACCAAACACCCCTAAAACATTTTTTCTGCAATTATGGGTCGACACATGGAGAATCAAGAGGAGAAAAATTAGGGTTTATAGTTTTGAGGCTAAAATCAAGAATCAAGGTAAAATCTTTAAATCCTATGTTCAATTAATTGATTAATTAATATAATTCATGTAATAAATATATGATGGATTAGGGTTTGTGTTAACTTCTGTAAATTAATGTTATAAAACATGTTGGGATCAATAATTAGTAATATTATGATGATTGGTGAAGAGAATTGAGCGTAAAACATGTTAGTTATTGAGTTAGGGTTTGGACAGATTTGTAAGGCTGTAAAGATGTGAGTGTACATAACAGATGGGGATGAGTTAGATCACGAATTTTAGGTCTAAATTGTAGTATAATTAAAGAGCTTTCCAAAAAGTCCAGCCACGATCAATTTTGAGGTCGGGAAGTCAGTCTTTTGATTTTTCTTTCTTAAGGTGTCAAAGCTGTCAAACCGGGACAGATTTTGGGTAAAAGTTTGAGGTTGGCATGTGGTTTTAAAAGTGGTATTTTGACTTGGTCTTCTGGAATAGTTAAGTTTTAGATTATATTAGACTACCACGAAGAGGATTCGCGATAAAAACTTGTGGAAGTAATTATTAAAAATCAAAACTTTTTGGTGTGCGTTCAGATCCGAATTTGAGTAGTTGTCAAGTTTGAATTTCTTGTGAGTACTTGTGTGTGTTATTGGTCCATGGCCTTCTGGGATTAGCTTCTATGCTTATGAGAGACCATGGTAAATTTTTGGTGTGAGTTGTTAAGCTTTATTTGTCGTAATTTCATGTGAGCGAATGTACTAAAAAATTCTGCGTTTTCTGAGTTTTAGAGTGCAAGGGATTTAGTAAGTGTTAGGTTATGGTGGTGGTTAGTATGGTGTCTAGGAGATCCATGGTGGGTCATATGAGTCTTAGACATCCATCATATGTGTATTACATGGGTTGTAGCTTTTAGCTTGACCTTGTGTAATGTGGATTATTTTTGTGTGCTATAGATTGTGAGTTGTTTTGTGGAAGCTGTGGAGTTTAAGGTGAGTTCATAGTCCCATATTTTTACTTTGTTTTAAACTTGGGATGGGAATGATGCTTGTTTTAAATGTTTTGGTTTACTGTGATTATGTGTGTGGTATTAAAGAACTTGGACTTATAATGTTGTCATATGTATGCTATGTGTGATTATTTGCTTGTGTGGATATATATGTTTGGTCCAATTGGAGAGTAATACTCCTACTCGTACCAAATTACGTGGATTGGATATGTAATGATGATATTGTGTGGTCCAATTGGGGGGAGTATCCAATTGGAGAGTAATACTCCTACTCGTTACCGGTTTTTGGGATTCAATTGGGAGGGTGCTTACCCTGTTGCTCGCGCATGCGACCTAATTGATGGCATATTGATGGGTACTAGTTTGGATCAGTGGGCACGTTCCGCCCAATGGTTGCCTTATGAGTGTTGTTGCCTTTATGTGTGGATATTAACTTGCAAATGCATGTAGCAATATGATAACTATAATTTATTTGTCCAGCTATATTTTGTAATCACAGTAAATTCGGTTGCCTTGTTTGTTGAGTCTTAAACCTATGAATCTCACCAATATTATGTTGACGTTTTAAGCATCATTTTCAGGTGAGCTTTCTAAGGATAAGATAGAAGGATGTGGATAGACGAGACCTTAGTTGCATTAGAAGTGATTTATCATCTATGTTTGGATTTATGTTTTGTTTTGGTTATTTTATTTTGGGGTATTGTTACAACTCTTTGTGTTTGTGCATTGCTCTATTTATGTGCATTTAGTTGTTCTCTATGTAGACACCAGGTGTTGTGATGATATCCATGAAGTTACACCCGCGCGTTTCCGCCATAGCGGGGTGTGACAGATTGGTATCAGAGCCTTGGTTATAGAGAATTAGGTGGTTTAACCTAGACTATAACTTAGGAGTCCCTCATATAGTTGCATTTAGGATCTATGTGTAAGTATAGTATTTTATATGTCTATTTTTCCTATATTTATGAGATATTTTATTGAGTTTCGAACGTCTATTCTATCCCCTATACGTAGTATTGTATATATCGACTTTAGTATACCGTCTTCCGCACGTAAGATGCTTCGTTGGACTACCGTTGTCGTTATCGGATGAGAGAGAGGTGGTAGGATGAAGCGGACTAATCGCAGAATCTGAGTTCCCGATAGCATGTATCTATGTTCGGACAAGGAGAGGATGTTTATGGAAAGCGTTGGTGGAGAAGAAGTGGAGAGGTTTGGAACCACGGTGACTTCTAGAGATGGAGCCATTACTAAATACCCTTGGTAGTGTCCTCACTTCACATAGGAAGGAGATGTGGTTTAGTCTAAACCTTGTGATTTGTATGCGCTTGTGAATTATGTGGAATTGGAAGAAAAGAATGGAGATGGTTTTGCTTGTTGTCGACTACCTCAACATGTTGGAAAAATGAATGGATGGTTGAGTAAAGATGAAAGGGAGTTAGGATGAAATGGTGTGGATTCGGATTTAGAGTCCACAACAAGTAGTAAGTTGAATTGATCTGAGTGGGAAGATAAGTGCGAGAGTGGAGTTGAGCCATTATGCGATGTCTTTTGTTTTGTGTTATGTTTTGGAATTCGTATATTGTCTTTTGCCGTCTGGAGCCATGTTGGAGCGTGATTACTCTTGGATATTGGATCGACCTTATCCAAGTGATTTTGATTATATAGTTTACGTGATTGATGGAATTGTTCCATGCGAGATGATTGTTTGCAACGTCTTTTGTTTTTGTTTGCGTGATTGTTTGCATGATGTGTTGTCATAGGAGGGAGTACACTTGTGAAAGGGGGCATAGATAATTATGGTGGCCAACATAATTATACATGCGTCACAAGACAAGTGGACTTGCAAGTATGATGGCATGGATTGCATGGTGTATTAGGTGCTATGGGTATATGTGCGTTATAATTGAGATGTGTGGTTTTGGAAGTAAGTATGCGTGTGGAGTAGGCTTATAACTATGGTCGCGAACATAATTATAAGGGTATCACACACGTGGACTTGTGACCATTATTGCATTGATTGATGTTTGTTGTTATATGTTGTGGTAGATGGTATGTGATATCATGTTGGTGATGGCAGTATGGTTAGAGAAGTATTCTCTTAACCGTTTGGGCAGTCGTTATATGTTGGGGTGTGTAGGTGGTGAGATTCCATCCTACCTATCATATGTTGATACCACAAATATCGGTGGGTACTTATGTTGTGGTATTTAAGTTGATTCGTTTGCTTGACGCTTCGTTTGTATACCTAATTCTTTGGTAGGCATTCCTATTCGTACCATGATGGTACATATGCCATATTCTTTCTATTTGACGTCATGATAGGTGTTGGGAATCGAATTCGTTTTTTTTGGATACTGGTTCGTTTCTTTGATTATTCCATACATTCATTCCTCGGATGAACGTTATGCTATTCTTCAAGTATTGTTGGTTCATGACGAGTTGGTGTGGATGTTTGATTCCTCATTCACACACACCAATTGAATTTTGTGACATGTTTTGTGACCTGTTAGTATCGTTGTTTTTCTATGATTTTGGTTTGATCGTTGTACGAATGAGTCTTTGCATTTTTCGCTTGGGTTGCAATGTATTTGCGTGAGTGTTCGCTGGTATGAGTTCGTTTGAGGATTATTTTGATTACGGAATTCTTCAATGTCTTTCACGTTCGATTAAGAGGTTGTGTTAGAGTCTTTATGGCATTTTACAAATACGTTTTGGGTATTTGAAGGTTGTTTGATGGAAACTAATATTTTTATGGTGAAAATGAAGTGTGAAAAAAAAATGGTTTTGTTGATGTCTTACATAAAATGGTTTATGTATATTTTATAAAAAAATGTATAAGTTTAAGATATGTTTTGTGAAAAAAAAACGGTGTTCATTTGTTTTTGGGAAGGTCGGGTACGGGAATAAGAACTGTCTATGGTTTTCATTTACCAAACTTGTTATGTATTTGGTTCATCGAGTGTTTCTTTCGTTGAGGTATGTTTGTTGATGTTTTATGGGTACGTGTATTTTATATTTTCTTTGTATGGATGTTCATGAACATTTTATCCATGTCTGTTTTTATTGGGGGAAAATTTCTCATTGTGTTTTTCTAGCTTTGATTTTGATGTTCGCTACTTCGCTATTCGGTAATTCGTACCCCTTTTGAGTTCGTTGATATACGTTTTAGTTCGACCGGTTTCATGGTTCGCGTCGTTTACTTAGGATAGATTGTCGTTTTGATTATCAATTTGTTCGTTGAAGAAGAAGAGGATGTTTGCCAAGTGTCCGAGTGAGAGGTTTAGCTTCAAGATGTACGTTCTTCAGATTGCATGGGCATCGCGAAGGTAGAAGATCCATAAGAGGAACTATGTGATGCATGACTTAGAGTTTGGGAGTAAAACTTGGAGATGATGTTGGTATGGAGCAGGAAGTGTTATCTACACAGATCATAAGAATCTTTAGCATATATTTGCCGAGAGGCTAATATATGTAGAAGAGAAGTTGAGTGTGGAGTTTCTCAGTGACTACGATTGTCTGATTCGCTATCGTCAAGGAAGGGAGGACATCGTGGTAAGAGCGCTGAGCGGGAGTGAACGAGTGAAACCTAGATGTTTGTGAGCGATGATTATGATAATTCAGTTCAGAGTTAAGGGGATGATGTTGACGACCTAGAGAGAGGTTCAAGGATGAGAACATGTAAGAAGAATGATTACTTGGTTTAGACCAGTAAATGGAAAAGAATGAAGATGGACGATTGTACATTGCGGACCCGCTAATGATCTCATGGAGAGGAAGCTTAAGGACATCGATCATGCAAGGTATTTGATACATCCGAGAATGGATAAAACGTATTATTACCTTAGCAAGTGGTTGATACGCTTGAAGGTGAGTGTTGATGTCAACGATTATTATGGTGATGCAACGGTCAGAGATACTTGGAGATTTTGTTGAGAAGGAATTGGTGAGACATTTCATTTGATGAGTTGGTAGAGAGACGTGGAGTGTCGCATCAATCAGCTTATATCAAGATGAAATACCTACTTCGCGATAGTGGTAAACTTGTTATGTGGCCTTGAGATAGCATATGAAGATGAGTACGACTTATCGTTCTTAAATGAATGGATTAAGTGAGCGTACAAATCAGGCGTTGGATGGTGAGCTGAGAGCATGGGTATGTTTGATTTTGGAGGAAGCCGGGGTATACATTTATCCTTAGCTGAGTTCTTCTATATCAACAATTATCATTCTAGTATTGAGTATGTGTCGTGTGGAAAGTTCTATGGAAGGTAATATAGGTCACCTGTTCTATGGGCAAAGGTTGGAACAAGCCAACTAATTGGTCCTGAACTAGAACGAGAGGCTACGAATAAGGTTTCCTGGCTAAGGAAAGACTTAAGGCAGCAAGAGATCGCCAAAAGAGTTATGCGGATTATTTCCGTAAGCCCTTAGAGTTTGGTGTTGGTGATATTGTGTGGTTAAAAGTATCTCCTTGGAAGGGTGTTGTGCGTTCGGTAAGAAAGGCAAGCTAGCACCGAGATACGTAGGACCATTTGAGATTTATGGAAAGGATTGGATTTGAAACATATCGGTTGAAATTGTCTGAGGAGTGAAGTAAAGTGCATGATACGTTTCACGTATCTAATTGAAAGAAGTGTTTGGCGGATGCTAGTCTGCAAGTGCCATTAGATGAGAGTAAGGTTGACAAGACTTTTCGTTTTGTCAAGAAACTTGTTGAGATTATGGAAATGAGATGTTAAGAGTTTGAAGTGTGGTGAGATAGCGTTGGTAAAGGTATGGTGGGATTCTAAGCGTGGTCCTTAGTTTACTTGGGAGCGTGAGGAATCAGAGGTAATTAATATTTGTTTTATGAGTATTTTTTATTTGTGAGTGCGTCTTGCGGTTACCATTTGGATTTTCATTTGGTTCGAGAGTATCGTACCTACCTGTGAGAAGTCGTTCGGATCTTTGGTGTTATTGATCGGTGTAGTGTATCTATTTTCGTGTATTGTTGGAGTATCGATATGTTTTCTATTGTGTGAATTCGAGTATTTAGTCGGTACACATTTTTGCGATTCTTTCTCTGTGAGTTTATGGGGTGGTATTTGTCCGCTTAAAAATCCATAAATTTCCTTTTGCTGTTGTGAGTGGTGACTATAGTAGTTGAAATCTCGGGACGCGATTTCCATAAGTGGGGGATGATGTAACAACCGTGGTTTTAGCAGGTTAGTTTGACTAATAGTCTTGACTCGGTTGACATTTGTTTGGTGTGTATTAGGTGTTTGAAGTGATATATGAGTGATATAGGTGAGTTTTAGCACTAAATCCCTTTGCGTAAGTGGTTTTATTGTGATTTTGAAAGTTTGGAATTTGGGAAAATTCATTTTGATCACCTTTGTGGTGTAGAAATGACTTGTGTAGTTTTGGTGTTTTGTGTTTTTGCGTAACGAGGCTTCGTTCAAGTAATTGAGTGTTAGTAAGTTACGTGGGATTTGTTTTTATGAGTTATATTTAAAAAAGAGTGTGAAATTCTATTTTTGGAAACTTTGTTTTGAAAATGATATTTTTCCGGTTTATCGTAAAATTAAGGTTTATCGCGTAAGACGTTAGGTTTCGATATGGGAATATATAAAATATGAAAAGTATGAGGTTTTGAGTGTAATAAATAAATTTAATAAAAAATATAAATATATATATTTTATATATGTAAAATTCGGATTTAAGGGATAAGGGGGAAAAAGAAAATCCAATTTGAGTCCAAATATGACTCTTAGGCCCAAGGATTATCCCTAATTAATATATATATCAAACCAAACACCCCTAAAACATTTTTTCTGCAATTATGGGTTGACACATGGAGAATCAAGAGGGGAAAAATTAGGGTTTATAGTTTTGAGGCTAAAATCAAGAATCAAGGTAAAATCTTTAAATCATATGTTCAATTAATTGATTAATTAATATAATTCATGTAATAATTATATGATGGATTAGGGTTTGTATTAAATTCTGTAAATTAATGTTATAAAACATGTTGGGATCAATAATTAGTAATATTATGATGATTGGTGAAGAGAATTGAGCGTAAAACATGTTAGTTATTGAGTTAGGGTTTGGACAGATTTGTAAGGATGTAAACATGTGAGTGTACATAACAGATGGGGATGAGTTAGATCACGAATTTTAGGTCTAAATTGTAGTATAATGAAAGAGCTTTCCAAAAAGTCCAGCCACGATCAATTTTGAGGTCGGGAAGTCAGTCTTTTGATTTTTCTTTCTTAAGGTGTCAAAGCTGTCAAACCAGGACAGATTTTGGGTAAAAGTTTGAGGTTGGCATGTGGTTTTAAAAGTGGTATTTTGACTTGGTCTTCTGGAATAGTTAAGTTTTAGGTTATATTAGACTACCACGAAGAGGATTCGCGATAAAAACTTGTGGAAGTAATTATTAAAAATCAAAACTTTTTGGTGTGCGTTCAGATCCGAATTAGAGTAGTTGTCAAGTTTGAATTTCTTGTGAGTACTTGTGTGTGTTATTGGTCCATGGCCTTCTGGGATTAGTTTCTATGCTTATGAGAGACCATGGTAAATTTTTGGTGTGAGTTGTTAAGCTTTATTTGTCATAATTTCATGTGAGCGAATGTACTCAAAAATTCTGCATTTTCTGAGTTTTAGAGTGCAAGGGATTTAGTGAGTGTTAGGTTATGGTGGTGGTTAGTATGGTGTCTAGGAGATCCATGGTGGGTCATATGAGTCTTAGACATCCATCATATGTGTATTACATGGGTTGTAGCTTTTAGCTTGACCTTGTGTAATGTGGAATATTTTTGTGTGCTATAGATTGTGAGTTGTTTTGTGGAAGCTGTGGAGTTTAAGGTGAGTTCATAGTCCCATATTTTTACTTTGTTTTAAACTTGGGATGGGAATGATGCTTGTCTTAAATGTTTTGGTTTACTGTGATTATGTGTGTGGTATTAAAGAACTTGGACTTATAGTGTTGTCTTATGTATGCTATATGTGATTATTTGCTTGTGTGGATATATATGTTTGGTCCAATTGGAGAGTAATACTCCTACTCGTACCAAATTACGTGGATTGGATATGTAATGATGATATTGTGTGGTCCAATTGGGGGGAGTATCCAATTGGAGAGTAATACTCCTACTCGTTACCGGTTTTTGGGATTCAATTGGGAGGGTGCTTACCCTGTTGCTCGCGCATGCGACCTAATTGATGGCATATTGATGGGTACTAGTTTGGATCAGTGGGCACGTTCCGCCCAATGGTTGCCTTATGAGTGTTGTTGCCTTTATGTGTGGATATTAACTTGCAAATGCATGTAGCAATATGATAACTATAATTTATTTGTCCAGCTATATTTTGTAATCACAGTAAATTCGGTTGCCTTGTTTGTTGAGTCTTAAACCTATGAATCTCACCAACATTATGTTGACGTTTTAAGCATCATTTTCAGGTGAGCTTTCTAAGGATAAGATAGAAGGATGTGGATAGACGAGACCTTAGTTGCATTGGAAGTGATTTATCATCTATGTTTGGATTTATGTTTTGTTTTGGTTATTTTATTTTGGGGTATTGTTACAACACTTTGTGTTTGTGCATTGCTCTATTTATGTGCATTTAGTTGTTCTCTATGTAGACACCAGGTGTTGTGATGATATCCATGAAGTTACACCCGCGCGTTTCCGCCGTGGCGGGGTGTGACATACTACATCCCATAGGTTGATAGAATTTTAGAGGTGATCAATTAATATGTGTTAGTTGTGAAATTTAAATTGTCATAAAGAATAAGTGATAGGATACTCGACCATCTGGTGCTACTCGACCCAAATCTACTCGACCTCAGTAAATAAATATGCATTTAAATTTTCATCTACTACATCCCATAGGTTGATAGAATTTTAGAGGTGATCAATTAATATGTGTTAGTTGTGAAATTTAAATTGTCATAAAGATTAAGTGATAGGATACTCGACCATCTGGTGCTACTCGACCCAAATCTACTCGACCTCAGTAAATAAATATGTATTTAAATTTTCATCTACTACATCCCATAGGTTGATAGAATTTTAGAGGTGATCAATTAATATGTGTTAGTTGTGAAATTTAAATTGTCATAAAGAATAAGTGATAGGATACTCGACCATCCGGTGGTACTCGACCCAAATCTACTCGACCTCAGTAAATAAATATGCATTTAAATTTTCATCTACTATATCACATAGGTTGATGGAATTTTAGAGGTGATCAATTAATATGTGTTAGTTGTGAAATTTAAATTGTCATAAAGAATAAGTGATAGGATACTCGACCATTTGGTGCTACTCGACCCAAATCTACTCGACCTCAGTAAATAAATATGCATTTAAATTTTCATCTACTACATCCCATAGGTTGATAGAATTTTAGAGGTGATCAATTAATATGTGTTAGTTGTGAAATTTAAATTGTCATAAAGAATAAGTGATAGGATACTCGACCATCTGGTGCTACTCGACCCAAATCTACTCGACCTTAGTAAATAAATATGCATTTAAATTTTCATCTACTACATCACATAGGTTGATGGAATTTTAGAGGTGATCAATTAATATGTGTTAGTTGTGAAATTTAAATTGTCATAAAGAATAAGTGATAGGATACTCGACCATCTGGTGCTACTCGACCCAAATCTATTGTCCAGCATGTAAATATTTTGTCCAACATGTAATATCCATTATGATCACTATATTAATCCTTTATTTGTTATTGACCAAAATAAACATCTTCAATTTTTACACACAATGTCTCAAAGTTGTGATGATCTCATTCTTGAAGTTTTTTATAAAGGCGTATTTGATGTGTTTCCATTAAAGTATGCATGTATAGATATGATTGAGCTGAAATTATCTAGGTCTAAAAGGTTGTCGTATTCTCAAATGTGTGACTTGTTGTTGGAAAAAATAAAACATGATGTTTGGGCATGGTTTTACTGTATGCCTAAACGTAGCCTAGAAGAAGGTTTGACTATCGTTGAATGTGATATGGATGTAAAAAAAATGTATGAAATGGTTGAGGTGCATGGTATACTTGAGGTGTATGTTTCTCATATACCTCAAGCATACCTAGTTGATTTTTATCATAAAAACTTGTGTAGAGATGAGTCTAATGAAGAGGTGAAACAAAAAGTTAGAATTCATGTTGAAATAAAAAAAAAGTACGACTCTATGTCTTTGGAAGAGGTTTCAGCTTGGGAAGAAGAAGAATCTAAGTCACCAGCTTACTTGAGATCACCTTATGTTAAGCCTTTCAAGGAAGCTAGTCTATTTGTTCCAAGGATGCTTTATGATGACTTTCAAACTGCAGCTGATGATGAAGGGTCTAGTGCTCTACCTTATGTTTCCAAAAACTTGATTTCCTCGGAACAAGCTGATGATGAAGGGTCTAGTGCTCACCCTTATGTTTCCAAAAAATAAGTATTATTCGGAACAAAAATAAGTGCTCACCATTATGGTTAGCATATGTATTTTAATTTAGGGAATCGTTTTATGCTTTAATTTACGTTGGTTTTATTGCTTTAATTTAAGTAGCATGTATTATCTAAATTTTAGTTACCAAACTATCAATACAGTTTCTGACTATACGAAATTAACGACTAGACTACGAAATTTTAGTTACAAAAATTAACGACTATACTACCAAAATGGGTACTACAGTTAACAATTGTTTGGAATTGTTTGCAAACTTTACAACTAGACTACTACAAAAATTTACAATACATATTCAAAAAAGCGTACTACAGTTAACAATTGTTTGGAATTGTTTGCAAACTTTACGACTAGACTACTACCAAAATCTACAATACATATTCAAATAGCGTACTACAGTTAACAATTGTTTGCAAACTTTACTACTAGAGTACTACCAAACATATTCAAATAGCATACTACAATTAACAATAACTTTACGACTAGACTACTACCAAAATCTACAATACATATTCAAATAGCGTACTACAGTTAACAATTGTTTGCAAACTTTACTACTAGAGTACTACCAAACATATTCAAATAGCATACTACAATTAACAATTGTTTGAATGCCAACGCTAAATATGAATGCCCAAGTTTGGTTTTGTTTCAATCTTGTACTTCCAGAAAAAATCTGTCAACCTTTCCCTGTGAGCTAAACCTGCCAAAGTTGGATTTTCTACCTTCAAAGATAAATTATGGGTCAACCTATATAAATTAATCATTACCCAAATACCACAGTCACCATATAGATTGCCTTGTCTTGCCACATTCTCGGCATACTTGAAGGTGATTTTGTATGTTTGTTTATCAATTTTTTTCCTGTCCATCACCTCACATTTTTGGAGTAACTTGGGAATTTTAACCTCAAAGGTTGACCGCATCGTAAGCAACCATTTTCTTTTCTCAATGAAAGGAAGCTGGGGGCAAAGACTATCGTAAATGGTTATCACACCAGTACGTATGTGTAGTTCTGCCAAGATCCAGTGTGTCTCATTTTGATTTATAGGAAAATACACCTACAATAATGATGACAAAAGATAGCAACATTAGACATTTGAAAATTTTACATTAAGCCAATAATCATGGAAAAAGCTCAAGTAATAAGCAAGATATGGCCAATGAATTGTAACATGTTCAAGGTTAATTGCCTAGTATGGAACTTAAAGTAAGTGTATGGAACTATGAACATATCTGATTGACCCTAAATGCTCTAGTATGAACTCAAATGATGCAAAGTTACCAGCATACAGGATCAATTAAGCTGATCTAATAAGCTGAAAACTAGAAAGTAAGGGGGGCAAAATGTTGACTGACCAACTGAGATGCTAGAAACCCCAAAAGCCCTATTAGAAATTATCAATTGCACAATTAAATCTAGCCTAGAAAAATTCAAAACCAACTGCATGTGCAGGGGAAGTGACTATTCAACTCAGTAACTTTAGGCTTAAATTTGGGAGAGCAAATGAGTTTGAAAAGTGAATTTTCTTTTTTAATCTAACATTTAAGCTACCAGATATTTCAAATCACCTTTCCAATGTTATTTCCAATCAGTACTTTACTCTACACATGCAATTGAATTCATCTCAAAATCTGGGTACAAAGTATTTTTGACTTTTAATGTTGTTATAAGCTAAGAATTAACTTGCAGCCCTCTGTGGGGGCCACAAGGGGGGTCAGGGGTCAAAACTTGGGGTTGATGTGTTAAGGTTGGACTGGGTGTCTACAAAATGAGCCAAGAACCAGGTCAATAAGCTCATTAATAAGCTCTCAATAAGCTTATGAAATAAGCCAAATAGACCTGGGTTCACAGATATGCAGTTTTATTACTAATCCATGCAATTTATACTAATTCTATATACCATCACAACAACAGATTACACACCTTTTCCACAGATTTAGCAAACCAGGGGGTACCATAAGTGATACCGTTAGCAAAGTAACAAGGCATCCTTTTGTTAAGAATCATCCTGCTAAAATAGGGGCCAACAATCACCCAGTCAGCATTAGCAGGTCTAACGTGCCATAGATATAACACCCATAGATCGATGTGCTGAGATTAAAAATAAATAAATTACAAATACGCTGAAAGCATTTAAGATTGTAGAAAAAAATTAACATGTTCGCATTTACATACCGTACAAGAGAGCCAACCATCTTTCCCTTCAAGGATGCCCAATAACCTTTCCCAAAAGACGGGCATTACACATGCATCTTCTGCCCAAGGGAAATTAAAACCCGTAACGTCATTCTCATCATCCTTCTTATCATCCTTATTACCTTCCTTCTTATCTTTCTTGTTTGCTCGCAAATAAGCCAGAATATCTTTAGGTACCATCACTCTATCTTTTGACGCACCTTTAACACGATTTAGATCCTGAAAAATTATGATAAAAAAATGTAAAGTGCAAAGAATTTCACTACAGTTTTAAATAAATAATAAGTAAAATAAATCACCTCCTTCCACGGTGGAATCTCTTCACCATCAGGCCCAGTCAATGGTAGATAAAGATTTTTACATTTTTTCGTCCTATCACGCAATTTAGGCAGCTGTCGAGTAGAGTCAGGTAGGTTCGTGTATGGTGAAGAAAGATACTTGCTAAGTTTAGCATCTCGTGCAAAAGGTACCCGTATCACTTTAACCTTTTGTTGTTCGTCATCAACAACTAAGACATTATCTTTTTCATTCTCATTGTTGGATCCTTACTTTGAATCTGAGTTTTTTGAAAGAGTGTCCAGCTCATTATCTTTTTCCTATAATAAAGAAAAAACATTAGGAAAAAAAATTACGTTATTTAATTTAAGAAGATCACTGAAGTGGTGTTTTTTTGAAAAAGTATATAGATAAGACTACCTTTTTAGGAGTAGAATCAAAAACATATATATTCATAAGAGCATCCACTGCCATAAGTTCTTGTACCTCTAGATTGCTAAACTTCTGTTGTTCCGCTTCTTCTAAAAATAAATCACCCATTGCAACATCTTGTTCATTTACTCTCTGTAAAAATACAAGTACACGAGCTAAGCAAATAGTGTTCACTGATAGATTATAAAAATAATGATTTAGTAACTGATCATTAACCGGTGAGTCAAATAGAATTTTAACAGTTGATGCCAATATTTCAGGATCAACATTCAGCTTTGCAACATTAATATCTTCCAATACCTCCGCAGTCTTCCCATAATCAAACTTCTCACTTTGTGCCAAAGAGTTCTCAGCTTCAGAATTAAGCTTCTCATTTGATTGTGTTTTCAAAATATCATCATTCTATTTCATTGAAAAGTTGGAAAAGCTCATAAGCTGACTATTTTAGGCTTATAAACTAAAGAAGTGTGACTACTCACTAAAATTATAAGCTAACTATTTTAGCCATTGATATGAACATGTATTGACATATAAGCTAACTATTTAGAAGTTTTCCATTGTGACAAAATAGAACATAGAGAAGTAATCAAAGTTAATACCTTCGAAACAGGAATAACAATTTCAAACATTTGCGTATCATTATCAAGCTTATCAGTTTGGGCGGAAAACGGCTCAACATCCGACTTCGGTTTTTTACAAGGACGTGACGCCTGTTTCAGTGAAAATAATTGTTAACTTTTATCAACATATATAATATAAATACCATTCAATATCACACACCTCTTGATCATGATCAACATCCAAAGAGGAATCAACAGTCTTCTTGTCTTTTGGTTCATGATCAGATCCACTAGAGGGCTGCATAACGAAAAAAATTTGTTAACTGTTTAATTAAATGTATAAGGTAGAGTGTATGATAAATGTTAGGTGATAATATGACCTTAAAGTGATGCTCAATTGCTAGCATACGTCTCTGAAAATCATTTTTCACTTCCTCGAATTTTCTTTCAAGATCAGCTGGATCAGAAACATTCACTTCATCATCAACTTGCATAGGATTGGCGGATCCACTTGATGGCTGCGTAAAAATATTGTGTTAAGCAAGTAAATAATATTATATGTTAAATAATTATGTATTGATTATAAATATATAACCTTGGGAATTTTCAAATTTTTTTCAATTGCAGCTAAGCGACCACCAATATCCCGTTCCATAGCCACAAGTTTTTCTCCAACAGAAGCTTCACCCAATCCATGACAATCAACCTCACTGCGGATTTCAGTACGGACATGTGTGGTACGACGGTGAATCTGTGTGTGAACGTGTGTCTCAGTTTTCACAACTTTTCTCTTCTTTTTTTTCCCTCGTACATCAGATGATGGAGATCCCGTGTTGGTAGTTTCAAAATACTCTAAACTAGAGCTCCACCATTGTGTCTTCATCTCTTTTGGTGTGGGCACAAGTTTATTTAGTTGTGTTCTTGAATAAAAGAGACTTTCACGATCAGCTTTTTGAAATTTCATACCGTCACTCCATGCCACACACCTAGGTATGGATTTCTCTTTTGTATGCCACCAATGCTTTGCATTAGGGAAAATTTCCAATACCCATATCTGTGTAAACAACAACAAAAGCAATATAAATAATTTAATAGGCATTTATTGCAATAAATATTTACATTACTACACAACCAATAATAGGATGTCTTAAATGTAGTGCAACTATAAGCCCAACAGGAATAAGCCCAAACTTAATTTGTGTTGAAATGTTTTAAATTTCAGTTGTCATAAGTCCAACTACAAGCCCAAAACAGAAGTCAACTGTGAAAATGACCAATTATGGCACAAAGAATGGTGCAGGATACCTTTTTCTCAAAACAGCCCAAACCAAGCTAATTATTGATTAGATTAAGATAGAATTAAAATGATGTAATTATTATTATTAGATTAGCCTACAATTACCACTTATGCATTTAACTCTAAGATTATTTAACTTATATCACTTATCCAAACACTCCATATGTGACTGATATGAATTTTTTATTAAGCATCAATGATTTTTAATCTTACAAACCACCACAAAACCTCATATACTGATCAAATAAGCTAGTAGATGCATAGAAACACAAAACTTAAGCCTATTCTAACTAAAAGTCTATTCTAATTATGCTAGCTTATTCTAATTATCTAACAAGAACAGAAAGGTTACTGACCTTAAGAGGGAAAACAAAGCCATTCAAAGTACATTGAGGCTTGCAACCGTCTGCAATTTTGGTCAAATGAGCTTCACGGTTTTTGGAGATTGTATTATATACACTATTGTGAAACCCTTTCCATACACGTTCTCCCCATGGGAAACTATTCCATGCATCAAAATCATCAACTAATACCATCAACTCTTTTTGAATTACATGTCTTAGCTCTACACCCATAAAAACATATTCTAATGCAAACAATAAACAAACCCGGACAACATCTTCATCTGATAGTTTTTTAAATTCATCATCTGTCTCAATAAGGGGTTGTATATCATATCCTTTAACTTTAGCTATCTTGGGAAAAACACGGGCACGGAAACTTGAAACACAATCCTCAAAATGTTTTAAAGAAACATCCCCAAATCTAAAACCAGTTAACAAACAGAACTCCTTCCTACCAAATTCTAAAGTATGATGTCCAATATCAAAATAAAAAGGGACTTTTGTATTGGCGTTCTCGATTCGTCTCTGGTGTAGAAGCAAAAAGTGGAGCATATGATTTTCATGCTCTTCTGTTTTTATATTTAACCAGGGACCAAACACACTCTTCTTGAACAAGTTTAAAGCATTTGGTTTCAATGCCAACTGTTTTGCTATCGTTTTCAAGATGTGTAGCTTGGTTCTCATACTGACCTTCACATCATAAGCCTACATTAACAAGAAAAGAAGACAGGTAAATAATGGATATCATAGTGATGCTACAAATAACAAGAAAATAAGCCAAATTATAAGCACAACACAGACAGAATATACCAGTAGTGACAAAACCATATACAACACTTAAAAGCTTCACTACACAACTGAGTAACTAAATTCACTAAAAGCCCTATCTGAATTGATCACTCACTAACCTAATTGTATTCAAGTTCAGCAGCAAGTGAAACATCAAAGCACAACACAGACAGAATAAGCCAGTAGTGACAGTTGACAATGGCAATGATCCACACTTTTTACCAAATCCAAATTGTACTACTCCAATCTACTCCAAATTGTTATATTAAACTAATTATATACTATATTAAACTAATCCAAATTGTACAGCAAGTGAAACTACAAAGCTGAGACAGCTACCAAACCAATTCCATCTAACTAACACTTAATCTTAGCAAATCAAATTAATCCAAACACTCCTTTATTAAAACAATAGAAACTCTGAATCTCAAATATACTATAGAAAACAGATTCCAATGAATCAAACTGTCAGCTAACACTAAACTAGCATTTCAAAAATCCAATTCACACAATTGAACTCAGATTATACAAACTACACTAATGAAATAGTAGCTAATTATATAACTCAAAGTTATCACACAGGCTAGTAACTTGGAATTCAGATTCAGAACATACCAAATTCAATTCCCCTCAGCTCAAATAGAGGGGATTCACTATGCAAGCTTGCATATGGCAATAAGAAGATAAACACATCAATCCAAACACTCTATATCCTATTTTCTATTCAAAACCATTTACTACCTTTATATATTTGTTGTTCAACAATTTGCTTCACAAAAAAATAACCTTTTCGTCAAAACAAAATGATGCATTTATTTGTTTCACAAAAAAAATATTCAATCAAACACAGACAAATACTCTATATGGCATTTGGATATCTTTAATACTAATTTTGAACATGAAACCTAACAGATATATAATAATAATAATAATAATAATAATAATAATAATAATAATAATAATAATAATAATAATAATAATAATAATAAACTTACATCAACACGGTGAAAACTGGGAGCCATTGGACGTAACCCCAAATGAGATCTACTTATTGTCGAAGAAAGATGAGTATAACCGCAGGATAATAGAGGCTCTATGATCGGTGAAGATGATGTGATCGGAATAAAGGAGGGTGAACGGAGAAGATGAAGTAATCGGAAGAGAGGAGGGTGATCGGAGAGGATGAAGTGATCAAAAAGATTAATGGAAGTGATCGGTGTTTATTTTTTTTGATATGAAGATTAAGCTTGAAAGATTAATGGATCTATGATCGGAACAAAGATGATGTGATCGGAAAAAAGATGATGTGATCGGTGTTTATTTTTTTGATAGGAAGATTAATGGATGAAAAAATTGTTTTTGGATATTATAAAAAAAGTTTTATAAAAAAGTAGATACAAAGGTACAAATGAAAAGACTAAACATATGTACTTTTGCTCTTTCTCAATGTACTTTTTAGTACACTTTTGCATGTGGATCAATAGCCGCCGGTTGAGTTGCACTAAGGTTGAGTATTTTTGTTAGTTATAGTAGTTGGTGTGGGCCCCATAAAATGTACACGTGTCATGTTCTGAGATAGGTTGCGGAGTTGCGCAGATGCGCATGACCATTTGTGGAATTTACTCAAAAAGTGACCAAGATGGGGACCTAAAAAAAGATTTTGTCCTAGATTAGTACTTAGCTCAAAAAACTGCATAACCTGTCAATAAGTAACTGCTCCTATTAAATTTTTGTGTAGGTAGTCTTTCTTTCATCTTATTTAGACGTACAACCATATGAGATTCCCACGCGTCTGTGTCACATTAAGTTTTTAACAGAGTCATACATAGGGGTAGTTGTTTGGTTAATAAAGACTTCAGGACCAGCATGTGAGGTTGACCCTTTTATGGAAAGGGTATTCTGATTTACAATATAAATACGTTTTACTTTCACTCACTCAAGACTCAAGCCACATTCCAATGTCATCCTTTTCGGTTGACTTACTCACACTTAATCTCTTTTCCTTTGGCTTTGCCAACATCGTCTCCACTGCCCCATTTGAGGTTGTCCACAACCCAATTCCACATGTTGTTGACCATGTCAACTACTTAAAATTAATCGGTGTGTATAACGTTCAACTCACTGACTCTTCCCCGGCCCTAATCGAATCATTTTCCAAGAGTGGTATTAACTTGTTTCTTGTTATACACAACCCAAAAGTTAATGAACTTGCAAAAGATGATATTGTATTGGTTTGGATACAAAATCATGTACTTTTTTTTATAAGTTGGTTAACATATCAGTTGGTATTCATACATCGTGACATAAAGATAAAGTGGGTATTAGTTTTTACTACATCACAAAAAGGGATATCAGGTAAGTATAAATGAATATCTCAATCATGCTTGAATTTAGTATTCACTGACTAATTTATAGTATTGAATTAGATCCTTCTGTGATTATGTGGCAATGCGGGAAGACAATTGGCCAGAAGATAGCATTTTTGAACTTCATCACTTTCTCGACCAGGTTAGCATTACTTATATATTATCTTTTGAATGAGAATGTCATACTCTTGTTTCATTTTCTCTAATATTTTGATTTGGGGCTGTTTTACTTTATTAAGAATGAAACCTCTAGAAACCAGAATCTCATTTGCAGTAGAGAGATAGACTCAAAAAACATCCACGCTATATATACCAAAGAATGTAGATTCAATCAATTCATCTCTAAAGTTATGATAAATAAGTCGCTAGTACACCCAACCAGTGGCGAAGCTTGGAAATTTCGAGTGGGGGGTCGGGATCTAAATTTTTTTTTTCCTAACACTATGGGGGGTCGAAACCGAATTAAATTGGGGGGGCGAAACCGAAAATACCGAAATTTTTCTACACGAAAACTATATACCCCTACATCGCAAAAAAAATTTCGGGGGGTCGGCCGCCCCCCCCGGCCCCTTAGAAGCTACGCCTCTGCACCCAACTAGATGTGTTGCACCAAATGGAACCAAATCTACCTAGTTAACGACCTAAACAGATGAGTGGCAAACATGCACTAGCGGTGAGGTGGGTAAAAACTTGAGTAATAATGCGACTCTTTTTGTTTTTCTAATGGCAAATTTGGTCTTTTTACCTAAGAATACACAACATATTTCTTTAATTCATTGTGTATGTTTTTAAATTAGGCGTTTTACAAACTGGATGATGCGACTTGTTTTCTAATGGCAAATTTGGTCTTTTTACCTAAGAATACACAACATATTTCTTAAATTCATTGTGTTTACTATCAAAATTATAATCCTAGTGCGCAACTACAAACAGCCATAACAAATTTGAACTTCGTAACCTCATGTAGTTGATAGATGAAATGAAGTTGGAGGGTGTTCAAGCAAGTATCCAGACCCTCGGAGATGCGATGCATGCCTTCATTGCACTTGGTCCATCAAGAAAGGCCAGAGAGGTACTCAATGAGTTTGATCTAAGTAGACTATTCATACTGCATAAAGCTTATAAACAGTCTCGATTCTCATGTGATGTTTTGAAAAACATGATTGGAATGGTTGACTATTATACAAAACAGGTAAAAAACGAATGAATTGAACAAGTGACAGTTTTTAAATATGAAAGTCTAATAAAATAAAAAGGGGTGTTGAATCTATTTTGTATTGTGCTATTCTCAAATGTGTGATATACGCGCAGGTTTTGAAAGAAAAAGTAGAAAAATTAATATTAAACTTTGGATTCAGTTCGAGCCCCATTTGAAAGACTACCCTGTTTAAGCAAATTCCATGTTGATGTGGCCTAAAAAAACAAAAAAAAACTTACTTTTGTTTATTTAAGCAGGTCCTTAATACCTCTACTTTAAAAGGGAGCTGCCTTGCCGAGCTCAAAGAAACACTTGTTTCCGCCCGTTCAACTTTCAATGAAGTGGAGGGCCTTGCACCTATATATGGAAATCAACAATGAACATCATCAACCAACACCACAATCAATAAATTCTGATAGAGAATATAACGGAATCTAGGCATGAAGCTTATTTCGAGAAGCTTCTAAGAGATCTAACAAATTACCATGATTGAGATGAAGCCTACGAGACTATTAGTTTTTATTACATTTAAAAAAAGGATATCAAGTAAGAATAAAAAAGTATCTCAATCATGCTTGAATTTTGTAATCATTAACTAATTTATAGTTTTAAATTAGATCTGAGTGTAATTATGTGGCAATGCGGGCAAGCAAATGGCCGGAGGATAACTTATTTGAACTTATTATCTCTTGAATGAGAATGTCATATATATATATATATATATATATATATATATATATATATATATATATATATATATATATATATATATATATATATATATATATATATATTTTTGTCTAATTTATTGATATGGGGTTGTATTCACTTTATTTAGAAAGAAACCTGTAGAACCAGAATCTCATTTGTAGTAGAGAGATAGAATCCAAAAACATCCACGCTATATATACCAAAGAATGTAGATTAAATCAGTTCATCTCTAAAGTTGTAACAAATGAGTCCCTGCCACTTTTTTCTGGTGGTAGAAAGATCGGTGTTGAAGTGTAGGTTTGCACCAGGTCCGCTCGGTCAAAGTCCTGAGCTTAGCGAGCCTGAAACAAAGGTAGCACACATTAGCCTCACCTTGGGTTTTACCCCAAGACTAAGATCCGGTGTGAGAATAAGAATGTGTCTAACGGAAGTGGAGGAAAATAGGTAGGTGAAGTTATTAATGAGAGTAAAGAGATAGTAATAAAATGTGATACCTTGCATTGAATGAGGTTGAGCATTTATAGTGCTCAAATCACTGTTCATCCCTGGCTAAGAAGCATGGGACGCCGAACTATTCCTAGACTGCAACCTAGGCTACTGTTCGTGCATGGGAAATCATGCCCTGAAAATACGGGAATACAGCGCATGCTCGGTTCTTGCTATTACCCATTGGTTCATGTCCGTCCTTATGTTCCAAGCATGCTTTTTGTCTTTCCCGAGGTTTTCATTATAATATTACCTCTTTACACGTGGATGATGCCGCTGGGCCTTTTGTGTTGCCGCTCGGTTGTGTATCATCCGGTGTCTATCATCCAGACACATATACGAACATGCCCCCCCCCCCCCCCCCCCCCCCGCCAAGTATTGTAATATCTATCTTGATAGATAATTCAATATTTGGGACGTTCAAAGATTGCATGAATAGGCTATGCGACAAAGGTAATTAATGCGAGGAAAAGTTAAAAGGTTGAAAATCGTGAATCAGACCTCATCGTTCGAGGTACTGCCTCGTGTCCCACTTAGGCATTTTGACGGTCGCGATTGGTTTTCTTGACATGACATGACTTTTCGTCTCATTCTCATCTTGCCTATAGATACCCCCAATGTAAAACCCTAAATTCTAAATACATAATTTTACATCTAATTTGAAATTTTCCTAAGTTATAGATACGATTAAGCATAAAACCGAAAGTAACTAGACGAATTTACCGTTAATCCAAATAATTAAAAAAAATTATCATTATGGAAATCTCTGAACATATTTGAACTCCAAAATATTTTTGAAACATAAGATAAATTCGAGGAATCATTTTGGCTGCACGTGATACCATTTTGGGCCTTGTTTACCCACTAGGCCTCTCTAAACCCAAATTCGAGGCCCCCTTTGTAATTAGAGAACCGGTGTTCTTTTTCCCACACAAAAATTATTTACGTTTCATAAAAAACAACCCTAACACAAAAAAATACGGCTGCTATCTTTTACTCCTATCCCAATTCGATCCATTCCAAGCTGAAGAAGGTGTTTGTGATTCGTGGTGTTGAGAAACATGGTGATTCTACTCGTTGGAAACATATTGGAAGAGATGGGTTTGTTTTTTATTCGGTTTGAATAGTTTTGTGTCCGATTTCTTTTGGCTTTAAATTCGACTCAAGGTATCATCATTAGCCTTGTTTTCTTGTTGTTTTGATCTCTCATAATCATGTCATAATCTTTAATTGAAACCCTATGATAATCGACACATATATATTAGAGTTATACGGTTGAGAAGTTACATAAAATCATGAAACATCACATGAAATCACAAGAATAACTTGCAGAAAATCTATTAATGTATATGTAATTCGACATAATGAAGTTTTGTAAGCCCTAATAAGATGTCATAATAAGATATTAATGATGTGTTATAGATTAGAAGCCCTAGGATTTAATTATAGGTGATTAGGGCTAAAAAGGATTAGGGTTGTATTGTTTCTGTCCCACTTATATGCTGCACATAATTAGAGTCGAATTGAGAAGGGTGAAACTTGATGATACCAACGTGTTTTGCTTGATTTTTTGAGTCTAAACATAAGTACTACTTGTCTACTTTCTGGAAATATAAGTTTCATGGTGATTGGAGGTCGGGAGGCAAGCTTTTTGATTTTATAAGATTAAGGGTCAAACCTGAGTTTTGGGAACATAAAATCAGTTGAAGTATGGGATTTTTCATTTTCAAACCATAAATATTTAAGTGCTCTCCTTTTTCAGGAGTGATATTTGGTATATGTGTGACCTTCCGGAATTTTTGTAAATTTTTCTGAAGTGCTTAAATGGGTAAACCAACGGCCAACTTTCGGGGTGTTCCTGCAGTTCATTTTCTGGACATGTCTGGGTAAATTATTTTTGTAAGGGTATTTAGACTTGGAAATAAATTATGGGAAAATTCCTGTAGGTTCTAAAGACATTGAAGTATACGTGTGAATTTTTGTGAATTTTACTTTTGAGTTTTGATATGGTCTAAAAATTCGGAAAGTGGTGACCTGTTTATGAATAAAAGCTGAAAATACAACTAAAAGACTAATTAAGGTTATAACTTGGTCATGGAAGGTGAAATTGATCATAAGCTATGATTTTCCAATTAATTTGACGTTAAGGAAGGTTTTGAACATAATTAAACTTAAGGGGCCATTTTGTAATTAATTAAACTTAAGGGACTAAGTTGTAAATAATGAAACTTAAGGGGTAAATGTGTGAAATGAGTAAACTTGTCCTTAAGCTCTAAAACTTGTGAACTTACATATTAAACCCTAAACTTATGTAATTGATATTATTAACCCTAAAACATGTTAAACTATCAAAATAAACCTTAATCTTTTATAATTAACATTTTGAACACTTAACTTATCCAAACGTTGATTATAATTATGAATGACTAATATTACTGATTGTGGAAACCTACTAAATAAGGAAACTTTCTAAATATGGAGACTTACTAAATATGGGAACCTGCTAAAACTAGGAAGTTACCTAATTTGGATAAAACAACTAAAATTGGAAAGTTACTATTTTTAGAAGGTTTTATTCATGGAAAGTCTATTTTTGGAAAGTAAACTTAAAACCCTAATTAGGCAATCCTTAACCTAAAACTTCTAATTTTGTAAAGAGGAAACCCTACACCTAATCTGGAAACACTTATCAAAAGTAACCCTAATTTTGACAACTGAAAATCAGTTGAGTCTTTAATATGTAGATCGTATGAAGAAAGAGTGATCTGCCTTCCCTTCTCGTTCCTTGTTTCATTTCTGCATTTAATTTCGAGGTACATATATTCTACCCTTTCTCAGTAAGGGTGCTTTCTCTCTCATGACTTGATTTTGATCTTTGATTCATTATAAGATTCCCTAAGCCATTGCTATGTTCCCTTTGTTTGATTTATATTTATTAATACTTGACATTGATATGAGCTTGATATTCGTTTGAATGCTATACTTCTTTCCTATAGCATTTACTATTTAGCCCATTATATGTTTTGCCTTTATGTGTTAGAATTATTAGCCAGTCATGGGGAGTCCATGGCCTTGCCACTGATGCACCAGTGGTATTGACACTATCTGTGGAGGTGGGTTTTTGTCCACAGCGTTCCCTATTATGCTACAGTTATTCAGGCCTATATTTATTATTGTATATGTTTACTTAGCCTAGAGCTTTGTGCATATATATATATATGTTTTGCAGGGAGCGTATGGATGCATCCTAGGTACTTTGTTTAGTAATATTTGGTGAATGTTTTGGTGTGTGTGCATTACACCCCTTTCACATTTGGTACAATGGAGGTCATGAATCCTATGTACATTTAGTATATATATTGTTGGGCATTCCTATTTGTTCTAATTCTCTATGATTCTTATTATCTTGTCATCCCTAATGTGATTAACTTATGCTTGCTTATTTTCTTTTGGTTACACGTATGACTCATTTCATTTCATTGATTGTTTGATATCCATTATCCGTATTTCCTTTGATCATATTCCATGGTTCCATATTCTTGATTTCTATCTCAACAGGTTCGCTTGGTCCTATGTCGTATTCACCTTCGTTTTCCTTTTGTTATTAGTTTTCGTTTGTTTATATCTGTTCATTGGGCTTTTTAAGCTCAGCCGCATTTCTTTTCCTGCGGCAGATTTTTAAAAGGAAGCTGGGTTGGGCGAAGAGTGCTTAGGAGCTCTTAGTCGACTACACTTTTGATCGCTCCCCATGGATTAGAGATAGACTTAGAGATTTCCTTCTTGGTTCTTAGATTGTAATTAATTTGGAAGTTGTAATGCTTAGTATTAGTCCTTTATCTTTTGTTTAGAACTGTTTTGTGAACCTTGTATTATTAATGTATTCCGCTTGCTTATGTTCTGATTTGACCCCATAATGTTACACTTTAGCCCTTTTCGGGTTGGGGTGTTAAAATTATGGTATCAAAGACAGGTTTGATCGGCGGATTCAAAACCCGTAGAGCTTAGGCTATGACCTGTGAGTATTAGGCCCACTTGGTTTTGCACCATAGGAGTTATGAAACAACCTTTGAGAACTTGCTTTAGGATTTTCACTTTGAAACTTAAGTTATGACCGGTGAGGATTGGGTAGACTATAGGGCATTTGTTTAAGTTTCCTTGCTTCCGCATCACTCTGATTCGTGCCTTGCTTTTAGCCTTTTAAGAATTTCTCCTCTCGGAGATTTGAAACTCATTATTTTGCACAACATGATATTAGTGACCAAGTAAGTTTAGAATGAGCTGAGAATGTTGCGGTAATGTTAGACACTACATAAGCTTCATCCTCTTTTGATTTCAACATCTGTTTCATTGTTTAACCATTTAGATGTCTCTTCGATCATTCTGAGAATTTCTATTATCATGATGTATTTGACACACTTTGTGAAATTTCTTGCTTTCGATAAGCATATTTAAGTTTTTCCCCACACTGCTAGATTTTTTGCCTTATCCATTCTATTCCTATGAGAAATCTTGTGGTGATTAACCACGAGAATAGGAATGTCTACCTCACTTATGAATGATAAGATTCGCTATGTTGATCTTTCATTCCTTGGAAAGTTAATTTCGATGTTATTCTGGTATTGATTTGTTGATCGGGCATCAAGATGCAAAATACTATCATACTATGTCTCACCTTTGGCATTTGAACCACTCTGATTTATTTTACCATGATTCCCGATTGTTAAACTTTGTTATCCTTACCACCCTGGAAACTCGTGTGTAACTTTCGCGGTTGTGAAGTTTTCCTAGCATCTATTCTTGTTTCCATGGGATGAATCTCACTTGAGAGTCAATTGGCAATCAGAATTTTTCCGATGTAATCCCTGGATGAACCACCAAGATTTACACCAGGTTGTGAATTTGCTTTGACCTAGCACTGAGAGATTGTCTAGTCACGACTCGAGGTTGAATATGATTTCCATAAAGGCATGTTTATATGATGCAAGTATTATGACGCCTGGCCAACGTAATAATAATTACACCATATAAACTGAACTTATGGGATCATGGGATATCTTTGAGAGGTGCCTGAGAACAGTAAAAGTTTGATGAGACATAACCCTATCTGTATAAGAATGATGTTTTGCCTGATTTTGAAACTCCTTATTGAACAGCACCAGCCAAATTGAGAGAACTGGAGGAGTGGCAACCAATATCTATGAAATGGTTTGTTTGTCTTAGTTTATCTCTTTGGAGTGCTTCAGTTTTATTCGCAATGAAGAAGGATGAGAGTAGGAGACTTGTATTGACTTCTGAAATCTGAACCGTATTTCTGGTAGAAACCATTATTCCCTACCTTGAATCGACGATGTATCTGATCAATTTTAGTATGCGGATTTTCCTTTAGATGGATTTATGGCTTGAAGTATTCTTAGAATTTCATTTCGTATTCGTAATGGCCTCTATGATTATTAATGATACTAATAGTTTTAGCTGATGCTTTGACTATTTTATGGACGTGATTAATCGTGTTTTAGTGAGTACTTAAACAAAGTTGTCATATATGACATCTTAGTACATTTAGAGACGAAGAAGAAACATGAGAATCATTTTCATATTATGTGGAAATATGAGGATCATTTGTATATTCTGGAAGCTTGACATTGGTTAGAAGATGTTCACGACATAGCAATGGAGTTTTGGAAAAGCTGAAATAGAAATTAGCCTCCATACCTTCAAGTGAGTATCAATTTTGAGACGATACAAGAAGGGACGTGGTTTTGCCCTTATGCAACCCGGGGAAGTTATTGCTTATGCATTAAGACAACTAGAACCGTTTGAGGAGAATTATTCAATGCGTGACTTGGAGTTGGCGGCATTGGTGTCGCTCTCAAGGTTTGACGACATACCTTACGTGGAGATGGAATCCAATTACCAATATAGGAAGCTCAGAAGTAAGATGATGAACTATGATCTGTGAAGACTGGAAAGAAATATGTTATGATTAAGATACATTTCTACTTTTCCTATACCTATTGGTTGTACTAAGATGTATAGGGGATCTAAGCAGGATTAGAAATTTTCATAAACCTGGTAACGAAATCTCTATGCACACTTAAAAAGAATGACATAATTTGAGTTATGGTAGAGTTAGTCAGCTCACTTTTGCCTCTTAGAATGTGTATTCAGTTAGCAAGTTGGCATAAATCCTCCGGCAGAAGATTTCTTAATAACTTAGTGTACCTGCAGTGATCGTGTAAGAGATTTGCGTTGCTACCTCACAATAACAAGGAGAACTACTAGAGGCTTGAGGGACCAGACTCAAGTATTGGAACGCTTTTCACCGACAGACTGATGGATAAGCAGAACAACTATTCAGACTTGGAAGAAGTGTTGAACAGGAAGTTGACAAGTGTGTGGTCTGATTGTGTTTGCTCATTAAGATCGAT
This sequence comes from Artemisia argyi, assembly GCA_030686995.1. Lineage (NCBI taxonomy): Eukaryota > Viridiplantae > Streptophyta > Magnoliopsida > Asterales > Asteraceae > Artemisia > Artemisia argyi. Next base: position 124,314,693 of record CM060684.1, read on the forward strand.
GGCATACAAGTGACAAAGTTTGTCCTTTCAGATAGTGTATGAACGGAAATGTAGAACACCTTCGGTTGAATTAAGTCGAGAAGCCGCTCATTGAATCTTTGGAGCTGATTAAAATGACTGATGGATTTGTTGTCATTGTGGAAGAGGAAGTTTGAAAGTTTAGATAGGAATTTGTGTGTCCCGTATGATGTTTCCGTACAGAAGAGTTAGACGTGTTGGCATTAAGGAAGCTTTGGTTCATGATACATTAGTCCTTAGATTCAATCTATCCGTCCGGTTATCCTACCTATCCCATTATACATTATGATATGATTCGATACTCCGATTTATGCTTAGTTAATCGTTAATACGATTAGGTTACCAACCTCTTTAGGAGACTTTTGGAATGACTGATAATTCGATATATACTCCTCTGATTTTAGCAAGATCCTTAGTTCGTTCAGAACCTGATTTGATTTGTGGAGTCTTCTATCATCTAGTTTCACTTCCGTATTCTTTCCAGATTCATCTGATGTTCATATATCTCTTTGTGAGATTACGACTATCATTTGTTCATGTTCATTTCGTATTTGTTGGATCAGATTTGTTTTATGTGGAGAGCCCGAGGATATCCTATTTTATTCAGATCAAGTCATGAGAAAGTTTTCGCTTGTTAAATTTCCTTGGAGAAACTATTCTGAGCAAGTTAACCACTACCTTTTCATTTCGTGAATTTATATGTTTCCGTTTGATCTCTTCATTTCAATTTTCGAGGATGAAAAATTTCTTTTTAGATGGGAAGAGTTGTAAAACCCTAAATTCTAAATACCTAATTTTACATCTAATTTGAAATTTTCCTAAGTTATAGATACGATTAAGTATAAAACCGAAAGTAACTAAACGAGTTTACCGTTAATCCAAATAATTAAAACAAATTATCATTATGGAAATCTTTGAACATATTTGAACTCTAAAGTATTTTTGAAACATAAAATAAATTCGAGGAATCATTTTGGCTGCACGTGATACCATTTTGGGCCTTGTTTACCCACTAGGCCTCTCTAAGCCCAAATTCGAGGCCCCCTTTGTAATTAGAGAACCGGTGTTTTTTTCCCACACAAAAATTATTTACGTTTCATAAAAAAAACCCTAACACAAAAAAATACGGCTGCTATCTTTTGCTCCTGTCCCAATTCGATCCATTCCAAGCTGAAGAAGGTGTTTGTGATTCGTGGTGTTGAGAAACAGGGTGATTCTACTCATTGGAAAACATATTGGAAGAGATGGGTTTGTTTTTTACTCGGTTTGAATAGTTTTGTGTCCGATTTCTTTTGCTTTCAATTCGACTCAAGGTATCATCATTAGCCTTGTTTTCTTGTTGTTTTGATCTCTCATAAACATGTCATAATCTTTAATTGAAACCCTATGATAATCGACACATATATATTAGAGTTATACGGTTGAGAAGTTACATAAAATCATGAAACATCACATGAAATCACAAGAATAACTTGCAGAAAATCTATTAATGTATATGTAATTCAACCTAATGAAGTTTTGTAAGCCCTAATAAGATGTCATAATATGCTATTAATGATCTGTTATAGATTAGAAGCCCTAGGAATTAATTATAGGTGATTAGGGCTAAAAAGGATTAGGGTTGTATTGTTTCTGTCCCACTTATATGCTGCGCAGAATTAGAGTCGAATTGAGAAGGGTGAAACTTGATGATACCAACGTGTTTTGCTTGATTTTTTGAGTCTAAACATAAGTACTACTTGTCTACTTTCTGTAAATATAAGTTTCATGGTGATTGGAGGTCGGGAGGCAAGCTTTTTGATTTTATAAGATTAAGGGTCAAACCTGAGTTTTGGGAACATAAAATCAGTTGGAGTATGGGATTTTTCATTTTTAAACCATAAAGAGTTAAGGGGTCTCCTTTTTCAGAAGTGATATTTGGTATATGTGTGACCTTCCGGAATTTTTGTAAATATTTCTGAAGTGCTTAAATGGGTAAACCAACGGCCAACTTTCGGGGTGTTTCTGCAGTTCATTTTCTGGACATGTCTTGGTAAATTATTTTTGAAAGGGTATTTAGACTTGGAAATAAATTATGGGAAAATTCCTGTAGGTTCTAAGGACATTGAAGTATATTTGTGAATTTTTGTGAATTTTACTTTTGAGTTTTGATGTTGTCAAAAAATTCGGAAAGTGGTGACCTGTTTATGAATAAAAGCTGAAAATACAACTAAAAGACTAATTAAGGTTATAACTTGGTCATGGAAGGTGAAATTGATCATAAGTTATGATTTTCCAATTAATTTGACATTAAGGAAGGTTTTGAACATAGTTAAACTTAAGGGGCCATTTTGTAATTAATTAAACTTAAGGGACTAAGTTGTAAATAATCAAACTTAAGGGGTAAATGTGTGAAATGAGTAAACTTGTACTTAAGCTCTAAAACTTGTGAACTTACATATTAAACCCTAAACTTATGTAATTGATATTATTAACCCTAAAACATGTTAAACTATCAAAATAAACCTTAATCTTTTATAATTAACATTTTGAACACTTAACTTATCCAAACGTTGATTATAATCATGAATGACTAATATTACTGATTGTGGAAACCTACTAAATAAGGAAACTTTCTAAATATGGAGACTTACTAAATATGGGAACCTGCTAAAACTAGGAAGTTACCTAATTTGGATAAAACAACTAAAATTGGAAAGTTACTATTTTTAGAAGGTTTTATTCATGGAAAGTCTATTTTTGGAAAGTAAACTTAAAACCCTAATTAGGCAATCCTTAACCTAAAACTTCTAATTTTGTAAAGAGAAAACCCTAAACCTAATCTGGGAACACTTATCAAAAGTAAAACCTAATTTTGACAACCGAAAATCAGTTGAGTCTTTAATATGTAGATCGTATGAACAAAGAGTGATCTGCCTTCCCTTCTCATTCCCTGTTTCATTTCTGCATTTGATTTCGAGGTACATATATTCTACCCTTTCTCAGTAAGGTGCTTTCTCTCTCATGACTTGATTTTGATCTTTGATTCATTATAAGATTCCCTAAGCCATTGCTATGTTCCCTTTGTTTGATTTATATTTATTGATACTTGACATTGATATGAGCTTGATATTCGTTTGAATGCTATACTTCTTTCCTATAGCATTTCCTATTTGGCCAATTATATGTTTTGCCTTTATGTGTTAGAATTATTAGCCAGTCATGGGGAGTCCATGGCCTTGCCACTGATGCACCAGTGGTATTGACACTATCTGTGGAGGTGGGTTTTTGTCCACAACGTTCCCTATTATGCTATTGCTATTCAGGCCTATATTTATTATTGTATATGTTTACTTAGCCTAGAGCTTTGTGCATATATATCTGTTTTGCAGGGAGCGTATGGATGCATCCTAGGTACTTTGTTTAGTAATATTTGGTGAATGTTTTGGTGTGTGTGCATTACACCCCTTTCACATTTGGTACAATGGAGGCCATGAATCCTATGTACATTTAGTATATATATATATATTGTTGGGCATTCCTATTTGTTCTAATTCTCTATGATTCTTATTATCTTGTCATCTCTAATGTGATTAACTTATGCTTGCTTATTTTCTTTTGGTTACACTTATGACTCATTTCATTTCATTGATTGTTTGATATCCATTATCCGTATTTCCTTTGATCATATTCCATGGTTCCATATTCTTGATTTCTATGTCAACAGGTTCGCTTGGACCTATGTCGTATTCACTTTCGTTTTCCTTTTGTTATTAGTTTTCGTTTGTTTATATATGTTCATTGGGCTTTTTAAGCTCAGCCGCATTTCTTTTCCTGCGGCAGGTTTTTAAAAGGAAGCTGGGTTGGGCGAAGAGTGCTTAGGAACTCTTAGTCAACTACACTGTTGATAGCTCCCCATGGATTAGAGATAGATTTAGAGATTTCCTTCTTGGTTCTTAGATTGTAATTAATTTGGAAGTTGTAATACTTAGTATTAGTCCTTTATCTTTTGTTTAGAACTATTTTGTGAACCTTGTATTATTAATGTATTCCGCTTGCTTATGTTCTGATTTAACCCCATAATGTTACACTTCAGCCCTTTTCGGGTTGGGGTGTTACACCCAAGACCTTCATTTTTACCTCACCCTTTTACTTTTTCATTGTTTGCTTCTGCTTGAGTTTCTGGTTATTCTTCTCTCCCTCTTCTTCAGGTGCATTCGTCCTTTCTCTCTCTTATCTCCTTTAATATCCTCCGGGCACTTTATCATGTCGGAAGGCCATTCTATCCATGAAGCGGAAGGTAGTTCCGTTCCGAACGACCAAGAGGATGTAGGTGAGGTCTCAACCTTCCCCAAGTGTGACATGCACTTGAAAATGTCCATTTTGAATGAGGCGAATGTAAGTTGGATCGCCAAGTGTTATGGAATCCCTCATGAGCTTAACCCTCATCCGGTCCCTGAGGGGACAACCGTCCTCGATGCACCGGAAGGTGCTATAGCTTTGTATCTTTATTTTTTTTAAACAAGGAGGTTTTAGAATTCCCACTTCCACCTTTCTCCTGAGACTATTGAAGTATTTCTGTGTTCACATCACCCAGCTTGTGCCGATCGGCATAAACCGAGCGAGGATCTTCGAGATGTATTGTCGAGCCCTTGGCTTTGAGCCCATAGTAGTTTTGTTTCGAGTATTTTACAAGCTTTGCAAGCAAGGCCATTGGTTTTCTTTCCAGAGTCGAGGAGGAAAAATTTTCAAACCCTGCCTGAAAGAAATCAAGTCTAGCCTTAAGAAATGGAAATCTCAATTCTTTCTTGTTGACTGGAGGGCAATTCCTATCCCCATGCCATGGAGACATTTAGATTCAGATGTTTCTGATCCCCCCTGCGTCCGGTACTTATGATGAAGACAAGGTGGCTTTACTTCGTGAAGTGGTTATTCCTCTTCACAAACCTCATCCCAGCCTTTTGTACACCGCGGGGTTGAGTTCGATTTGGAAGTATGTTGGCCATAGGTGTGTTCTAAAGGGTCCGGGGGGAGATGGTAATATGGCCCTTTTTATATTCTCTCCCCTCTCTCTCTCTCTCTCTCTCTCTCTCTCTCTCTCTCTCTCTCTCTCTCTCTCTCTCCGTCTCTCTCTCTCTCTCTTTGTGTGTGTATATATATATATATATATATATATATATATATATATATATATATATATATATATATATATATATATATATATATGTATGTATGTATGTATATATATATATATATATATATATATATATATATATATATATATATATATATATATATATATCTTCCTTCTAATTATTTTATTGTTCGGTTGACTGTTTTCGCAGTTGTCACCATGTCTCAGCTTCTACGATTCCCCACCCTTGAATGTGCTAAAGTTTTTGCCGGCGCACCCTTGCCCGGGGGGAGAAGCACGTGACCCACACCACTTCTCCGGCTAAGGATTTGAAAGATATTCCTCCTAAGTCTAAATTGATACAGAAAGCCGAGCTTCCCTGCCAAAAGGTTCTTGACACTAAAAAGAAGAAAGAAGATGCTCAAGAAAAGAAAGCTGCTGCTGGAGCATGAGGAAAAAGGAAAAGGGTTACCAGGGAAGGAGGATCCTCTCATGTCGCGAAGAAGAAAAATGTTGAGCAGATGTCTGACCCAGACTTGAGCTCCAATCATGTGTCCTCTCCCAACCCGATCAATCGTGCCAATCCGCTCGACACCCTGGCCAATGCTTCTCACGGAGAGGGTGACAATAACGAGCGGTTGGTTTCCCTTCGTCTCTAGGAGGATGAATTTGCCTCACCCCTCTCCGGTCAGAGTGCCAATCATGAAGCTGCTGTTCGTCCCAACGTTGATAGTACAAATAATAATGCTTTGATCATTCCCATTCCTAGGCATACCACAATCCCTTCAGGTTTGTTTTATCTGGTTAATTTTCCGTAGGCATGTGAATGCTTTGCCTAATGTAGTTGTCTTTTGTTTTAGTTTGTGCTTCCCAAGCCCCAAAAAGGTCCTTTGTTTTTCGTCCGGCCATCTAGATGAAGCCGAGAGTATGTCATTTTCCTATCTTGTTTGTATATGTTTACACCCCTTTTGTTTCTTTACGGATGATCTGTTATCTTGTTAGGTGCTCCGGCCGGTCATTTTGGTGATCTCCCCTTTACTCCCCAATGGGGTTTAACGGAGAGTTCCCTGATGAACAACGCTGGCAACTGCGGGGATCTTCTTTCTAACTTGTTTACTCCTGCTGACTACTCTTACTATAATGATGGAGTCCCTGACCATGGTGCACTTAAACGGTCATGGTGTCAGCTTGGTTCGTGTGTGTAGACATAGGCCAACATGCTTTTGAGATTTGAGTAGTTGAGTGAGCGCTATGCGAATCTTTCCCACATCCATGACTCCTGCAAAGATATCCAACTTCGATACAAAGGTTGTCAAAAGGAGTTGGCCGAGCTTCAAGTTGCCAAGGACGCTGATCAAGCAAAGGCTGTTGAAGAAGAAAAAAGGAAACTAGAAGTTGTTAATACCCAACAGGCCGGTAGGATCAAAGACCTTGAAGCGAAGCTTGCGGCTTCTGAGGAGGAGAAACAGTCGTTAGTGAGAGAGAAAGAGGATTTTGCTGTGAAGTGCGGTCAGGGTGAGGTGGCGAGGCACCGCTTGATACGCGACTACTTCCCAACTCTAATTAGGCGGCTTCTTCAAAGCTCTGAATATAATCAAAGCATGTCAGTTCCCTTCAACATGGCCATTGATGCCGGATGGATTAAAGGAATAAGGGAGGGTCGGTCACCCGAAGCCGCTCAAGCTATCTTTGACGCTGTCCCAAGTGTTGGTGTGGATGCTCCCAACAAGCTTTTCCAAACTTATGATGAGTTATTCGTGAAGAGATATTGTTGCGTTTTATGTTTGAGTTGATAATGACAAAAACTACAAGTGAAGAATGAAGACAATGCAAAATACAAGGGACTTGCTTTACAAAGAAGTTTTTACAATTTAGTCCTTCGTAGTATTTTGTAAACCCTAATCCTCTAGTATATAAAGAGGACATGGGTCATTAGGTTTTGTGTGCACAGAAAAGATGTAGTCGACTAAAGGTGTGTGTGTGTGTGTGTGTCTAGGCGTAGTCTAATTGTAAACGCCTAGATTAGTTGTAGTAAAGATGATTACGAGAAACCTTGTTCAATAACAATGATGTTTGTTTATTCCGCTGCGTATCATGTTTATTGTCATTGTTATTGTTTAACCCTAGTGCTCAAAATGGTCCATGGAGTCTAACAAACTCCACAATTGGTATCAGAGACAGGTACAGGGTGAAGATGCAACCATCCCAGTTGTATCCCATCACACACCCTCTATTGTTGTTCCACCTATTCAACACACCCCTGCTGTTACTCACACCTATGAGAGGAGGCACAAACAGCCACCTCCTCCCATTACAACATTGTCTGTTACTAAGCCTTTTGGTTTAGGAACAAGCAGTGGTGGTTCAAGGCTTCATTCTAGTCCAACTAGAGAAGAGCCTGAATCAATGCCCTATGATTCACCTCTCCCAACAGGTAACACAGTTGGAAGTGTTGACGGCAGTGTGCAACCTAATGAATTGACGGGACTTTGTACCAATTTAGTCAAGCAGGTTAAAGCTCTAGAGAAAGAACTGGCACAGACTAAGCAACAACATGCCACAGAGCTTGCCCAGATGAAAGCAGAAATCAAGAGCTTACAGGATGAAGTTGAGGGGCTTAAGAAGCACAGATCTGCCAACCTTGTGCTTTCATCTTCCTCTTCACCTCATGATGAAGACTCAGCATACTTCAGTGAAGATTTGGGGAATTCTCCCAAATAGGGGATGATTAAAACTGATGCAGAGTTTAAGGGGAGGATACTTAATTTTGAACAAGAATTTGCTAAACTTGATGATTTTGATAATGTTCAAGAGAAGGAAGATGAAGCAGTGGGATCTAAGGAAGTTTTTACTGAAGCAGTTAAAACTCATAAAGATACAGTGGAAACAAATAAAGATGCAGTGGATGTTGCTGATCCAGAATTTCAAAGAAAAAGAATTGAAAAATGAAAAGTTAACATTGTTGATGAATCATTTGAGCAACAGTCAAGGAAGATTTCAAAGAAAGAACAAGCTTAGATAGATTATGATGCAAACTTGGCACTGGAATTAGAAGTAGCTGAAATTGCAAAGAAGAAAAAGCAAGAAGAGTTAGATATTGCAAGTTTCATGGAGGTTCAGAGGTTGGATAAATTGGAAACAGTGCATGAAGAACCAATTTCTATTGTTCCACCAACTGTGCTAAAGGAGAAACCTCCAATGTTTACTTATGTGTCTACTGAAGAAGAGATTGAGTTTATGATTGCAAATGATCCAGTGATTAGGAAGAAGGCCGTTGAACTTATTCCTAATACAACTTTAACTAAAGATCAAAGGTCTACTCAATTAAAGGATTTCATTCAGATGAAGAATCAACAGGCTCTTGATGATATTATTGGCACAGTAAGAAAGGGTCAAAAGAAGCCAAGACAACTTACAAAGGCACAAATTATTACTGAGATGAAGATCTATTGCTGTCATGTTGGCAATTGGAAGATGACTGATGGATCTAAACACCTTGAACTTGTGTTAGATTGATACTTTGAGTTATATCACTAAGTATGCGGAGTCTACTTAGGAACACTTAGAAGTTTGATTATGAGTAAGACAGTTGTATATGAATAAGAACAATGTATGTAAACAAACTATTAGCTCTAATATTATTAATGATAATAATACGAGTGATCTTGATATCACTAGGGTTACACCTTGAAGCTCTAGAAACGTATATCTAACCTTTAACCTAGGACCTCCTTTTATAGCACAAGGAGTCCTCTTCTACAAGATAAGTATAATGCTAATAGAATAAGATATACACAAGATCTATTCTATAATTATCTAAACACGTTTCCTAACAGTTATCTAATAAGCAGTGGTAATATATGTTCTTGCAGTGGTAATGAGTTTTCACTGCAATTACAATCTTCTGCAGTTGTAACATCTTCACTTAACCGTGGTAACTGTTAGTATAATTCCCAACAATCCTCCCCTAACTTATGATTAATAAATAAATCAATAAGTTTCTTCAAGTATGCAACAAACATGAGGATATGGGAATTCTTCCAAACACTTATCTTCTTTTTAATAACTCTTTATCAGCTCTCACACTTTGATCATAAATCCTTTGTATCAAATCATCTATGACTTCAGTTCTTTCCCAGCACCTAAGCTTCTCTGACAACATAACTGTCAATACTCCAGCTCTCAATGGATATTCTTTCTCAGCCAGCATAAAAACATCAACTCCATCTTGAGTAGAAACATGATGCACAGAACATGAATCATAGAATTTCCACAAAGTTCTTGTACCATGAGCTTCAAATCTCCAATATCTATCACTTGGGTTAGGTTCATATAATCTTCTGAAATGAACCCATAACTCCTTAGCCTTGACATCAACAAGTTCATCCTTCTTAAACTGATCTTGAACAATTCTCCACAAAGTAACCAAATCTTCTCTATCACAAGATCTAACAATATCTTCAAAATCTCTGCAAATGCTTGTGACACTTCCAGTTCTGATGATCTTCCAAGCTACACCAAAACTATCAGAAAAGATTTCCCAACCAACTACTGGATATCTTGCTTGTAGAGGTTCAATATTAAGTATATCAGTCTCTATAAACAACATGTTTGTAACTTGCTCTTCTGTCAACTTGCTCCTCTGCTGCTTGAGATGATTTCTGAGTCTTCAACTTCTTTGCATCTTTTGATTCAAGACTCACTCCAGTCCTTTTTGCCTTCATTGTTATTGGTTCTTGATCCATTGGAATGAATTTACTATCTTGTCTTTTGATTCTATAATAAATTCCTTCAATCTGATCATGTGACATTCCTTTGAATTGAGCCATCTTCATATTTCCAACATGACAACAAAAAGTCTTCATCTCAGCAATAATCTGTGCCTTTGTAGGTTTTCTTGGCTTCTTTTGACCTTTTCTAACATCCCCAATGATTTCATCAAGAGCCTGCTGATTCTTCATTTGAAAGAAATCTTTTAATTGAGCAGACCTTTGTTCTTCATTCAAGGTTGTATTTGCAATTAATTCAATAGCCTTCTTCCTGATTATTTGATCATTATTGATCAAGTAGTCAATCTCTTCTTCTGTAGGCACATAAGTGAACAATGGAGGTTTCTCATGTATGACAGTTGGTGAAACACTTGAAATTGGTTCAGCCATAACAGCTTCAAGTTTATCCAACCTCTTTGCTTCCATAAAACTAGCAACTTCATCTTCCTCTAGCTTTCTCTTTCTTTCATTCTCTTCTGCTTGTTGTTGCTCTGCCAATCTTGCATCAAACTTAATTTGAGCTTGTTCTTTCATAGAAATCTTTCTTGTAAGCTCTTGTTCTGAACCAGTCACAATAGCTTTTCCTTTGAATGATCTTATTCTGGCAGCTTCTTCCTCTGCAGTGGTAATTTCTTGAGTAGCAGTGGTAACTTTTTCTCTTGCAGTGGAAATAGGTTGATCAGTGGGAACTTGTTCTGCTTTAGTGGAAATTGGTTGAGCAGTTCCAACTAAATCATCAAAGTTAAAACCAGCATCAACATCCATATCTTCAAAATCAAATTTCCTCCCCTCAGTCTCAGCTACATCATCTTTTGCTTGAGCATTATCAGAATCAGTGAGCTCAGCAAACTCTTTTTCAAAATTTTTACTCCTCCCCTTAAGCTCTGCATCTGTTTTCCTCCCCTGTTTGGAAGAATCTCCCAAAACTTTAGTAGAACTTGCAGAAAACTCATCCTGAGGTGAAGATGATGAAGTTAACACAACTTTAGATCTTTTCTTTTTGAGATTCTCAACTTCATTCTGCAATCTTTGAATCTCAGTCTTCATTTGATTCAGCTCTGTGGCATGTTGTTCTTTGGTCTGTGCCAGATCTTTCTCCAGAGCTTGAACCTGCTTGACTAATTTGGTATAAATGTCCATTACTTCAGGTATTTGCACACTGCCTTCATCACTTCCAACTGTGTAACCTGCTGGGAGAGGTGAATCATGAGGCATTGATTCAGGCTCTTCCCTAGTTGGACTAGGATTAAGCCTTGAACCACCACTGCTTGTCCCTAAAACAAAAGGTTCAGCAACATGCAATGTTGAGATGAGAGAAGTTGGCTGTTTAGACCTTCTCTCATAAGTATGAGTTACAGCAGGGGTATGTTGAATTTGTGGAACAACAATAGTGGGTGTGTTTTGGGATACAACTGGGATGGTTGCATCTTTACCCTATACTTGAGCAATTTTAGCAAGCATTTGAGGAAAAAGTGGATAAACCTCCCCATTCTAAAGATCTGAAGCCTTACTCATATTTTGAAAAACTTTTGGCTTAAGACAGGAAGGCTCATAAATTCTATTGGGAGGTTGCAGTTGAAATTCATTTAACACTGCTTGCACAAACCTTGGATACATCAAAAATTTATATTGACTCTTTACATTGCCTTTCATATTATTGAAAATAAACTTTGAAAAATTGAAAGTCCTATCTGTTGCCAAACAAACCAAAGAATAAGCCATGGTTGATGCAAATTGTTCATAAGATGTTTTCTTAGGACTTAGGCAATGTAAAAGAGTGTGAATTAAAAATCTCCAATGGGGACAAAAACATCCTTTTCTAAAAGTGACTTTTTGGTCAGATGTATCATACCCCATTAAAGCAATATTTTCAAAAATATCTGAATTGGGTAATGTGATGATACCATTGAGATCATCCAATTGGAGAATTCTCCTCAAGGATGACTCAGTAACATCAATAGTTACCCCATCCACTGTGGCTCTTAGAGCATCCACAGATTCATGTGTGTCTCCCTGTTCAAGTGTTATGGACTCCACAGTGTTCCAGAACTGTTTGATATGAGAGACATAGATTGTGGGATTAATAGTTAAGGCATACCTTATATGTGTTGTGTGTAGAAAATCCACAATCTGATGACTCAGTAACATCAATAGTTACCCCATCCACTATGGCTCTTAGAGCATCCACAGATTCATGTGTGTCTCCCTGTTCAAGTGTTATGGACTCCACAGTGTTCCAGAACTGTTTGATATGAGAGACATAGATTGTGGGATTAATAGTTAAGGCATACCTTATATGTGTTGTGTGTAGAAAATCCACAATCTGATGAAAAACAGGGCCACTCTTCTCGTTTGATTTTTGTAGGTAGGCCACTTGGTTATGCTCCTCGACAAATTTTAGAATCGCCATGATATTTGTGAAAAAGAGAATAAAAGTGTTAGTAATCAAGATAAAAAGCAAGCCGTATGATGATCAATTTATACTAATAGGGTTTGAGGAGGTTGCGTAATGTGAATTATCTTAAGAAAGAATTATCTTTGGAAAAGAATAATTTATAATAAGGAAGTAGATAATTCACAAAAGATTTTACCCTATTAATAAAGAAAGACGGTTATATTTACAACGGCTAGTAAAAAAAAAATAGATTACTGACACAACAGTCGTAACGGCTAGTTCATTAGTGGAAAAATGACTCTTGCAGTGGTAACTAATGAACTAGTAGTGGTAAAATTTTCACAACATATCAAAGAGCAGTGGTTAATAAAACATGAAAATTTGCTGCTCTTATCATAGTTTTTAGCAAACTACCAGCTATCAACGGATTTGATATGTCTTTACCATGAGCCGTTTGCTATGGACTAGCCAACTCTTGATCACTTGGATGTATGGTGAGTTGATGACCTAGTTTTTGTTAAACTATCAACCATAAACTGATTTGATAAGTCTTTACCAGTAGCCGTTTGCTCTGGACTAGCTGATTCTTATGCGGATTAGACATGGTGAATCAATAACCATTTGTTGTGTGTCTATGGTACACACCTTATAACTCCAATGACTCCAAGAATATGGGTTGTATGCTGCAACACAAAGTAACTCTCAACTTAACCCATTAACCCAAAGTAACTTTTTAACCAAGTTACTATTCACAAAAATATCTTCCAAAAGTCAACCCGATAATAACCAAATTTACTCCTCCAACCTACCAAAATAGGTAAGAGTAAATATTATTCATTAATTAGAATTCGACCTTGACTTTGCTTATAAAAGGGGGCTCATAACTTTTATCTCTCATCAACAAACAACTTCAACAACACAAACCCTTAATCAACACAATGAGCTGGTTTCCTTTAATCTACATCTCTTCTGATGACTCTTCAGATGAGGAAATCAGTTACTACTCAGACTCTGAAGAACCTTCAACTGGATGGAGTGGATATTTTCCACCAAGTGCTGCAACTGCTACATCTTCAAGCTTGAAGCCCAATAAGAAGATTTCAGCTGATCCTGCTCCATCACTTGAGTTTTATTCAAGCTCTTCATCAGATGATGATAATGATCCAACCTTTGATCTTTCCAAAGAGCTTCCAAAGGCCCTCACCACAGCATTGACAACTGCTATAAACAACATGAAGTGGCCAGCTGTTGAGAAGCCTACCCAAGCACCAAGGACTCCCAAGCAAGTTCTGGGACTGGCTTGTCTAAGGAAACAACTTTATTTTGATGACAAGAGAAAGAGGGCTTCTAAGGGCAAGCATCAGTATGAGGGAAAGGGAAAGAAACCTATGGAGTAGGTGTTAGGTTGTAGATTCATGTCTTTTGTGATGGTTTTTCTGTTTTGATGACAATGTTTTCTTGATGGTTGTTATGTACTCTTCTTATAATCAATAAAAGTACTTCTTTCTTCTTGCTTTTATCACCAAACTTTCCACTGTTGTATGATTATTTCCACTGTGCTCTTGATAACTCTGCATACAAATTAGTAGAAAACCAGACATACAATACAAACAATACTAGTACCTAAAAACTATCCTGCAACACTGAAAAGTATTAGACATCAAAGATTTATGGATTTAGCATTCCAATACCTGTTACCAAGTATTGAAATCTACCCACATCAAGCCCTTTTGTTAATAAATCAACATAATTGTCATCAGTATGGATTTTGACAACATTAATAAGTTTTTCTCAAAACAATCTCTTATAAAGTGATGTCTAATTTCAATATGTTTAGTTTTAGTGTGTTGCATAGGATTTTTAATAATGCATATGGTACTACTATTGTCTATATAGATAATGGTGTTCATGAAATTGTACCCATAATCCAATAATTGATTCTGAAGCCAAAGGATCTGAGCACAACAACTAGGAGCTGCAACATATTCTGCTTCAGTGGTTGAAGTAGCAACCATAGTTTGCTTCTTGCACTGCCATGATACCAATTTACATCCAAGAAATTGACATCCTCTAGTAGTTGATCTTCTATCCAAACTTGCACCAGCATAGTCACTATCTGAGTATGTGATCAATTCCATTGGAGAGTCTCTTGGATACCATAAGCCAAGATTAGGATAAGTCTTCAAGTACCTAAAAATCTTTTCCACTGCTGTCATATGTGATGTTTTTGGAGTAACTGGAAATCTTCCACAAGCACATACAGCAAACATAATGTCTGGCCTTGATGAAGTAAGATACATCAAAGAACCAATCATAGATCTGTAAGTGTGAACATCAACATTAGCACCACTAGCATTCTTCAACAAAAGATGAGTGGTCTTGTCAGCAGGGGTATTTGAAGGTTTTGCATCAGTAAACTTGAATTTCCTAATGATCTCAGCCACATATTTGTCTTGACTGATAAATATGCCTTCCTTACTCTATTGTACTTGCAGCCCCAAAAAGAATGTAAGTTCTCCCATAGAACTCATCTGAAATTCATCTTTCATCAGCTTCTCAAACTCTTTGCACATCTCTTGTTTAGTAGAACCAAAGATAATATCATCAACATAAACTTGAACAAGTAGAATATCACCCTTGTCTTTCTTGATGAACAAAGTTTGGTCAATCTTGCCTCTATGAAACCTATTATTCAACAAATAATTAGCTAAGGTTTCATACCACTTCCTTGGAGCCTGATGTAAGCCATAAAGAGCCTTAACCACTTTATATACTTTATTTGGGTGTTGAGGATCTTCAAAGCCTGGAGGTTGAGAGACATATACCTCCTCATCAATAGTACCATACAGAAAGGCACTCTTAACATCCATTTGATAGACTGTAAAGCCCATAAATGATACATAGGCTAAAAACAATCTAATAGCCTCAATCCTTGCAACAGGAGCAAAAACTTCTTCATAATCAATACCCTCCTCTTGAGTGTATCCTTGAGCAACCAACCTAGCTTTGTTCCTTACTACAATACCTCTTTCATCTTTCTTGTTTCTGAAAACCCATTTAGTACCAATGACCTTCATACCATCAGGCAAGTCACAAAGAACCCAAACCTTTTGAAGTTTAAACTGCAGCAACTCTTCTTGCATAGCTTCAACCCAGCTAGATTCTCCTAGAGCCATATAAACATTCTTAGGCTCCACCTGTGAGAGAAAACAGAAGAACAAACACTCATTCTTCTTACTATGTTTCTTGGACTCATACACTTCACTTATGAACCCATGAATATCATCTTTCTTTGTCTGTCTTCTAGTCTTCACACCTGATTGAAGTTCACCAATAACATTATCAAGTGGATGCACTTTGTGAATTGAAGACTGTGATGTGCTAGGAATATCATATGTTGTAGGCATGTTTGAGATCTCTACATCATCACTTGGTGATTCCTGAGAAGTATGTTCTACATTTGGGCTGACAGTGGAAACTTCTGGTGTAGCAGTGGGAATGGAGTTACCACTGCTAGTAGGAATATCTTTATTTACATCAAAATTCACACCATCTGCATCACTTGTCTTGTCAGAGTTATCAACAAAGTCCCAAAGTGGCATAACAATTTGATCTTCATAATCTTTACAAGCTTCATCTTCATCAATGAATTCTTCTGAATCTTCAAGATCTTTGTCTCCAGTGCTTGAAGTGAGAGGTACATAATTCATTGTATTGGATAATGTTTCAAGATCAAATAGCCAATCTGGTCCTGAACCTGTCATGTTTGCTTTATTTTCAAGAAACTGAACATGCAAGTTCTCTTCAATCTTCTTTGTTCTTAAGTTATAGACTCTAAAAGCCTTGCTAACCATAGAGTATCCAACAAAGAAGCCTTCATCAGACTTTTCTTCAAATTTACCCAGATGATCAATGGTATTGAGAATAGTAACATGACACCCAAATGGCCTCACAAACTCCAAAGCAGGAGGTCTTCCTCTGAATAACTCATAAGGTGTCTTGTTCTTTGTTTTGACCATTAAAACCCTATTCTGAATGTAACAAGCAGTGTTAACTGCTTCAGCCCAAAAAGTTACTGGAAGCTTGGAATCAGCTAACATGGTTCTAGCAGCCTCAATTAGTGTTCTGTTTCTTCTTTCTGCAACTCCATTTTGTTGAGGAGTTCTTGCAACACTAAATTCTCTTTTAATACCTTTGTCTCTGCAGAAATCATCCATTACTTTATTCTTGAACTCTGTCCCATTGTCACACCTGATGATCTTGATTTTCTTTTCAAATTGATTTTCAACTTCAGTGATGAATGTCTTAAGGATGCCAGTGATTTCATCCTTGGTTCTTAAAAAGAAAACCCATGTGAATCTACTAAAATCATCAGTCGCAACAAGACAATACTTCTTCAAATTGATGCTGCTCACAGAAGTAGGACCAAACAAGTCCATATGCAGCAAAAAGAGTGGATGGTCAATAGAATTGAATGCTTTGGTCTTGCATGAAGCTCTGTGTTGCTTTCCTTTGAGACAGGCAACACAAGTTTGGTCATTTTCAAATCTTTTCTCTGGTAGACATCTGACAAGTCCATCTTTCACAATCTTGTTGATGGTATTGAAGTTAACATGACCCAATCTTCTATGCCAAAGCATTGATTCATCCAAAGTGGCTTTAGCAAGCAAGCAAGTAACATCATTATTAGCCACTATGTTCTTCATGTTAATGCTATACAGATTACCTTTTCTAGGGATCTTAAGAAAAATATCACTTTCATCAGGGAGCTTATAATCCTTAGATAAGATATAGCATTCATCTTCTGTGAAAAGAACTCTATGCTTCTTGTCACACATCTGTGACACACTAAAAAGGTTGTACTTGAGTTCTTTCACATACTGCACATCTTCAAAATCAATGTTTCCAGCCTTGATTGTTCCTTTGCCAGAAACTTTGCCACCAATTCCTCCTCCAAAGCTGACAAATTGTCCATCATAAGGTTGAAAGTCTGAAAGATAGGACTTATTGCCAGTCATGTGCCTGGAACATCCATTGTTTGAGTATCCTTGATCATTTGTAGTCTTTGAATGTCCCTGCACACAAAATAAAGGAATTAGTTCCTTTTGGGGACCCAAGCCACAAATGACTTGGATCTGCCTCGTGTGTCAATATAATTGTATCTATCAAAGGTCATTGATACACCATTGGGATGGTTTGAGGTGATAGTTCCTTTTAGTTTCCATTCCCAACGTGCTGAGGCCTTAACAGCATTTCCCATATTTACCCTTTTCTTGTTAACAGACCTACCAGTGTTAACCTTTGGCCTTGCAGTGGTAACTGCTGGCTTAGCAGTGGAAACTGCTTGTTTTGAAACTTTGGGTACCTACTTTTGATTATTGTTAACTTTCTTTTCAAAATTGGTCTTTTTCCCTGTTTGAGTAGATTTAACAAAAGTAGTAACAGGGGGCTTAGGGTAAACTCTTTTTTTATTTCTGGCAGTGGCAACTGCTGGTCTAGCAGTGGAAACTGCTGGTCTAGCAGTGGAAATTGGTTTAATGCCAGAATGAAGCAAAACAAACCTGGGAATCATCTTGCTAAGTGGATTTGGGTGAGTTAAGTTATTAGTATTTTGTCCATTCACCCTAGTATTCCCAAACACTTCCCTTCTTCCCAAGTGGTAGGTACAACTATATGCCAAATGGTCAAAGCTACCACATATATGACAGGGTTTGTTATTGAACACAAAATCACTATCAAATTGCCTAGATTTAACATGATTCCAACTCCTCATATTACCCCTAGGAGTTGGTGACCTACTTCTGTACATCTCTGCATATCTAGTAGTGGGCCTAGTGAAATTAGGTTGTGACCTAGGCTTCTCTTTGACTACATCAGGAATACTTCTTTTAACCTCCACTTTAACATTCTCAGGAACACTAGGTTTAGACTCAACATTTAAATTTTCATCTTTAAGAGATGAGTCACTAGCACTATCAAATATATCAACCTCAACCTGAACCTTTTTAGTTTCAACTGGCTTAACAAATTTTGGTCCATAGGTCATAGGTGGTTCTTGGAATTCCTCTAATCCTGTGTGAGCTAAGTCAATGCCAGGAGGTGATGGAACACCTCTTAGAGGTGGTGGAACAATTTTGTATCCAACTCCTGATTTGGCTTTGCTCACAACTTGGGCTTCCCAAATTTTGTCAATACACTTGGATTGATGATCCAGTGTTTGCTTAGTTATCATTATATTTTCACTAGCCATCTTAACCTTTTCTAGTTCTTCTCTAAGAACCTTATTAACAGCAACTTGATAATCTAAGTCTCTTCTTAATACTGCAATATCATCATTGAACTTAGATTCATTTGCCCTATAATGCTCTAATTGAGTTTCTAAAACTCCTAGGCCTCTTTTATGATTTGCTAAGTTGTAATTAGTATGAGTTAACTCTAGCAATTGTTCATCATATTGTGCTTTAATTTTCTCATACTCTTTTAAGGCCTTACAAGATTTAGAACAAGCATTATTAATTTGTACCTCAGAGTCAGAAAAAGCCATTAGTGCCAGCTCTGTAGCAACCATTGCAGACTCTGAATCATCTTCCTCTTCCTTAGTCATAAAGCTCCAATCAAAGCTCACTCCATCAATAGCCAATAGCCCCTTTGGCTCATCAGTAGTAGGTTCTTTCATCTTGTCCTGCTTGTACCAAGTTGACTTTTGTCAGACTTCCTTGGCTTTCTGCACTCCCTGGAAAAATGCCCCTTCTTGTGACAATTATAGCATTCCACCTTCTTTTTGTCAAAACCTACTGTTTCATTGCCACTGATGTTGATCTTTCTTCCAGTCTTCTTCCAAAACTTCTTTGTCCTTAGGCTTAGTAATGCCACTTGCCATTTAATGTCCATCTCCTCCATCTCATCCTCATCAATTTGATCCAAATCCTCATGATTGAGAATTGAACCACCCACTTGACTTGATATAAAGGCATAAAAAGTAGTGTCACTAAGTCCTGCAATCTGTCTCTTTGAGCTACTGATGAGTGCTCAAACACTCATCATTTTTGTCGTATTTAAACTGCCAAAACATACAAAAACAATCAAAAAGTTATCAAAATACTTAAATTATCCCAGGGATTGTGTTTTATGTGTTTTAAATGCAAAATGTGCAAAAACAAAGAAAAAACGTACAAAGTTTGCAATATTGGCAGTTTTAGTCCCCAAAGTTTCAAAACTTGTCAAAATTAGTCCCAATGCATTTATTTTGAAAGAAAAAGTCAACCCAAGGTTTTGAAAGTCAAACATCACAAAATATTACACTTGGGTCATAAGTTTTCCAAAATTACATGTTTAGTCCCTGAGATTTCAAAAATGGCAAAATAGGTCCCTAGGAAATTTAAAAAAATGAAAAATGGCAAAATTGGTTCTTGGTTTGTTGATGATTGGCATTTTTGGTCCTTGGAAGCAATTTGGATAAGTTACATCTTCAGCCCCTCATCTTCGAAGAAATGACAAAAATGGTCCTTGTGATTCAAAATATACCAACCGGACCCTTTGTAATATTATTAACCAAAACCCAAAACCAAACCCCAATCCAAACCAAAACCAAATCCAATCCAGTCCACCCAGGCCCAAAACTCCTAGCCCACTTCCTTTTTAAATAAAAACACACCCCGGTCAACCCACCTTTGACCGTCTTCTTCCCCCAACATACAAACGTAAAACCAGGCCTGTGTTCCCCCCTCCTCTGACCTTTTTCACCATAGCCCCCCCTCCACAATAAATGCCTCTCATCTACCACACCAACCCCCACCACCACAATAAATTCCCCACAACAACCCTCACCCGTCCCACTCAGTTTGCCCATTTCATTTTTTTGGCGGGAAAAAGCAATCAAAGGCTATGAGTGATCAAATTGCAATTGGATGGCTGGGATATGATCAAGGGTCAACACAAAGACTAGTGGGACTCTCAATTTGGACCAGGAAGCCATGTGGGAAAAGATTTATCTTATTTTCATGTCGTTATATATATTGAGCTCATAGGAGCCTTAAAAAGTGTGTAATATTGTAGTTTTAGCTTTAGTAATGTTGTAATTTACTTTTGTAACTCAATTTTTAATCAATGAAAGCAAGGTTCTAAGTTTATGTTCTGTTTCAATTTTCAAGTTCCATTTAAAATTTTCAAGTGTTAATTTAAGGTTCTAATGTGTGTACAAGCTATTCATAAGCTCATATAAACCTTCATTAATCTGTTTTAAGTAAGTTTTAAAGTTGTGAAATGGTATTTATCCAAGTTTAAGAAAAATAGCCAAAAATAAAATAAAAAAAAATAAAAATAAAATAAGAACAAAGATTGAAGGAAGCAAGATGCAAGGTGCATACTGGATGGCCTTGGGTTAGGGGCTTGTGGGAGCCATTAGGTAGTGCAGTTTAGTCTTGGTTCATGAATTTAGCTTGGAAAGCTTTTGTAAGTCTTTGGTTCCATTTTTCATTTCACTGTGTATTTATATAAATCTGCTTAGCCTTGAAGTTTTAGTGTTTATTAGGTGTAGTTAAGTTAAATTGTAGCTTAAAAATTAGGTGGTTGTTCTTTGTAATTGCTTGTTGCTCAAATTTTCTTATTTAACTGTTATTTTGCTCATATTAGTGAATCTAAGTAATTGTAGTCTACACCTGTGTTTTTTAGTTCATAATTACCTATTATAGCATAACAAATCAGTAGGTTATAGTCTTGTAGGTTTGAATCTCATTTAGCTTCTAAAATCTTCAAAACTGTTCTCAAAAGGGGTGTTTGGTTGTAGTTTGTTGTGGTGTTCTAGTTGCCTTATAACATAACTTTGTGTTTCATTGAGTTACTGAGGTTGATACAAGGTCAGGGGAACATTTTCTTATTCACAAATACAACAAAGGTCAAAATCATAAGAAAATCATCACCACAGATGACTGTGGTGATTTTTGGACCCAAAACCAATCAAATCCTTTCATAAGTTTGTATTATAACTTAATTTGGTCATATTATATCTTAACTAAACATGTTTACTCATAAAATCAGTGTTTGAAGTTCATCAAAGTCAAATATCAAAGTTTTCTAAAAAGTCAAAATTACAAGTCTCAGATTTTTCCCAATATGGCTTGAATTTTCTTGATTTTTGTGGTAAGATTTAGGACTTGAAATTTGTTGTGATTAAAGTCTGCCTGTAGAACTAGAAATCTATGCACTTGTTTGATTTTTGTAAATTTTTTTAATGGACAATTTTACCCCTGGAAGACACTTGCAAGGCAAGGACTTGCCCTGTGCACCAGCTGACTCAGTCACAACCATCACTTTGGTGGTTCATTGTGACCACTCTAGTGGGTCCCACTGACCAAATCTTGGCCCATTCAACCCCCTCCTAGCAGGCTTGGGGTTTTGACTTATTCAGTTAGCTTATTGGTGTGAAACTTGTTTATATTTGTTCATTTAACTTATTTGTATCTGTTTTAACCATTGTGGACCCCACACTTGGCAATTTGTGCTTATTCTCACCCTGGTCAAAGAAAGTCAACTGTCAAGGGTATAAGCACTTGAAGTGCTTATTTACTTGGTCTCTGCCAAACTCACTTCACAATAGTTGCTTAAAATCATATAATAAGATGTTTTGAAAAAGAAAATTTCAAATAAGCCCAACTTAATAGAAGTGATAGCTTCTATTTAAGCCAATTGGCTTATTCTTCAGCTTATTAATAAGCAATTTCCATTTTTATAATTTTCCTAGGCTTTTGGTATATAAAAATAATTTCTGTAATTTTTTCAGATTTTTCTTGCGTCATTTAGTATTTTTCTTAATTTAAATTAGTTTTTAGTAATTATTAAATAGTTAATAATTAATAATAATTAATTACAAAATCAGAAAAATATAAATTAAATTTGAAAATTAGTTTTTAGTTATTTTTGATTTTTCCAAATTTTATTTTCAAATTTCTAGTGTAATTTAATAATTAATTAGAATTTAGGATAATTTAAATAATTAAAAAGTAATTAATAATTAGTTAATAATTAGTAATAATTAATTAAAAAGTCTTAAAAATATATTTTCATTTCTAAAATTAGTTTTATAGTATTTTAGATTTTTCTAAGTTTAATTTTTATTTTTCCAATTTAATTTCATATTTATTTGTAATTTAGGTTAATTTAGTTAATTAAAAGTAATTAGGAAATTAGTATTTAATTAATAGTAATTATAAAAATAGTGTAAAACTTAATTTTAAATTTTCAAAAATTTTCTTTAATCATTAGGTTTGTAAAAAATACTATTTTCATACCAGTAGCCTTTTCAGATCACCTCGTTCACTTTTATTCCTCGTACGTTTGTTCGCATTTTCAGCAAACGTTCGGTTTTTTGAGTTTTAAGTAATTTCTTCTCAATCTTAGTTTCAGTAATCAATCACATAGCTTTCCTAAGCTATTTCTGTTAATAATTTCCAAATAATTCTCGTAACCTGCCTTTTCTGTGAATAATCACCCGAACACAAAGCACGCTCAGTCACAATTCACACCTTGCCGGGATTTAACGACCTGGTGATACCTTATATTACCCGAAGATTGTTTCTAGGCTTTTTGACTTTGTTGACCATTCTTTGGTCAATATAAGTTGACGGTTTAGCACCAATCAATTTTTGGCACCGCTTCCAGGGAGGTGTGCGCGTTTCTGCAGCGTCTTTCGAGATTAGTGTTATCTCACCTCAATCACTGTACAAATACCACCACTTGTGTAAATTTTGAAATCAAAACACAAAAAAGTCATTAACACTTTACCTAAAGTGTTAAAACACCAAAAAAATTAAAAACAACAAAACATATCGTAATGTTTTCTGATTCGGTTTTCTTTTAAGGTGATTCTTAAAGAAAAACGATTTTAGATTACGAGACGATTCCAAAAAATATTGTCCAAAAATTTTTTATCCCTAGTGCATGCGCACTCGTTCTTCAAGGTCCACTAGCCCATTATGTGAGCTTGTCCGGAAACCTCGAAGACCTCGTCGACGTTCTGCACCAACAGTCGGATCTAAGATCCGTACTGTTGTCACACCCACTGTCACCATGGCGGAAGACCGCCCCATGTGTGTGCTTCTCCAAGCACCCATCGAGGGTTACAGAGATGCCATTGTTGTTCCAGCCATCGTGGCTGATAATTTTGAGCTCAAAACCGGGTTACTCAATCTTGTAACCTCAAGTCAATTCTACGGTTTTGAGAGGGATGATCCTTATACATTCGATGGTTCAATAAAATCACTTCGACCATCAAGTACAAGAATGTCTCTAGTGAAGCAATCAAACTTCTTCTCTTCCCATTCTCCCTGGAGGGACAAGCCCGGATTTGGCTTGAAAAACAACCTCCACGATCTGTTGAGACATGGGAAGATCTTGTGAAAAAAATTGTGAATGAATTCTTCCCACCTTCCAAGACCACGAGTCTTAAAAACGAAATCAATAAGTTCACTCAGAAATACGGTGAATCTTTTGGTGAAGCGTGGGATCTTTTCAAAGAATTACTTCGCAAGTGTCCACATCATGGTTTCTCAGAGTTGATGCAACTCGATACTTTCTACAATGGCGTGAGCCAAGCTGATCAGGATTCTCTCAATGCCTCCGCGGGAGGTAATTTCTTGAGTAGAACCACAAAAGAAGCTTTACAGATCATAGAAAACAAGTCCAAGGTCCGCTCTACGCGAAGCAAACCGATTGTTTCTTAAATCAATGCGGGTCCTTCTTCTTCATCTTCTGTGGGTCAATCTAGCACAGATGCTAAGCTTGACAAGCTCACTGAAGCGATCCAAGCTTTGGTTCTCGCCCAAACAAAGAAAGTTTCATTTCCACAACATCCTCCCCCTACTGAGGTTAAAAAAGTGGAAGTCTGTGTGACTTGTGGTGGGCCGCATGCCTACTACAATTTCACAACTACTGATGGTACTCCATATGAAGCTCATGCTGTTGTCAGGTCCCAAAATCAAGGAGGCAATCAATACCGCCCTCCTATGGACCCGAACTATCGTCCTCACCATTATCCTGGACCTCCCGGTTTTAATCAAAACCAAAATGTCCAAAACCGTGGCCAACATCAAAATACAGTGAACCAAGGTTATCAAAACCAAGGTAACTTCAATCAGGGTCACGGTTTCCAAAATCAAAACCAAGGTTTCCAAAATCAAGGTTTCCAACACCAAAATCAAGGAAACTTTAACCGGAACCAAGGTCAGGGTAATTTCAATCCCGGGAACTTTCACGGAAACAATCACCAGAATCAAGGGAATTTCCATCATCAAAACCAAGGAAATTTCAATCAAGGCCCCAATCCGAACAATCGAGCTCAAAATCTTCCTAATCCGAATCAAGCCATTGTTCCAACCGGTCCTTCATCTGATGATTTGTTAAAGCAATTCATGAAGTCCCAAGAAGAGTTGAACAAGTTGCTGGTCAGCCAGATTTCTGACATCAAGAAGTCTTTAAATGATCGACCCTCGGGCTCAGGTACTACTTTACCGAGCAACACGATCGCTAACCCGAGGGGCGATGCTAAGGCGATCACAACACGAAGTGGTGCTTCATATGATAAACCCACGATTTCTACTACCTCTTCTTCCTCTCCTCCAAAGGTAGTGGATCGTGAGCCTAAGGCAACAAAGGACAAGGTGCAAACTCCTAGCCCACGAAGTACAACACACGTCCAACCTCAGGTTAATCCTGAAATCAGATGCAAGCCTGGAGTTGTCTTTGAACCACCAGAGACTCCAGGGGACAACCCAAAATCCAAAACTTCTATTCCTTATCCATCACGTCTCAATGAACAAAAGCTCCGCGAAAAAGCTAATCACCAAATGGATAAATTTTTCCAAATCTTCCAAGATTTGCACTTTGATATTAGCTTCGCGGACGCTATTCTCTTGATGCCCAAGTTTGCATCGACAATCAAAAATCTATTGAGTAATAAAGAAAAATTCTTTGAGATGGCAAGAACTCCTATGAATGAGCACTGCTCAGCAGTTCTCTTGAAAAAGCTTCCTGAAAAGCTTGGAGACCCCGGGAAATTTCTCATTCCTTGTACTTTCCCGGGTATGGTTGAATGCTTCGCCTTGGCCGATCTAGGTGCTAGCATTAACCTGATGCCATATTCTGTATGGAAGAAACTTTATCTTCCCGAACTCACTCCCACGTGCATGACTTTAGAGCTTGCCGATCGTTCGATTTCTCGTCCTCTTGGCATTGCCGAGGACGTATTCGTTAAAGTGGGAAAGTTCCATTTTCTGGCAGATTTTGTGATTGTTGACTTTGATGCCGATTCTAGGGTCTCTCTCATTCTTGGGAGGGGGTTCCTTAGAACTGGGCACGCTCTTATCGATGTATTTGAGCATGAGATCACATTACGTGTTGGAACGGAAGCCATTACCTTCAACCTGAATCAAACTTCGAGATACTCCTCCAATTATGACTGTGAATCGGTGAACAAAATAGATGTCATCGATGTTGCTGCTGAGGAGTATGCTCAAGAGATTTTAGGTTTCATTGATGATTCTTCGAGTGAAAATCTCACTCAATCTTCTCGTCCCATCATAGCCAATTCTTCTCCTTCCCTCACTCCGTTTGAGGGGAGTGACTTCATCTTAGAAGAAATTGAGGCGTTTCTCAAAAGTGACTCGATTCCCGATGGAATCGATAACCAAGAGATTGACCTCGAGAGGGATATTCTCATACTTGAAAAATTGTTAAACGAAGATCCCTCTCCTCTTTCTGTTCTACCACAACAACTTCATAAGGAGGAAGTAAAAAATTTTGAGAAAACTGATGACTTCCCCGAGGTTGAACTTAAGGACTTGCCGCCTCATCTTGAATATGCATTTCTGGAGGGTTGATGAGGCGAAAAATGATCCGTTTTTAGGGGGTCATTTAAGCCCGAATCCGAATTTATTTGATCAAATATTGCCCTAAATCGTTCCTTTTGTGATTTTAGGTACCTGGAGAGTGAATTCTGGAAAAGAAGCCATTTTGGACGTTTTTGGAGCATAAAAGTGAAGAAAACGGCAAAGTCTCAATTTTCCATGCTGGGAACAGTACATGAAGGCGTCAAGAGTTTTCCTGACGGCGTCAAACCCCAAGAATTAAAATCCGTAGTTGATGACGGCGTCACACACAGGGCTTCAATAGTAATTTTTGTGACGGCCTAGGCCTTGACGGCGTCAGAAGTAGATCAAGGCCATCCGAGGAAGTATTTGGCGGCGAGATGACGGCGTCACACCTTTGTTCTTGACGCCATCATACCTATTTTCCTATATATAGTTTTCTAGTTTTTCACATTTAAAGAGAGAAGTTTTGGGAGAAACCCTAAAGACGATTTTGGTGTAACTTTACAGGTTTTTCAAGGGTTCCAACCCCTTGATACCTTGCATGATTAATCAAGATAAGTGTTCTCTTAATTCAATCAATATGTCTATGTGTTGGTTGTCTATATCTTGTTCTTGTCTTAATTCTATCATGCTAGGCTAGATCTCTTTTGTGTTTGCTTAGATCTAATGAAACCTAGATATTGATTATGTGTTGATTACTTGTTTATTCTTGTTTTGGATGAATGATTTATATGTTAGGCTTAAGAAAACTGGCAGATCTCCAAATGGTAACATGCTTGAACGTCTTAAGAAACATGAACCGAGGCGTACTAGGTCTTTATTGGTTGTATTTAATGCATGTGCCACTGTTTACAATCCCTATAGTTGTGCTGGGTATGGTGTAGGAGGAGATAAGAGCTCATAGAATTGGGGAGTTATGTATGCCACCCCATGAATGGTATTAAGGAATACGATCCGTCATCCATGCAATTATAACAAGTAATTAACGTGTAAAAGATATCTAGGGAGTAGTGAAATCTAAGTAAACACATTTTCTCCAATTACTGCTCACAACCTTAGTATAATTAGTTTATTTTCATTTTTAGTATTTTATTTTGATTGCATCTTAGTATTGAGCATGTATATTCGTATTTGTTAGAGTCAAATGCTTGTATTGAGTCATAATGAAGTTTTGCAGGATTTTCCAGGAAGTAGGACCAAGTTTTTCCAGAAATTTTCCGGAAACTTAACATAAGAATTTCTGCAGGTCCATTCTGACGGCGTCAGAGGATTACTCTTGACGGCGTCAGGAGTAAAAATCTGGAAATTTTACCGGTTTTGTTTTTCTAATGGAGTCTTATGGTTTTTGTGAATTATTAAGTTTTATAATCTCCAGGAGATCTGCAAACTTCATTGCACAAGCATTATATCTTACTTTGTTTTTTAGGACTTAGAAACTTATATAGGATGCCGCCGATTTTACGCGAGGTTGTCTTGTCTATTTTGTCTGGTTTACAGGTTATGTATGACAAGAAGATGATTTATATTCTGGAAGGGAAGCTTTGATTGTTCATTTTCTTGGAGGAAGATTTAACCTGGCCACCTATAATCCATACCGAGCGAATCAGGGGAGTATTTGATTTCATTCTCTTTACTTTTTCACTTTTACATTCTTTACTTGAACATTGGGGACAATGTTCATCTTAAGTGTAAGGGGAGGGTAAAAAGATGATACCTTACATATGCACTTTCGCTTGAGTTTGTTTTGTTTGATAGTAGATGTGTAATAAAACTATGAGAAATACTTGTTAGTGCAATTTTAGCACCAAATTTAAAATTTTTTACAACATTTAGGAGTGAAACTTTAGTCATAGCAAGCGTCTCATGGATAGGAGATTGTATGACTAGCACATAACCGTATATTCAGAAAAATTTTCCACCCAAATATGTGAGGTTCGCCTTTAGATTTGATAGGAAAAGCATTCATTATTAGTGTTTATGAGTGTACCGGTAGCATTTAGATTCTAGAACTTGCGTTAGTGATGCATCCCGAGACCGCTAGTGAGACTACATTCGTGTGGTAGGATTTACTACATGATAAGAGGCATTAGGATCACCCTTGTGTTAAACCCGTATCATAATTACTTGACCATTTAAGTCATACTACTTGACTAGTTAAGTCAACTAATTTTTCCCACACCCTTAGCGTTGTACTCATTTTTAGTACACGAAACCCCTAGTACACCCCTCCTAGCCTATCTTTTCGTTTCTAACTTTAAGCATCTTACTTAAAGGAAGAATTTGTTACACCCCACTTAAATGTACACCCAAATCGCCTTAGCCTTCCGTGTATGCGCTCATTTTTAGTGCATTATTGTTATTTGTTTAAACCCTAAGTTAACTATCTAATTGATTACATGGTTGCTAAGTCGAGTCATATCCTTGTACATATTGTTTTGGGACGATTGGGACTCATGGGTAAGTACTTATTTTATTGAGTAATGGGGAAGAACATAATATTATTACCCCCATATGTACGTTAATCTTAAAAGTGCTCCAAGTGTTTTGATTTTCTTAATTCGAGTCATTAGAATAGTTGAATGTAAAGTATGTAAAGATTCAAGTATAAGGGGAATTTTCATTTCCTATGATGTATTATTTTGGATGCTAGGGTAAGAGTGTATGCACAAAAAAATAAAAAAAAAATAAAAAAAAAATAAAAAAAGAGAGAAAAAACATACGGACTACCATCCCGTTTCATTCTATGTTCATTTTATGTTTTATTTATTTCTCATTTATTAGCTTAAGTCGAGTCTAGTCTTGGCTTAGCAACGCCATATTGTACATGTAATTAACCAAGATTGTTAACTCGCCACCAGTAAAACTTCCTTTATCCAACAAAACCGTGTAATTCATATCCCTATACCTAACGTTACAACCCTTTAAAAGACCTCTTTGATAGTTTATCCTAGGTGCTTACGCCATGTGGTGGAGGTTTGATCCTTTCCCAAGCCTATGGTAATCTATTTTGCTATGGCAGGTAGTGAGAGATATCTTCCATTTCCATAATGTTATATTACTTTATTACACCCGAGAGATGTGAGTATCTAAACACTATTTGTGAGGTGCTAGTGTATGACCTCCGAGCTTGTCTATTGGTCTTTAGTGGAACGATTATTTGTTGTAATTACTTTTATATTAGTGTTAAATGACCCCTAACTTGTCTTTTGAGTAGAATAAAAGCGCATTTGCTTGAGGACAAGCAAATCTCAAGTGTAAGGGTATATGATGAGGCGAAAAATGATCCATTTTTAGGGGGTCATTTAAGCCCGAATCCAAATTTATTTGATCAAATATTGCCCTAAATCGTTCCTTTTGTGATTTTAGGTACTTGGAGAGTGAATTCTGGAAAAGAAGCCATTTTGGACGTTTTTGGAGCATAAAAGTGAAGAAAATGGCAAAGTCTCAATTTTCCATGCTGGGAACAGTACATGAAGGCGTCAAGAGTTTTCCTGACGGCGTCAAACCCCAAGAATTAAAATCCGTAGTTGATGACGGCGTCACACACAGGGCGTCAAGAGTAATTTTTGTGACGGCCTAGGCCTTGACGGCGTCAGAAGTAGATCAAGGCCATCCGAGGAAGTATTTGGCGGCGAGATGACGGCGTCACACCTTTGTTCTTGACGCCGTCATACCTATTTTCCTATATATAGTTTTCTAGTTTTTCACATTTAAAGAGAGAAGTTTTGGGAGAAACCCTAAAGACGATTTTGGTGTAACTTTACAGGTTTTTCAAGGGTTCCAACCCCTTGATACCTTGCATGATTAATCAAGATAAGTGTTCTCTTAATTCAATCAATATGTCTATGTGTTGGTTGTCTATATCTTGTTCTTGTCTTAATTCTATCATGCTAGGCTAGATCTCTTTTGTGTTTGCTTAGATCTAATGAAACCTAGATATTGATTATGTGTTGATTACTTGTTTATTCTTGTTTTGGATGAATGATTTATATGTTAGGCTTAAGAAAACTGGCAGATCTCCAAATGGTAACATGCTTGAACGTCTTAAGAAACATGAACCGAGGCGTACTAGGTCTTTATTGGTTGTATTTAATGCATGAGCCACTGTTTACAATCCCTATAGTTGTGCTGGGCATGGTGTAGGAGGAGATAAGAGCTCATAGAATTGGGGAGTTATGTATGCTACCCCATGAATGGTATTAAGGAATACGATCCGTCATCCATGCAATTATAATAAGTAATTAACGTGTAAAAGATATCTAGGGAGTAGTGAAATCTAAGTAAACACATTTTCTCCAATTACTGCTCACAACCTTAGTATAATTAGTTTATTTTCATTTTTAGTATTTTATTTTGATTGCATCTTAGTATTGGGTTAGTTGAATAGCAACTAATTCCGCCCTAATCCTTCAAAACCCGAGATTTTACTTGCTTTATAAAAAAATATAAAAACATAAAAATAATCATCCCTCACCTTTAGAGCTAGTATTTAGGCTTTCTAATCCTAGCGACACTATTCCTAAGCTGAACGATCAATCCCCCGGTACTTGTCACTATACTATACTACAACGATCAGGTACACTGCCTGGTGGGGGTTGTAAGCTTTTCGAGATCCCTCGAGAGGTAAAGCCTGTTGCGATTCCCACGCATCAAGTTTTTGGCGCCGCAGCCCGGGGAATAGTTATTGTCTAGGTTAGAATTTCTTTTTATTAGGTCTACTTGCTAGATTCCTTTCTAGTAATATTTTATTTTTATTTTTAGATCTTCTTTAGTCTATCTTATTTCTTTGTGCTTTTGTTCGTGACTCTTCACCGTCCGCCATCATGGCAACCAACGAATTCTCCAACCTTAGGATCACTAGGAGTCGTAGTACCACTAGAGACCTTGTCTTGCCTTATGCAGAACCCGAAAGAGAAATGTGTAGGTTAAGACGAACTCACTCAACTCCTGAACCATCCAGCATTGCTATCGACATTGATGCACCTCTTTCTGAGGAAAATTCAGAAAATCACATCACAACCCCTAGCTCCCACAACGAGATCAGTACCCCTATAATACCTCCTCCTAAGTGTCTTCAAGGACTACTCTTCCCCAACTCCTCATGGCTTTTCAAATGCCATTGTCTACCCGCACGAACACACCAGTGAGGTCCTGCATGCACCCGATGTTTGGCTTGTCAAAAGTGTGTGTAAATTCAGCGGACTAGATGAGGAAAATCCAATCCAACACATCAAGGACTTCCTAAAAATAGTAGACACCCTCCATACGGATGGGGCTACTAGAGACACATCCTGATTGCGATTCTTTCCTTTCACCTTATATGGAAAAGCCCAAGAATGGTATGACAAACTCCCTTCTGAATCTATCTTCACATGGGAGCAACTCATATCCAAGTTCTATGAGAAGTTCCTTCCACCTGGAAAAACCTCAGCACTTAGAGATAGGATCCTCCGTTTCCGGAAGGAGAAGGACGAACCCTTCTATAAATCGTGGACTAGATTCAAAGATTCAATAAGACAAGTTCCCCATCATGGCATTGAGCTTTGGCTCTTGGTCCAAATCTTCTACGAAAATATCTCCCCTAATGACCGAAACGGAATTAACCAATCTAGGAAAGGAAGATTGGCCAATCTTAGTGCCGAGGAAGGATGGGATAGGATTGAAGAATATGCTCAAGACCAGGATGACACTTGGGATGAACCTGAGTCGACTGTCAGCATTTCTGAGATCACCTCGGATCGGTTGAGCAAAATTCACAAAAGAGTGGAATACCTAGCTGGATCGCAATTACCTAAACAGCTGTCGAATCCTTACTTGATCTGCGATTACTGTGGTGGCTCGCATGAGGTAGAAGAATGCGGAGGAGCAGCCACAACTGAACATGCGTGCTTGTCAGGAGGGGACATTTATGCTGATCCCTCCCTTTTGCCTTTTTACCAAAATGACGATTACACCCTTTGGGGAAATCTGGTAAAGAAAAGAGAAGGGGAGGAAGGCCCTGAATTCAAAATCAGGAGCAATTTCGAAGATGACCTTGGTCACTTCACTCAAGAAAAAGACTTGCAAATGAAAGGCCTTAATGAGCTTCTGGACGAGTAGCAGGAGGATATTGGAGAATTTTTCAACAAGCTTAACTCAGCCCTAGATAATCTTCAAACACCATTAGTAAGAAAAAAAGACCCCACGCTCGCGATAACCACACGAGCTGGAACGACAACCAAAGACCCTCCTTACCCAAACTCGTCCCCCATCACCCTCGATCCAGACAAACCTGGGGAGGAGGAGGAGGATGTCGGCATTAGCACTCCAGACCAACCGCCCATGACGACCCCTTCCCCATCGGCCCTTCCTAACCCACCTGTGAGAATTCCATTCCCATCCCGGTTAAGGAACCAGAAAACTGAGAATGATAACAAAAGGTTCTTGTCATACCTAAAAGACTCAGTTGTCACCATACCTCTCCTTGATGCTTGCTATCATATGCCAAAGTATAGCACATACTTCAAAAAGCTGCTCGCTAACAGGAAGAAACTCGAGGGTCTTGTGACCCTGGGGGAAGAATGCTCAGTGGTAACCCATCGAGGGCTACCAAAGAAGGTAGACGATCCGGGCAGCTTCACCTTGCCTTGCTCCATAGGACCTCTATCAATCAAGAATGCTCTTGCTGATTTGGGAGCGAGTATCAATCTCATGCCCCACTCTATGTTCCGTAAACTAGGATATTCTGGATTGAAGTCTACCCGTATGAACATCCAACTAGCCGATAGATCAGTCAAGTACCCGTAGGGATATGCGAGAATGTGCTAGTCAAAGTTGGGAAATTCAAATTCCCGGTCGACTTCGTAATCCTGGATATGGAGGAGGATGACTTGGTACCTATCATCTTAGGTAGACCATTTCTTGCTACCGCTCGTGCAGTCATCAATGTCTACGATGGCAAATTGACCTTACGAGTGGGAGACGATAGCACAACCTTCGACATTAAGGATTCTATGGACCTCTCCCTCGAAGTAGCCAACCGGCTCTACTTTATCGGGGAAGTAGAAGAACTCACTGATGTCATTGATAGTTGCGTCGATGAACAAATCGATGAAGGCTGGCTACGGGACGAGAGTTTTTTGCCTTTGCTAGAAGTGGAAAAGACGGAGGATGTTAATGCAGTCTCCTTCTACCCCAGACAAGAGGCAACGGAGCATCTCGAGCTCCGAAAGCCCAAAAATAAGCTCAAACCTTCTATTATCGAACCTCCTAACGTTGATCTCAAAGAGCTTCTTAACCATTTGGAGTATGCCTTCCTTCAGGGGGAGGACCAACTCCCGGTAATCATAAACTCTTCCTTGGAACAAGAACAAAAAGTTAAACTCTTAGAGGTCCTAAAAAAATACAAGGGGGTACTCGCATGGAGTGTGGCCGACATTAAGGGGATTGACTCAACTTTTTGCACACATAAGATTCTTATGGAGGAAGATTATAAACCTACTGTGCAACCCCAGAGGCAAGTGAACCCTAACATTAAGGAAGTAGTAAAGAAAGAAATTATCAAACTTTTGGATGCAGGACTGATTTACCAGATCTCGGATAGCCCATGGGTCAGTCTTGTGCAGGTTGTACCTAAAAAGGGTGGAATGACTGTAGTAATGAATGACAAGGGTGAGATGGTGCCCCAGAGAACTGTCACTGGATGGCGGGTATGCATCGACTATCGAAAGCTCAATGATGCCACGAGGAAAGATCACTTTCCCTTACCATTCATTGATCAGATGTTAGAGAGATTATCTGGACACGAGTACTATTGCTTCTTGGATGGATTCTCTGGATTTTTTCAAATCCCCATAGCACCCGAGGACCAAGAAAAGACCACGTTTACTTGCCCCTATGGAACATTTGCCTACAAAAGGATGCCTTTTGGGCTATGTAATGCCCCCGCCACTTTCCAACGTTGTATGACCGCAATCTTTCACGAACTCATGGAAGACAGCATGGAAGTGTTCATGGATGACTTTTCAGTCTTCGGAAACTCCTTCGACCACTGTCTTGCTAATTTAGAAAAGATGCTTAAACGTTGTGAGGAAACCAACTTGGTGTTAAACTGGGAAAAGTGTCATTTCATGGTAAAGGAAGGGATTGTGTTAGGGCATAAGATCTCAGGGAACGGAATAGAGGTGGACCAAGCTAAAGTTGAAGCTATATCTAGGTTACCATACCCCACGACTGTTAAGGCAATACGCAGCTTTTTGGGGCACGCCGGATTTTATCAGAGATTCATCAAAGACTTCTCCAAAATTTCCCGGCCAATGACTCAATTGCTTGTGAAGGATGCTCCGTTCGATTTTTCCCAAGAATGCAAAGATGCTTTCGATTTCTTAAAAAGGGAACTCACTCAAGCTCCAATCATGATCACACCCAACTGGGAGTTACCATTTGAAATCATGTGTGACGCTAGCGATTTCGCTGTCGGGGCTGTATTAGGTCAACGACGTGACAAACTTTTCCAACCTATTTACTACACTAGCAAAACCATGAATCCCGCTCAAGAGAACTACTCCACCACCGAAAAAGAATTATTAGCCGTAGTATTTGCATTCGACAAATTCCGACAATATCTTGTCCTTTCAAAGACAGTCGTCTTCACTGATCACTCAGCTCTTCGATATCTGTTTGCGAAGCAGGATGCCAAGCCACAGCTAATTCGGTGAATCTTGTTGTTACAGGAATTCGATGTTGAGATTCGCGATAAGAGGGGGGCAGAGAATCTAGCCGCAGATCATCTGTCTCATCTTGAAAACCCCTTGGATAAGCACGATAGAAGTGAGATTAGGGATTCGTTTCCTGACGAACAACTGATGTCAATGACTGATTTGGAGCCATGGTACGCCAACTTTGCTAATTACTTCGCAAGTAGATGTAGACTTGTTCCAGAACACCTGACTAAGTACGAGAGGAAGAGGTTCTTTTCCCAGCTAAAATACTACTTCTGGGATGAACCCTTTTTATTCCGAAGGTGTCCTGACCACATTATAAGGCGTTGTGTTTCGGAAAATGAGGCAGTTAAGATTATGAGGGAGTGTCACTCTGGTCCCTCTGGCGGGCATCATGGGATAAACGTTACCGCCCGAAAGATTCTCGATGCGGGATTCTATTGGCCCACAATTTTCCGTGATGTAAAAGAAATGGTGCAGGCGTGCGATGCATGTCAACAAGCAGGAAATATATCACATAGGGATGAAGCACCTCAGAACTTTATACAAGTTTGTGAGGCATTCGATGTTTGGGGGATTGACTTCATGGGACCCTTTCCATCCTCAGGGGGAAACGAGTACATCTTAGTCGCCATTGACTATGTTTCAAAATGGGTTGAGGCACAAGCCCTTAGGACCAATGATGCCAGAGTAGTCATTCATTTCCTAAAAAAGCTTTTCGCAAGATTCGGGATTCCGAAAGCTCTCATCAGTGATAGGGGGACACATTTTTGCAATGCACAAATGGAAAAGGTCATGAAGAGGTATGGAGTACCCCATCGATTCTCCACAGCTTATCATCCACCGACCAATGGCCAAGTCGAAAACACCAATAGAGCTATTAAAAGAATACTTGAAAAAACGAGTAGTCAAAACAGAAAGGACTGGTCATTCAAACTCGACGAAGCCTTATGGGCATTCCGAACTGCTTACAAAACACCTATTGGAACGACCCCATTCCGCATGGTGTATGGTAAGGCATGTCACTTACCAGTAGAATTAGAACACAAGGCTTATTGGGCGCTTAAGGCATGCAACTTAGATTAAACAACTGCTGGGAATAATAGGTTTTTGCAATTACACAAGCTTGATGAGCTTAGACTAGAAGCCTACGAATCCTCCATCACCTATAAAGAAAGAGCTAAAAGATGGCATGATCAGAGAATTAAGAAACCCAAAGAATTTTCACAAGGAGACAAGGTCCTATTATACAATTCTCGGTTGAGATTATTTCCGGGAAAACTTAAGTCTAGATGGTATGGGCCGTTCACGGTAAAGAATTCTTCTAAATTTGGAGCGGTAGTGTTAATTGATGATGAAGGTAGGGAATTCACGGTTAACATACAACGTGTAAAACATTACCAAGAAAATAACAATGAAATGATTAGTGAGGAGGATGTGACGTTTGATGATGAAATCACGTAGTAACCCATGACTTTGAGTCTAGCTACAAGACTCGTAAATAAAGAAAAGCGCTTCTTGGGAGGCAACCCATGCTTTGTGTGATTTTATTTTGTTTGATATTTATTTGCTTCCGTATGCATGCTTTATTTTTATTGTTGGTTGATCATGTCTCTAAATTAAAATGTGGAAATACTTTACTATGTTGTTTGGCCTAGTCTTAACTCCAACCTAAAAGTATTTTTGCAAAAGATAAGTGTAAGGGGAAACCCCAAATATGTTTTTAAGAAACAAACCGATCATGATTCTCCACAATATTAAATGAGCATGTATATTCGTATTTGTTAGAGTCAAATGCTTGTATTGAGTCATAATGAAGTTTTGCAGGATTTTCCAGGAAGTAGGACCAAGTTTTTCTAGAAATTTTCTGGAAACTTAACATAAGAATTTCTGCAGGTCCATTCTGACGGCGTCAGAGGATTACTCTTGACGGCGTCAGGAGTAAAAATCTAGAAATTTTACCGGTTTTGTTTTTCTAACGGAGTCTTATGGTTTTTGTGAATTATTAAGTTTTATAATCTCCAGGAGATCTGCAAACTTCATTCCACAAGCATTATATCTTACTTTGTTTTTTAGGACTTAGAAACTTATATAGGATGCCGCCGATTTTACGCGAGGTTGTCTTGTCAATTTTGTCAGGTTTACAGGTTATGTATGACAAGAAGATGATTTATATTCTGGAAGGGAAGCTTTGATTGTTCATTTTCTTGGAGGAAGATTTAACCTGGCCACCTATAATCCATACCGAGCGAATCAGGGGAGTATTTGATTTCATTCTCTTTACTTTTTCACTTTTACATTCTTTACTTGAACATTGGGGACAATGTTCATCTTAAGTGTAAGGGGAGGGTAAAAAGATGATACCTTACATATGCACTTTCGCTTGAGTTTGTTTTGTTTGATAGTAGATGTGTAATAAAACTATGAGAAATACTTGTTTGTGAAATTTTAGCACCAAATTTAAAATTTTTTACAACATTTAGGAGTGAAACTTTAGCCATAGCAAGCGTCTCATGGATAGGAGATTGTATGACTAGCACATAACCGTATATTCAGAAAAATTTTCCACCCAAATATGTGAGGTTCGCCTTTAGATTTGATAGGAAAAGCATTCATTATTAGTGCTTATGATTGTACCGGTAGCATTTAGATTCTAGAACTTGGGTTAGTGATGCATCCCGAGACCGCTAGTGAGACTACATTCGTGTGGTAGGATTTACTACATGATAAGAGGCATTAGGATCACCCTTGTGTTAAACCCGTATCATAATTACTTGACCATTTAAGTCATACTACTTGACTAGTTAAGTCAACTAATTTTTCCCACACCCTTAGCGTTGTACTCATTTTTAGTACACGAAACCCCTAGTACACCCCTCCGAGCCTATCTTTTCGTTTCTAACTTTAAGCATCTTACTTAAAGGAAGAATTTGTTACACCCCACTTAAATGTACACCCAAATTGCCTTAGCCTTCCGTGTATGCGCTCATTTTTAGTGCATTATTGTTATTTGTTTAAACCCTAAGTTAACTATCTAATTGATTACATGGTTGCTAAGTCGAGTCATATCCTTGTACATATTGTTTTGGGACGATTGGGACTCATGGGTAAGTACTTATTTTATGGAGTAATGGGGAAGAACATAATATTATTACCCCCATATGTACGTTAATCTTAAAAGTGCTCCAAGTGTTTTGATTTTCTTAATTCGAGTCATTAGAATAGTTGAATGTAAAGTATGTAAAGATTCAAGTGTAAGGGGAATTTTCATTCCCTATGATGTATTATTTTGGATGGTAGGGTAAGAGTGTATGCACAAAAAAAAAAAAAAAAAAAAAATGAGAGAAAAAACATACGGACTACCATCCCGTTTCGTTCTATGTTCATTTTATGTTTTATTTATTTCTCATTTATTAGCTTAAGTCGAGTCTAGTCTTGGCTTAGCAACGCCATATTGTACATGTAATTAACCAAGATTGTTAACTCGCCACCAGTAAAACTTCCTTTATCCAACAAAACCGTGTAATTCATATCCCTATACCTAACGTTACAACCCTTTAAAAGACCTCTTTGATAGTTTATCCTAGGTGCTTACGCCATGTGGTGGAGGTTTGATCCTTTCCCAAGCCTATGGTAATCTATTTTGCTATGACAGGTAGTGAGAGATATCTTCCATTTCCATAATGTTATATTTCTTTATTACACCCGAGAGATGTGAGTATCTAAACACTATTTGTGAGGTGCTAGTGTATGACCTCCGAGCTTGTCTATTGGTCTTTAGTGGAATGATTATTTGTTGTAATTACTTTTATATTAGTGTTAAATGACCCCTAACTTGTCTTTTGAGTAGAATAAAAGCGCATTTGCTTGAGGACAAGCAAATCTCAAGTGTAAGGGTATATGATGAGGCGAAAAATGATCCGTTTTTAGGGGGTCATTTAAGCCCGAATCCAAATTTATTTGATCAAATATTGCCCTAAATCGTTCCTTTTGTGATTTTAGGTACTTGGAGAGTGAATTCTGGAAAAGAAGCCATTTTGGATGTTTTTGGAGCATAAAAGTGAAGAAAATGGCAAAGTCTTAATTTTCCATGCTGGGAACAGTACATGAAGGCGTCAAGAGTTTTCCTAACGGCGTCAAACCCCAAGAATTAAAATCCGTAGTTGATGACGGCGTCACACACAGGGCGTCAAGAGTAATTTTTGTGACGGCCTAGGCCTTGACGGCGTCAGAAGTAGATCAAGGCCATCCGAGGAAATATTTGGCGGCGAGATGACGGCGTCACACCTTTGTTCTTGACGCCGTCATACCTATTTTCCTATATATAGTTTTCTAGTTTTTCACATTTAAAGAGAGAAGTTTTGGGAGAAACCCTAATGACGATTTTGGTGTAACTTTACAGGTTTTTCAAGGGTTCCAACCCCTTGATACCTTGCATGATTAATCAAGATAAGTGTTCTCTTAATTCAATCAATATGTCTATGTGTTGGTTGTCTATATCTTGTTCTTGTCTTAATTCTATCATGCTAGGCTAGATCTCTTTTGTGTTTGCTTAGATCTAATGAAACCTAGATATTGATTATGTGTTGATTACTTGTTTATTCTTGTTTTGGATGAATGATTTATATGTTAGGCTTAAGAAAACTGGCAGATCTCCAAATGGTAACATGCTTGAACATCTTAAGAAACATGAACCGAGGCGTACTAGGTCTTTATTGGTTGTATTTAATGCATGAGCCACTGTTTACAATCCCTATAGTTGTGCTGGGCATGGTGTAGGAGGAGATAAGAGCTCATAGAATTGGGGAGTTATGTATGCCACCCCATGAATGGTATTAAGGAATACGATCCGTCATCCATGCAATTATAACAAGTAATTAACGTGTAAAAGATATCTAGGGAGTAGTGAAATCTAAGTAAACACATTTTCTCCAATTACTGCTCACAACCTTAGTATAATTAGTTTATTTTCATTTTTAGTATTTTATTTTGATTGCATCTTATTATTGGGTTAGTTGAATAGCAACTAATTCCGCCCTAATCCTTCAAAACCCGAGATTTTACTTGCTTTCTAAAAAAATATAAAAACACAAAAATAATCATCCCTCACCTTTAGAGCTAGTATTTAGGCTTTCTAATCCTAGCGACACTATTCCTAAGCTGAACGATCAATCCCCCGGTACTTGTCACTATACTATACTACAACGATCAGGTACACTGCCTGGTGGGGGTTGTAAGCTTTTCGAGATCCCTCGAGAGGTAAAGCCTGTTGCAATTCCCACGCATCAAGGGTGATTATAAATTGCCCGTCATAATTGCTAAAGACTTAAGTGTTGAGGAAAAGGCTGCTCATCTAAAGGTTTTGAAGTCTCATAAACAAGCAATTGCTTGGCGACTCTCCGACATCAAGGGCATTGACCCTGAATTTTGTACGCACAAGATTTTAATGGAGGACGACTTCAAACCTGCAGTCCAACAACAAAGAAGGGTGAATCCAAAAATTCACGAGGTTATCAAGCAAGAGGTTTTAAAACTTCTTGATGCCGGATTGATTTACCATATCTCGGACAGTCCTTGGGTTAGCCCAATTCATTGTGTTCCAAAAAAGGGTGGCATTACTCTTGTCACAAATGAGGAGAATGAGTTGATTCCAACTCGTTTGGTTACGAGTTGGCGCGTCTGCATTGACTATCGTAAGTTAAATGACGCCACCCGTAAAGATCATTTTCCTCTGCCCTTTATGGATCAGATGCTTGAGAGATTAGCGAGGAATGAGTACTATTGCTTCCTCGATGGTTTCTCGGGTTACTTCCAGATTCCCATTGATCCGCAAAATCAAGAAAAGACCACTTTCACGTGCCCCTATGGAACTTTCGCATATAAACGTATGCCATTTGGCTTATGTAATGCTCCGGGCACGTTTCAAAGATGTATGATGGCCATATTTTCCGACATGATCGGGAAAACTATGGAAGTCTTTATGGACGATTTTTCGGTCACTGGGGATTCGTTCCAATCATGCCTCTACCATTTAGACAACATGCTAAAACGTTGTGAAGACACAAAGTTATGTCTAAACTGGGAGAAGAGTCACTTTATGGTCAAAGAGGGCATTGTCCTCGGCCATAAAATTTCAAAAAACGGGATTGAGGTTGACAGAGCCAAAGTGGACGTCATTGCAAAATTGCCTCATCCTACAACCGTAAAAGGGTTAGGAGCTTTTTGGGTCATGCCGGTTTCTACCGTAGGTTTATTCAAGATTTTTCTAAAATCGTCCGGCCTATGACCCATCTCCTCGAAAAGGATGCTCCTTTTATCTTCTCCCCCGAGTGCATCGAAGCTTTTGAAACATTAAAGAAAAAGCTTACCGAGGCACCGATTCTTGTTGCCTCCGATTGGGACTTGCCCTTCGAGCTCATGTGTGATGCTAGTGATTATGCGATAGGGGCAGTCTTGGGGCAACGCAAAACAAAACATTTTCAGCCTATACACTATGCCAGCAAAACTATGACCGAGGCTCAAAGTCATTACACCACCACTGAAAAAGAATTATTAGCTGTGGTGTATGCTTTCGAAAAATTCTGGCCATACTTGATACTGACCAAGAGCATAGTGTATACGGATCACTCGGCTTTGAAGTCCCTCTTTGCAAAACAAGATGCAAAGCCGAGACTCCTCCGTTGGGTTTTCCTCCTACAGGAATTTGATATCATAATTCGTGATAAAAAAGGAGCCGAGAACCTAGTTGCTGATCATCTCTCCCGTCTTGAAAACCCTCACCAAGATGCTTTCGAGAAAAAGGAAATAAACAAAACATTTCCTTTCGAAACCCTCAATGCGGTTTCATTTCGTGGAGATTCGATTACCCCATGGTTTGCCGACTTTGCAAACTATCTTGCGGGTAACTTTGTTGTGAAAGGGATGTCGTCCCAACAAAAAAATAATTTTTTCAAAGATGTAAAACATTATTTCTGGGACGACCCCTACTTGTTCAAAATATGCGCGGATCAAGTCATCCGGCGGTGTGTGTATGGTCAGGAAGCCACTGAAATTTTAAAGGCTTGCCATGCTGGTCCCACGGGGGGCCACCACAATCCCAACTACACTGCTAAAAAGGTGTTTGATTCCGGCTTTTATTGGGCCTCGATCTACAAGGATGCCCAAGAATTGGTCAAGTCCTGTGATGCTTGTCAACATCACGGGAATATTTCACAAAAGAATGAAATGCCTTAGAATGCAATTCAAGTTTGTGAAATTTTTGACATCTGGAGCATCGACTTTATGGGGCCATTTCCGTCCTCTCATGGCAACAAATACATACTCGTGGCTGTTGACTATTTGTCAAAATGGGTTGAAGCAAAAGCTTTACCAACAAATGATGCCCGAGTAGTTGTGAAATTCCTAAAAGCTCTTTTTGCCCGATTCAGAACTCCACATACTATTATTAGTGATCATGGTACGCACTTCTGTAATGACAAATTCGACAAAGTCATGCAAAAGTACAGT
The DNA here is from genome assembly GCA_030686995.1 of Artemisia argyi. Classification (NCBI taxonomy): domain Eukaryota; kingdom Viridiplantae; phylum Streptophyta; class Magnoliopsida; order Asterales; family Asteraceae; genus Artemisia; species Artemisia argyi. Next base: position 124,357,055 of record CM060684.1, read on the forward strand.
GTAACTAACCGACTTTCTACTATATACCACCCTCAAACGAGTGGACAAGTCGAAGTTTCCAATCGGGGCATTAAAAGAATTTTAGAAAGAACCGTAGGTGAAAATCGTGCATCGTGGTCGGATAAATTAGATGATGCACTTTGGGCTTTCTGTACGGCTTACAAAACACCCATTGGGTGTACGCCTTACAAAATTGTGTACGGGAATGCATGCCATCTTCCGATCGAGCTTGAGCACAAAGCCTATTTGGCTCTCAAGCATGCCAATTTTGACCTCAAAACGGCGGGTGATCATAGAAAAGTTCAACTAAATGAATTAAACGAACTTCGTGATCAAGCTTACGAGAACTCTTTGATCTACAAAGAAAAGACAAAGAAGATTCATGACTCAAAAATCAAGAACCGCGTTTTCAACGTTGGTGATCGTGTCCTTCTTTTCAACTCTAGACTCAAGATCTTCTCGGGAAAGCTCAAAACCCGATGGACTGGTCCATTCACTATCACTAAGGTTTATCCTTATGGCACCGTCGAATTATCTCAAAATGACGGTCCAAATTTCAAAGTGAATGGACATCGTTTAAAGCATTACTTTGGATAGGACATACCATCCATGGTTGTCCCGGATCTCCAAACTTTCCTCAAGGACAATTAACTTCAGGGATCGAGTCAAGCTAGCGACTCGATGAACAAAAACAAATAGCACAATACGGGTTTTCACCCGTATCTCTGATTCTTTCTACTTTCTACCACCTTGTGTGGGGGAATGGCCAACCCCCCGCTATTTGAAAAATGTATATATGTATATAAGTTCAAAAAAAAAAAAAAAAAAAAAAAAAAAAGATGTGTATATATAGAAATAAAGTGAAATTTGGTGTTTCCACAGTTAGATTCGAATATTGGCTTTTTACGTTCAAAGAGTCGGCATAACAGCCGGGACTTTGAATATTGAGGACAATATTCATTTCTAAGTGTGGGGGGGAAATTCTAGCGAATTTTATCAAAATATATCTTCTAGTTCCCCCGTTTTTGGCCAAAATTTTCAAAAATTTTTCACTTTATTTCAAAATTTTTTGTGGTAATCAGTCCTCCATGTCTAACCGACAAAGGGATTGGCTAATCCAGGAGCAAACGGATCTTGGTAAAGATATATTAAATCCGTTTATGGCTTGCAATTTGCCCAAAATTGTATGGTTCCTCAACTCCCCATATCCTCAAAAGCAAATGAGTTGGCTAGCCCGCAAGATTATGGCTTGTGGTAAAGGCAGTGGAAAATCCGTAATTGGTAATCAGCTCACCAAGATGTTGACTAGGTCCATCAAGAGTTGGCTAGTCCAGAAGCAAACGGCTTTTGGTAAAGACTAATCAAATCCGTTGACAGCTGGTAGTTTGCTCAAAATCACACGGTTATAAGGTGTACCACAGTTCTCACACCTGGATACTCCAGAAGTGATGGCTTTTGGTAAAGAGTTTTTCAAATCCATCAAGTTTTCTAAAAAGATTGCTAGGGACTAGCAATAGTTTAGTGTGGGGGATTGATGAGTGCTCAAACACTCATCATTTTTGTCGTATTTAAACTGCCAAAACATACAAAAACAATAAAAAAGTTATCAAAATACTTAAATTATCCCAGGGATTGTGTTTTATGTGTTTTAAATGCAAAATGTGCAAAAACAAAGAAAAAACGTACAAAGTTTGCAATATTGGCAGTTTCAGTCCCCCAAGTTTCAAAACTTGTCAAAATTAGTCCCTTTGCATTTATTTTGAAAGTAAAAGTCGACCCAAGGTTTTCAAAGTCAAACATCACAAAATATTACACTTGGGTCATAAGTTTTCCAAAATTACATGTTTAGTCCCTAAAATTTCAATAATGGCAAAATAGGTCCCTGGGAAATTTTGAAAAATGAAAAATGGCAAATTGGTTCTTGGTTTGTTGATGATTGGCATTTTTGGTCCTTGGAAGCAATTTGGATAAGTTACATCTTCAGCCCCTCATCTTTGAAGAAATGACAAAAATGGTCCTTGTGATTCAAAATATACCAACCGGACCCTTTGTAATATTATTATCCAAAACCCAAAACCAAACCCCAATCCAAACCAAAACCAAATCCAATCCAGTCCACCCAGGCCCAAAACTCCTAGCCCACTTCCTTTTTAAATAAAAATACACCCCGGTCAACCCACCTTTGATCGTCTTCTTCCCCCCAACATACAAACGTAAAACCAGGCCTGTGTTCCCCCCCTCCTCTCACCTTTTTCACCATAGCCCCCCCCCCCATAATAACTGGCTCTCATCTACCACACCAACCCCCACCACCACAATAAATTCCCCACAACAACCCTCACCCGTCCCACTCAGTTTGCCCGTTTCATTTTTTTGGCGGGAAAAGGCAATCAAAGGCTAGGAGTGATCAAATTGCAATTGGATGGCTGGGATATGGTCAAGGGTCAACACAAAGACTAGTGGGACTCTCAATTTGGACCAGGAAGCCATGTGGGAAAAGATTTATCTTATTTTCATGTCGTTATATATATTGAGCTCATAGGAGCCTTAAAAAGTGTGTAATATTGTAGTTTTAGCTTTAGTAATGTTGTAATTTACTTTTGTAACTCAGTTTTTAATCAATGAAAGCAAGGTTCTAAGTTTATTTTTTGTTTCAATTTTCAAGTTCCATTAAAATTTTTCAAGTGTTAATTTAAGGTTCTAATGTGTGTATAAGCTATTCATAAGCTCATATAAACCTTCATTAATCTATTTTAAGTAAGTTTTTAAGTTGTGAAATGGTATTTATCCAAGTTTAAGAAAAATAGCCAACAATAAATAAAAAATAAAAAAATAAAAAAAATAAGAAAAAAGATTGAAGGAAGCAAGGAGCAAGGTGCATACTGGATGGCCTTGGGTTAGGGGCTTGTGGGAGCCATTAGGTAGTGTAGTTTGGTCTTGGTTCATGAATTTAGCTTGGAAAGCTTTTGTAAGTCTTTGGTTCCATTTTTCATTTCACTGTGTATTTATTTAAATCTGCTTAGCCTTGAAGTTTTAGTGTTTATTAGGTGTAGTCAAGTTAAATTGTAGCTTAAAAATTAGGTGGTTGTTCTTTGGAATTGCTTGTTGCTCAAATTTTCTTATTTGACTGTTATTTTGCTCATATTAGTGAATCTAAGTAATTGTAGTCTAAACCTGTGTTTTTTAGTTCATAATTACCTATTATAGCATAACAAATCAGTAGGTTATAGTCTTGTAGGTTTGAATCTCATTTAGCTTCAAAAATCTTCATAATTGTTCTCAAAAGGGGTGTTTGGATGTAGTTTGTTTGTGGTGTTCTAGTTTCCTTATAACATAACTTTGTGTTTCATTGAGTTACTGAGGTTGATACAAGGTCAGGGGAACCATTTTCTTATTCACAAATACAACAAAGGTCAAAATCATAAGAAAATCATCACCACAGTTGACCGTGGTGATTTTTGGACCCAAAACCAATCAAATCCTTTCATAAGTTTGTATTATAACTTAATTTGGTCATATTATATCTTAACTAAACATCTTTAATCATAAAATCAGTGTTTGAAGTTCATCAAAGTCAAATATCAAAGTTTTCTAAAAAGTCAAAATTACAAGTCTCAGATTTTTCCCAATATGGCTTGAATTTTCTTGATTTTTGTGGTAAGATTTAGGACTTGAAATTTGTTGTGATTAAAGTCTACCAGTAGAACTATTAATCTATGCACTTGTTTGATTTTTGTAATTTTTTTTAGTGGACAATTTTACCCCTGGAAGACACTTGCAGGGCAAGGACTTGCCCTGTGCACCAGCTGACTCAGTCACAACCACCACTTTGGTGGTTCATTGTGACCACTCTGGTGAGCCCCACTGACCAAATCTTGGCCCATTTAACCCCCTCCTAGCAGGCTTGGGGTTTTGACCATTTGTTTGACCATTGGACCTGTGGACCCCACCTGAAATTGCCCCAAAAGGTTGTCCCTTTTCTGTCTCAGAAACCAAACAAGCAAAGTGCTTATTATGGATTTTTAGCTTATTCAGTTAGCTTATTTGTGTGAAACTTGTTTATATTTATTCATTTAACTTATTTGAATCTGTTTTAACCATTGTGGACCTCACACTTGGCAATTTGTGCTTATTCTCACCCTTGGTCAAAGAAAGTCAACTGTCAAGGGTATAAGCACTTGAAGTGCTTATTTACTTGGTCTCTGCCAAACTCACTTCACAATAGTTGCTTAAAATCATATAATAAGCAATTTTGAAAAAGAAAATTCTAAATAAGCCCAACTTAATAGAAGTGATAGCTTCTATTTAAGCCAATTGGCTTATTCTTTAGCTTATTAATAAGGAATTTCCATTTTTATAATTTTCCTAGGCTTCTAGTATATAAAAATAATTTCTGTAATTTTTTCAGATTTTTCTTGCATCATTTAGTATTTTTCTTAATTTAAATTAGTTTTTAGTAATTATTAAATAGTTAATAATTAATAATAATTAATTAGAAAATCTGAAAAATATAAATTAAATTTCAAAATTAGTTTTTAGTTATTTTTGATTTTTCCAAATTTTGTTTTCAAATTTCTAGTGTAATTTAATACTACCTCCGTCCCATTATAAGTGTCCAGTTTGACTTTTTGTAGTCTTTCTTATTCAACTTTGACTCTAAATTCTTTTATTTGTGTTACATAATACTTGATGCAATGTACATGAATGGATTAGGTTTTAAATGTATTTTTCATTGATATAATTTTTATTAAGTATTATATATCACAAATAAAAAGTATTTAATGTCAAAGTTGAGCAAGAAAGACTTCAAAAAGTCAAACTGGACACTTATAATGGGACGGAGGGAGTAATTAATTAGAATTTAGGATAATTTAAATAATTAAAAAGTAATTAATAATGAGTTAATAATTAGTAATAATTAATTAAAAAGTCTTAAAAATATATTTTCATTTCTAAAATTAGTTTTATAGTATTTTAGATTTTTCTAAGTTTAATTTTTATTTTTCCAAGTTAATTTCATATTTATTTGTAATTTAGGTTAATTTAGTTAATTAAATGTAATTAGGAAATTAGTATTTAATTAATAGTAATTATAAAAATAGTGTAAAACTTAATTTTAAATTTCCAACAATTTTCTTTAATCATTAGGTTTGTAAAAAATACTATTTTCATACCAGTAGCCTTTTCAGATCACCTCGTTCACTTTTATTCCTCGTACGTTTGTTCGCATTTTCAGTAAACGTACGGTTTTTTGAGTTTTAAGTAATTTCTTCTCAATCTTAGTTTCAGTAATCAATCACATAGCTTTCCTAAGCTATTTCTGTTAATAATTTCCAAATAATTCTCATAACCAACCTTTTCTGTGAATAATCACCCGATCACAAAGCACGCTCAGTCACAATTCACACCTTGTCGGGATTTAACGACCTGGTGATACCTTATATTACTCAGAGATTGTTTCTAGGATTTTTGACTTTGTTGACCATTCTTTGGTCAATATAAGTTAACGGTTTAGCACCAATCAGCTACCAGTGGAAACACTTCCACTACCAGTGGAAACAACAATGTTAGCACTGTCGTCATCACTATCACTTTCTTCATCTGAACTATCATCAATAGATGATGATATGAGTACTACACTTCCTGAACTTGAGCTTATTTTGCCAGCTTTCTTCAATCTTTGTTCAATAAATTTGAAGTTATTGTACAAATCATTGAGTTTCATGGTCTCCAAATCTGGCTTATCTTCCCACACAGCAACATTGGTTCCAAACTCAGAGGGTAAGCTTCTTAAGAACTTTAAATTAAGGTCTTCCCTTTCCACCTCTATTCCAAAAACAGTGAGTTGAGTAACAATCTTTTGTAGCCTTGTGAAGATGCTATCAAGAGATTCATTACTTGTTGAACCAAAGTTTTCATAAGTCTGCTTCAGCAAGGTCTTTTGAGTCTTCTTGGTGGAATCATTACCACCAAAAACTTCACAGATCTCATCAAAAAGAATCTTTGCAGTCTTGTACTTGCTGAATGCTAGAACTTGGTTTCTGGGAAGTTTCATCAGCAACAAACCTCTGGCCTTCAGATCATTCTTCAGCTGAAGTCTTTCATCATTAGTAACAGGTCCAGTATTGACCTTAATTACTTCCTTGCTATTAACCATCTCTGAAGTAGAACTTGGTTTGAAAGAATTTCCAACCATAATGATCTCCCAGAGTTTGTAGTCTTGGACCATAAAGAATTGTTCGATCATTAGCCTCCACATCTCAAAGTCATTCAACTTAAGCTTTGGAAGCTTAGCAGCAATGTTTGAGTTACTGGTTTCTGTCTCCATTGATTCTTCTGAGTGAACTAGAGTCTTCTAAATCAAAGTATCAAAGCCTGTCTCTGATACCACTTGATGGATCTAAACACCTTGAACTTGTGTTAGATTGATACTTTGAGTTATATCACTAAGTATGCGGAATCTACTTAGTAACACTTAGAAGTTTGATTGTGAGTAAGACAGTTGTATATGAATAAGAACAATGTATGTAAACAAACTATTAGCTCCAATATTATTAATGATAATAATACGAGTGATCTTAATATCACTAGGGTTACACCTTGAAGCTCTAGAAACGTATATCTAACCTTTAACCTAGGACCTCCTTTTATAGCACAAGGAGTCCTCTTCTACAAGATAAGTATAATGCTAATAGAATAAGATATACACAAGATCTATTCTATAATTATCTAAACACGTTTCCTAATAGTTATCTAATAGGCAGTGGTAATATATGTTCTTGCAGTGGTAATGAGTTTTCACTGCAATTACAATCTTCAGCAGTTGTAACATCTTCACTTAACCGTGGTAACTGTTAGTATAATTCCTAACAATGACACATTTTAAAGGAATGTCACATGATCAGGTTGAAGGAATTTATTACAGGGTTAAAAGACAGGATAGTAATTTCATTCCTATGGATAAAGAACCTGAAGCTATGAAGTCAAAAAGGTCAGGTGTGAGTCTTGAATCCAAAGATGCAAAGAAATTGAAGACTCATAAGTTATCTCAAGCAATGGAAGGTGTCAGCAAGTTAACTGAAGAACAAGTTACTAATATGGTGTTTATTGAAACTGATGTGCTGAATGTAGAACCTTTACAAGCAAGATATCCAGTAATTGTTGGGAAATTTGTTCTGATGATTTTGGTGTTGCATGGAAGATTATCAGAACTGGCAATGTCACAAGTATTTGCAGAGATTTTGAAGATGTTGTTAGATCTTGTGATAGAGAAGATCTGGATACTTTGAGGAGAATAATACAAGATCAGTTTAAGAAAGATGAGCTTGTTGATGTCAAAGCTAAAGAGTTGTGGGTTCACCTCAGAAGATTATATGAACCTGAACCTAGTGACAGATATTGGAGATTTGAAGCTCATAATATGAACACTCTATGGAAATTCTATGATTCAAGTGTTGTACATCATGTTTCTACTCAAGATGGAGTTGATGTGTTTATGTTAGCTGAAAAGGAGTATCCATTAAGAGCAGGTGTTCTCACTGTTATGATGTTTGTTAAGCTCAGATGTTGGGAAAGAAGTGAAATCATAGAAGATTTGCTACAAAGGATTTATGATCAAAGTGTGAAGGCTGATAAGGAGTTGAGAAAAAGAAGATAAGTGTTTGGAAGAATTCCCATATCCTTATATATGCTGACAACTTGAAGAAACTTATTGATTTACATAGTAATCATAAGTTTAGGGAAGGATTGTCGGGAATTACATTAACAGTTATCAAGGCTAGTACGAAGATTACAACTGCTGAAGAATGCACTAGCAGTGGAAACTCATTGCCACTGCTAGTACATATTATTACCACTGCTGTTAGGACTCCTTGTGCTACAAAAGGAGATCCTAGGTTATGGTTTCAGATATACGTTTTTCTTAGAGCTTCAAGGTTGTAACCCTAGTAATACAAAGATCACTCGTATTATTATTCTTAATAATATTGGAGCTAACAGTTTGACTCATTCATTATTCTTCTTCATATACAACTGTTTTCATTCACATACAAACTTCTAAGTATTACTAAGTAGATTCTGCATACTTAGTGGTATTATTCAAAGTATCATGCTAACACAGATCAAGGTGTTTAGATCCATCAAATATCCATTCGTTGCAAAGTTGCTAAAGCCTACTACCTGCTGACTTGCAAACTCTCCTTCCGGATGAGTCTCCTCCAATTCCTGGCCAGGGCCCCATATCTTCTACCCCAGTAGTAAGTGACAAGTTTAGTGTTCTTGGAATCTGGACAATCATTATCAAACAATTGTGGTTCTATAATAAACAATGTGATCATTTGTGGTTGTGAACAATGTTGCTAGCTATTGATGCCATGGCCGGATGATGCCATGGCCAAATGATATTTATTCCTTTTTGCATGATATTGACTTGTCTATGCTTTGTTTATTAATGTTTCTTTGTTGCATATGAGATCATGTCTATATTTTCTTTGTGCGAATAATAGATTTAACTATTCAGTGAATAGCACGTAAGTTCTTCCCTTGTAAATAGCACCACGTGGTATGTAACCTTCCGGTGAGTAGCACCTAGGTATTTCCCTTGTGAATAGCACTTTTGGGAATGTGACCCTTCGGTGAATAGCACATGGGTCCTCCGTGTGATCAACACTTTTTTAGGAGTTTTAAAGTGATGAGCACTTTCTTTAGACATTGACTACACCTTTCGACCAGGGGTAGCTAGCCGCCCGTCGGAGTCACCCATAAATTATGTTTAGAACAAATTTTACTTTGGGAAAATTGTTATAATTCCTAACTGGGACATAACTTCGCTTGTCATTCATAATTTGATTACAATAAGAGAGATACATTCATTACATATAACATTTCATTGGGTTCATTGCGTTCCATGTCCTTGGTACCTCCTTATCTTCCATCGTCATTAGCTTGTAAGATCCGTTACGATAAGCTTTAATCACGTGGTATGGCCCTTCCCATGTCGGACCTAACTTTCCCAAATTCTCTTGCTGGCTGACCTTATTCTTGCGATACACAAACTCTCCTACTTTGAAAGAAACAGGGCGTACTCTCTGGTTATAGTATTGCTCAACCTTCGTTTTGTATTTGGCCTCTCTTATGGCTTCTGCTTCTCTTCATTCTTGCAAAAGGGCGAGATTCAAACGTCTCTCTTCATCATTCATCCCTTCATTGATCATCATGGTTTTGTGGGTTGGCATCCCTATCTCTGTTCGCATCACGACTTCGCTCCCATATGTGAGACTGAAAGGTGTTTCCTCATTGCTTGTTTTCAAAGAAGTTCTGTGAGCCCAAAGAACGTTTGGGACCTCGTCTACCCAGCCAGCTCTTTCTATCCTTAGTCACATTTTGATTCCACTCATGAGACTTTTCTTTGCTCTCTCCACCAGGCCATTGGCTTGCGGGTGAGCCACTGCTGTGTTTATCTATCTTATCTTTAGCTGTTCACACCAGCTTTTAAATGGATCCTTGACAAAATTTGTTCCTATCTCAGTGACTATTATGCCTACCAAACAGAAACGGCATACGATATTCTCTCACAATAACTTCTTTACTTCTTTACCCATGGTCTAGGCTAGTTGCTTAGGCTCGATCCATTTGCTAAAGTAGTCTATAGCTACTATCACATATTGGACCTTCCCCGGTGCGGCTAGGAGTGGGCCGAGGACGTCCATTCACCACTGGTAAAATGGCCATGGGGCCATGATGGATGTCATAAGGCTTTTGGGATGTTTGGGCACCGGAGAGTGTATCTGTCATGAATCGCACTTTTGTATTTCTTCCCGAGCATCCCGATGCATGGTCGGCCAATAATATCCCTGTCAGATAGCTTTTCCTACTACCGATCGAGGGCCGAAGTGCATGCCGCATGCCCCTATATGTATCTCCCTGATGACATAGTTCACTTGCAAGGGGCCTACACATCATAACATAGGCATTAAGTACAATTTCTTGAAAAGTACTCCATCCTCCAAAGAATACTAGCTGTTTCTCATTCACAGGGAGCGGGCTTCGTTCTTATCCTCCGGCCAAATCCCTTCTTGGAGGCACCTCATAATCGGGGTCATCCAATTGTCACTTTCTTCCTCTACTATTTCATTAACTTCCGTCCTTTCCAATGAGGGTTTTTCTAACACTTCTACCAAAATATCCTTGGTAAGATGGTTAAATTCCACAAAGGCAAGTTTGCTTAGAACATATGCCTTTTGGTTTTGGTTGCAGGGAATGTTGGCTATTCGAAACTATTGGAAATGACTTATTCGTCTTTTAGCTTCAGCTAGGTATTTAATCATGTTATCGCTGCATGCTACAAACTCACCATTGATCTGACTGGCTACCAGTTTAGAATCCGCCTTCACAGATAGTTTAGACACTTTCATTTCCTTGGCTATCCTTAATCCGGTCAGTAATGCTTCATATTCCTCTTGGTTATTTATGCTTTCAAAATCTAACCTCAGGGCATACGTATACTCAGTCTTTGTTGGACTGATTAACACCAAACCTGCCCCCGATCCCTTGTTGTTGGATGCCCCGTCTCTGTATAATGCCCACTCGCCTTCTTCGTCTGGACCACTTGGTTCGGACGCCACTTGTTCCACCATCTTTTCGTTCTTGCACACTGGAATCTCATTTATAAAATCTACCAAAACTTGCCATTTTACGGCATTTCGGGGCTCATACGTTATATCGTACGTCCCTAATTTGATGGAGTATTTTGCTAGCTTGCCGGAGGATTCTATCTTGTTCAAAATTTGTTTGATCGGCTGGTCATTGATTACTTTGATAGGGTGGGCCTCAAAGTATCTTCTTAGTCTTCTCAATGTATGAAGCAAGGATAGGGCCAAGTTTTCCAAAGGAGCGTAGTTACACTCTGCCTCGTGTAGGGTTCGACTAACATAATGCACTGGTAATTGCTTTCCATTTCACTCCACCAATAACACCGGACTATACGAATGCTTGCAACTAGGTCCGGAATACAAAACTAATATTGGAGATGACCTAGATAATGAGACCAACGATGAGGTCACGTAATAGCCCATGACCTTGAGTCTAGCTACAAGACTCGCAAAATAAAGAAAAGCGCTTCTTGGGAGGCAACCCATGTTTTGTGTGATTTTTTATTGTTTGATTGTTATTTGCTTCCGTATGCATGCTTTATTTTTATTGTTGGTAGATCATGTTTCAAAGCTAAATTGTGAAAATGCTTTATTTTGTTGTTTAACTTCGTCTTAACTTCATATAAAGGTATTTTGCAAAAGATAAGTGTAAGGGGAAACCCCAAATTTATTTTTAAGAACGAGATTGATCATGATTCTCCACAATATTAAATGGACATGTGTATTAGTATTTGTTAGAGTCAAATGCTTGTATCGAGTCATAATGATGTTTTGCAGGATTTCCACGAAGTAGGACATAAGTTTTTCCAGAAATTTTCCTGAAACTTAACATAAAGATTTCTACAGGTCACTTCAGACGGCGTCAGGAATTAATTCCTGATGGCGTCATGTGTAAAATTCTGGAAATTTTGCGAGTTTTGTTTTCGTAGCGGAGTCTTAAAGTTTTTGTTAATTCTTTAGTTTTATAAACTCCAGGAAATCTGCAAGCATTCATTCCACAAGCATTATATCTTAATTTGTTTTCTAGGATTTGTTAGTATATATAGATTACTGCCGATTTTACGCGAGGTTGCCTTGTTTGTTTTCTTAGGTTTAACAGGTTATGTATGACAAGAAGATGATTTATTTTTCTGGAAGGGAAGCTTTAAATGCTCATTTTCTTGGAGGAAGATCTAACCTTGTTACCACACTATCCACACCGAACGAATTAGGGGAGTATTTGCTTTCATTCTTTTACCTATTTCACTTTTACATTCTTTAATTGAACATTGGGGACAATGTTCATCCTAAGTGTAAGGGGAGGGTAAATGATGATACCTTATAGGATACAATTACACTTGAGTTTGTATGTTCGATGGTAGAGCTGTAATAAAACTAAGAGAAATACTTGTTAGTGTAATTTAAGCGCCAAATTTAAGAAAAATTACAACATTAAGGAGTGAAACTTTATCCTTAGCAAGCGTCTCATAGATAGGAGTCGTATGACTAGCACAAAACCATACCATTCAGAAAAATTTTCCACCCAAATATGTGAGGTTCGCTTTTAGATTTGATAGGAAAAACATTCATTATTAGTGCTTTTGAGGGTACCGGTAGCATTTAGATTCTAGAACTTGTGTTAGTGATGCATCCCGAGACCGCTAGTGAGACTACATTCGTGTAGTAGGATTTACTACATGATAAGAGGCATTAGGATCACCCTTGTGTTAAACCCGTATCATAATTACTTGACCATTTAAGTCATATTACTTGGCTAGTAAAGTCAATTAATTTTTCCCACACCTTAGCGTTATACTCATTTTTAGTACACGAAACCCCTAGTACACCCCTCCGAGCCTATCTTTTCGTTTCTAACTTTATGCATCTTACTTAAAGGAAGAATTTGTTACAACCCACTTAAATGTACACCCAAATCGCCTTAGCCTTCCGTGTATGCACTCATCTTTAGTGCATTATTGTTATTTGTTTAAACCCTTAGTTAATTATCTAATTGATTACATGGTTGTTAAGTCGAGTCATATCTTGTATATACTGTTTTGGGACGATTGGGACTCATGGGTAAAGTAATTATGTTATGGAGTAATGGGGATGAACATTATTTATTACCCCCATATGTGCGTTAATCTTAAAAAGTACTCCAAGTGTTTTGATTATCTTGATTCGAGTCATTAGAGTAGTTTATTGTAAAGTATGTAAAAAGTCAAGTGTAAGGGGAATGTACATTCCCTATGCTGTATTATTTTGGATGGGAGGGTAAAAGTGTATGCAAAAATAAATAAATAAATAAATAAATAATAAAAAAATTAAAAAAAAATTAAAAAAAGAAAAAAAATAAAAAAAGAAAAGAGAAAAAACATGCGGACTACCATCCCGTTTCATTTTATGTTTGTTTTAAGTTTTTGTTATTTTTGATTCATTAGCTTAAGTCGAGTCTAGTCTTGGCTTAGCAACGCCATATTGTACATGTAATTAACCAAGATGATTAACTCGCCACCAGTAAATATTGCCTTTATCTAACAAAACCGTGTATTCCATATACCTACACCTAATGTTATAACCCTTTTAAAAGACCTCTTTGATAGTTTATCCTAGGTGCTTAAGCCAAGTGGTGGAGGTTTGATCCTTTCCCAAGCCTATGGTAATCTATTTTGTTATGACAGGTAGTGAGAGATGTTTTCCATTTCCATATTGTGATATATACTTTATTACACCCAAGAGATGTGAGTATCTAAACACTATTTGTGAGGTGCTAATGTATGACCTCCGTGCTTGTCTTTGGTTTTTAGTGGAACGATTATTTGTTGTAATTAATTTTATATTAGTGTTAAATGGCCCCTAACTTGTATTTTGATTAGAATAAAACGCGCATTTGCTTGAGGACAAGCAAATCTCAAGTGTAAGGGTATTTGATGAGGCAAAAAATGAACCGTTTTTAGGGAGTCATTTTAGCCCGGATTCGAATTTATTTGATCAAATATCGCTCTAAATCGTTCCTTTTGACATTTTAGGTACTTTTGGAGTGAAATCGGGAAAAGGAAACATTTTGGACGTTTTTTGAGCATAAAAGTGAAGAAAACGGCAAAGTCTTAATTTTCCTTGCTGGGAACAGTACCTGACGGCGTCACAAGATTCTTAATGATGGAGTCAAGAGTAATACAAGAGGTGGAAGTGGATGGTGCACATGACGATCCAGAAAGTTTTGTACTAAGGATATGACGGCGTCACCATAGGCCGTCATGGTCTAAATGTTAGTGACGGCCCAGAACAATTTTACACATGACTGCGTCAAAAGTGGATCTAGGTAATCCGATTTCATTATGGGCGGCGAGTTGACGGCGTCAGAATTTTCTTCTTGACGCCGTCACCCTGTAAAATCTATATATAGTTTTGCAATTTTCATTCATTAGGGTGTAACTTTGGAGAAAAAACCTAGTCCGATTTTTACAGCTTTTTCAAGGGTTTTTACCCTTTGAAACCTCTTATGTTCAATTGAGATAAGTACTCTTTCAATTCAATCAATATGTCTATGTGTTGTTTGAATATATCTTACACTTGTCTTCAATTTAACATGCTTGGCTAGATCTCTTGTGTGTTTGCTTAGATGTAGTGAAAACTAGATGTTAATTATGGGTTCATTGTTTGTTTATAGTTGTTACGGATGATTGTATTCGATGTTAGGCTTAAGAAAACTGGCAGACTTCCATTAGTAACATGCTTGAACGTCTTAAGAAACATGATCAGAGGTGTACTATGATTTTTGGTTGTATTTAATGCATAGGAGAATTCTAATGATCCCATGTTAGGAGCTTCTAACGGCTCGACGTAGGAGTGAAGTAGGATCCTATAGAGTTAGGGAATATTGTACACGACCCTACGACTAGTATAAAGGAATACAACCCGTCATCCATGCAATTGTAACAAATTATCAACCTGTAAAAGATATCTAGGGAGTAATGAAACCTAAGTAAACAAAACTTTCCTTATTATTGTTTACACCACATTAGTAATTAGCTTTCATTTCATTTTTGTTATTTTATTTTGATTGCATCTTAGTTAAATTGGGTTAGTTGGCTAGCAACTAATTCCGCCCACTCTTCAAAAAACCCGAGATTTTTATTTGCTTTTATAAAAATATAAAAATACGAAAAGACTAATCCCTCACCTCTAGACCAAGTTTTTAGGCTTTCTAATCCTAGCGACACTATTCCTGAGTTGAACGATCAATCCCCCGGTACTTGTCACTATACTATACTACAACGATCAGGTACACTGTCTGGTGGGGGTTGTAAGCTTCTCGAGATCCCTCGAGAGGTAAAGCCTGGTGCGATTCCTACTCATCATCGGCCAGCAATACCTTCTCAGTTGGACTTTTGATGACCATATCATCCACATAAGCTTCCAAGTTCTGTCTAATTTGTGAGTGGAAAGTTGAATCCACCAACCGTTGATAGGTTGCCCCAACATTTTTCAGTCCGAACGGCATTTTCACATTACAGAAAGTTCCCTGATCGATATAGAAAGCGGTCTTCTCTTCGTCTTCCTTAGACATTTGCACTTGCTGGTACCCCTTATAGGAATCTAGAAAACACTTGTATTTGGCTCCCACGACCGATTCAATTTTCAGATCGATATCTGGTAGAGTGTGATAATCCTTCGTACAGGCCGAATTGATATTCTTAAAATCAATGCACATTCTACATCTTCCATCTCCCTTATTCACTAAGACACGATTTGATATCCATGTAAGGTATCACACCGGTCGAACGATCCCTGCTTTCAGCCATTCGTTCACTTCACTTGTGATCGCCTGATTTTTCTCCGCAGAGAAAGTTATTCTTTTTTGGCTGATGGGTGTGACCGTTGGGTTGATGTTCAATGTATGCTCAATAATGCGACGGGGAACACCAGTCATGTCTGCCGGTTCCCACGCAAATACATCTAGACTCCTTTTGAGAAGGGATTTCAAAATTTTCGCTCCAACTGCCGAAAGGCCTCGACCTACGGTCACAAGTTGATTCGGATTGGCTAGGTTTACTAAAACTTCTTCAGTTAAGCTGATTTCTTCCTCGTGGTCCTTTTTTGAGCCTTCTTCTATTATTTTTTTTTCTCCGAACGACATTCATAAATCATAGCATTCTGTGTTACTAAGGTTGCTATCCCCCTCGGTGTCGGGAATTTCATCATAAAGTGTATTGTCGAAGGAATCGCCCTTAACTTCTTCAAACTACTTCTTCCCAGTATAGTGTTGTAGGGAGAGGATACGGACACAACTATGAATTTCATGGTTGTCCTACTGCACAAGCCATCATTACCAAAGCAAACACCCATTTTAGGTACTTTGGAGAAGAAATCTGGAAAATGAAGCATTTTGGACGTTTTTGGAGCGAAAAGTGAAGAAAACGGCAAAGTCTCCAAATCAAGCTGGAAACAGTGCTTGACGGCATCACGTATTGCTTGTGACGGCGTCACGCTATGGCAAAGAGGTGGATAAAAAGGTATAACGAGACGCGCCAGAATGTTTTTGGAATTTAACACGTGATGGCGTCACCAAGGCCGTCACGTGTAATTTAATCTTGACGGCCATGAGAAGATTAATACATGACAGCATCAAATCTAGATCTAGGTAATACGAGAATTTCTTTGGCGGGGAGTTGACGGCGTCAGAATTTAAACGTGATGCCATTAGCCACTAATATATATATATATATATATATATATATATATATATATATATATATATATATATATATATATAGTTTTCTAATTTTCATGTATTAAGAGGAGAACTTTAGAGAGACTTTTGGGAGAACTTGTGGGGAAACCCTAGGTCGAATTTTACAGGGTTTTTCACCCTTTTATCATCCATGTTCTAATAAAGATTAGTCTTCCAATAATCATCCAATATGTCTATGTGTTACTTGATTCTATCTTATGCTTGTCTTTACTTTAACATGCTAGGCTAGGTTTTCTTTGTGTTTGCTTAGATGTAATAAAACCTAGCTATTGATTATTGGTAGGTTGTTTGTTAATAATTGTAATGAATGAATGATTTCTATGTTAGGCTTAAGAAAAATGGCAGACTTCCAATTGGTAACATGCTTGAACGTCTTAAGAAACATGATCGGATGTTTACTACGATAAATTGGTTGTATTTAATGCATAAGTAACTGCTAAGGAGGCCATGTTAGGAGCTAGTAGTCAGCTCGACATAGGAGGAGGTAGAAGCTTATCGAGTTAGGGAAGATCATACACGGCCCTACGAATAAGATTAGGGAATATAACCTGTCATCCACGCAATTGTAACAAACTAATCAACTAGTAAAAGATAGCTAAGGAGTAGTGAAATCTAAGTAAACACATTTCTCTTACTATTGCTTTCACTGGTACAAAAAGTTGTATTGGTCACGCCAAAAATGTGTGACGATATGCCTATAGTCACACAAGTTTTTTTCGTTGTGTGAAGGTCCCGCCACCATATGTGGCATATGGTCACATTCTTGAGTTCGTGGCCTTTTCCATCGAAAAAGAATGACCAAAACCCCGAATATGTGTTACAAATTAGACACAAGTTTTGTTGGATTAGTCATTATCAGTGACCGTAAACACTTTATAGTCACGCGAATGTTTTTTGAGAGTAACTATTTTTCAGCCTTTGGCCACATAAATATATAATGTATGTGACATTTGAGATGATATATTCAAGTAAATGTGTATTTTGTGTGACTATTTCCCATCCTGTGGCCACATGAATATACAATAAATGTGACGTTTGTGATGATTTAGTCACACAATGGGTGTTGTTTTTTTGGAGTTAGTCACATACAATTTAACGCAAAGTGGCCAAAAGTGTTAATAAGTGTGACCATATGCTGTTTAAAGTGAAGAAATGTGTATTTTGTGTGACTATAGATCATCCAATGGCCACGTAAATTTTATGTTTGTATGGCCTTCTGTAATATTTAGTCACATAAAGCATGGTTGTTTTGGGTATTTAGTCACATACCATTAAGCAAACAGTGGCCAAAAGTGTTAATAAGTGTAACCATATGCTGTTTAAAGTGAAGAAATGTGTATTTTGTGTGACTATTGATCATCCAATGGCCACATGAATTTTATGTTTGTGTGGCCTTTTGTAATATTTAGTCACACAAAGCATGTTTGTTTTGGGTATATAGTCACATACAATTTAGGAAACAGTGGCCAAAAGTGTTAATAAGTGTGGCCGTATGCTGTTTAAAGTGAAGAAATGTGTATTTTGTGTGACTATAGATCATCCAATGGCCACATGAAGTTTATGTTTGCGTGGACTTTTGTAATATTTAGTCACTCAAAGCATGTTTGTTTTGGGTATTTAGTCACATACCATTAAGCAAACAGTGGCCAAAAGTGTTAATAAGTGTGACCATATGCTGTTTAAAGTGAACAAATATGTATTTTGTGTACTATTGATCATCCAATGGTCACATGAATTTTATGTTTGATTGGGCTTTTGTAATATTTTGACACACAACAAATTAAGAAAACAGTGACCAAAAGTGTTACTATATGCATCTTTTAGTCACATTTAAAAGATCAATATATATCAAAACAAACTCAAATAAAATAAAATTGGAATGTATATAACTGAACTAAATATAAAATTGGCCATCCTTTTATACAGCAAGGAGTCCTAGTCGGCTTACAATAGTTTCCTAATAAAGTATCTATAATCTCTTCCAGAAGCAACTAGCTAGCAACTTCGAGCCATCTTGATCTCTAAGCAGTACCAACTGTCACTAGCAGTAGTAACTTTTGTACTAGCAGTAGTAAATACTTGGCACATTTTCTTTGAAGTTCATGAGCAGCGCTAAATCCATCTAAGCAATAGTAACACAAACATGAGCAGCAGTAATTCAAACAACATCATGAAAACTTTTAATCCAAAACAATGAACATAATAAAAAAATTTGGAGTTAAACTTACAAGTTTTTTTCCATTGATCTAATCTCATCATCTGGATATAAAAGCCTTGAAAATGCTGCATATCAACAATAACCACATCAGGATGAGAGCAGAACTAGAACATGTCAAAGCACACAACATGACAGAATTAGATGAGCATACCGGAATAAAGTTCTTGATTAGATGCTAGAAAACCTTCCTCTCTAAAAAGTATGTGGTTATATATATTGTTGACGGGTGCATCTATTTCTTGACATTTGACATAGAGAAACTATTGCCTTGTCTTTTGTCATGTGCATCTAGTTTGTCAGGTGCCACTAGTTCAACTATATGCTGTTTTGGTGGTTTTGAGTCGCTTGATTTGCTACTTATTCAACTATCTGCTTTGGTGGTTTTGAGTCACTTGATGCACCACTGGTTCAACTATCTGCACAAACAAGGTCTATGGTATTTTCCTCGAATAAAGTGAAAGTAAAAGAGGGCAAAACGCATAAAAAAAGATCAATTGCCTGTGCTCTTACTTTTTTCAGATCCAATGTATTTTCATCTGAAGTAGATTTTATATGGTATAAAACTTGCTATATCTAATGTATATTTAAAGAGTTGTATATATTTGACATTAACTATTTAAAAACAAAATCACAAAGTTCGGAGTCTTTGGACGTATAAGTGTATCACCATTGCGCCAATCCAACCTGACTCCCACCCCACCAAAATTTAAAGTTTTGAACTATATTACCTAACCTGCCTAGCTATTTTGCCACCTTTAACTATGAGCATATGAAACAAAATCGTAAGGTGCTGTAAAGAATGCAGATGAATTAAGAATGGAAAAGATAAGCTGAAAAAATCAAATAGACCAACGTGACTACTTGATTAGAAACAGGAACCCAAGCATATAATCACCGATGTACCCAGGAACCCAAGCATATAAATTATACTGACCAGGGCAGACCTTCTTGATCTCAAAGTAACCTTTATTGTCGTTTTGAGTCCAAAATTGATAGCCCTAATTATGTAAAATAAGGTATAGATTAAACTCTAGGAATGATTTACAAAGGTACAAGTAACTTTGTCCCGACCACCCAACTAAAAATGGAAGAGATAAGCTGAAAAAATCAAATAAACCAACGTGATTACTTGATTAGAAACAGCTATATTTTTTGATAGTTAGATCTTGGTCTTTTTCCGATTTTTGGCTTTCTTACAATCGATTCTGCACCTTTTATTTGTAATAGTGAGCTGAATACCGCCACCGCCATATATTATCAGTCCTAACCATCACCGCCATTGTAATTGAGACCCCAAATCCAGGAATCGAAACATTTATGCTACATGAGAGAATTAAAAAGACATGGTAAGATTTTAGACATGAAATATCATAAGTTTACATTTAAAACCTTACCAGGTGACCCTGTAAATCTCTCGTATTGTTCATACGCCTGTCCTATCATCACCAGACTTGCGCACACTGTGTGTGTGTGTTTTGCTGAGGAGAGTGTTGAGGAGATAGAAGAAGACCAGATCTAGTTTTGGTGGATATATATTTGGGATGGAGTATTGAAAAACATTAGCAGGTTCAATGGAATTAAGTGGAGAGGCAATTTAAATTTAGGGGAAAAATTTAGGCGGGCTCTTTGTAAAAGTTAAAAGGGAAATTTTATTTTAGGCAATTAAGTGAGGGGACATGTAAAATATTACATACAAATTTAACACATGAAGTATCTTAATTTTTTGCTTTTATAAGATGCGGAAATGAGCCGACCTTATAAAAGTTCGACTCGAGTTATTCTTGAGTTTCGAGCTTGTAAGTGATATAGCATATGGTTTTTTTATATATATATGTATATATATATATATATATATATATATATATATATATATATATATATATTTTGTATGTAAGCGTACTAAGTGTAAATAGTTAATTATAAATGTATCAAGCATGGTTGTCAGGATCCCGATCCTGATCTTAGGTTCTTACGATTTTACGATACTGCAAAGCAAAAATGATCCGGATCTTATGTAGGATCTTTGAAAGCTTAAGATCGTATAGGAACCCGATCCTTGTAAGCAAAAACGAGCGATTATATTTCAATTTTAATTTGTGTAAGACAACACACCTTTACAAATAAACCGAGCTTTTCGAGTGATCAAGCTCAAACCGAGTTCATGCATGACCGGTGATAATGGCTATAATTCACATGGGTCATGGGTCATATGCATTTGGTTATCATTGGTCACATTCATTAATGGGTATTTGACATCATATGGGTCATATGCATTAGGTTATCACTGGTCACATCCATGACTGTTGATCATGGGCTAATTAACATGGGTAACGGGTCATGTGCATTAATATTGGGTTGTAGTGACATGTCATATATGTTATCGACCAATACATAATTGGTGATCGACAATGGGTAATTAACGTGGGCCATGGGTCATGTGCATTGAATTTTGTAAACTAAGACAAATACTATACAACATTTTATACGTTTTGTATTTTTTTAACATTTTCATCCGTTTGTAACGTTTTTCGTCCATTTTTGACCGTTTTCAATCGATTTTGATTGATGTCGCTAGTTTTCGACTGACGTTGACAATTTTGGGTAGATTTCGACGGATTTAGACCATTTTAGTCCGACTACGACCGATTGCGACCCTTTTCGACCGATTTCATCCATTTTGAATGTTTTCGGCAACTTTCGCTTGTTTTCATATGTTCTTAGCTTTTTTGAACGTTTTCCTCTGTATTAAAATGTTATGGAACATTTATTACGTTTTCGTATATTTTTGTACGATTTTTTCATAGCAACGAGATTTTTTATAGCAGTAGATAGTTTATTAATAAAAAAAAATTATAGGTTATAAACGAAAAATAATAAAAGTTTGAAGATTTGGGAATTAAGCATAATGTTTTGAAACCCGGTTCGACTCGGGTGGTTCAACCGGTTGAACCGTTCTGGGTGAAAAATGAGTCGATTTAAACCTGGTCAACTTGCTAGGTTGGGTCGAGAACGGGTCAAATTAAACTGGGTCAACCCGCCGGGTTTGAAGAGTCCCGGGTCAACCCGGTTTGTGTTTATTTAGTTGTACTTAATTTGATAGATCTGTTTTTAATTGGTTGTACAATGTGAATAAATCATTGTACTTTTAAGTATTGGATAATGTTTTGAAACCCGGTTCGACACGGGTGGTTGAACCGGTTGAACCGTTCCGGTCAAAAAATGGGTCGATTTAAACTGGGTCAACTTGCTAGGTTAGGTCAGAAATGGGTCAAATTAAACCGGGTCAACCCGCCGGGTTTGAAGCGTCCCGGGTCAACCCGGTTTGTGTTTTAATTGGTTGTATTTAATTTGGTAGATCTGTTTTTAATTTGTTGTACAATGTGAATAAATCATTGTACTTTTAAATAATTTGGTAGATCTGTTTGTTTAATATGAGAGGGCCCACAACTATGGTAATGAATGATAGAAATCCTCCATACTCTATATACCTCAAAAGAGTAAGGTATGAATCTTTCATACCGAGGGGCCCACCACTACGATTTTACGATACAACAAAGCAAAAACAATCCGGAACTTACATAGGATCTTTGAAAGCTTAAGATCTTATAGGATCTTGTAGGACCTTAGATTTCACAACTTTATCACACACAATATAAGCACAATAAGAAGGAAAGATGGAAAGATGGTGACTTGTATGGAGTATATGTAATTCGTGTATTATAGAGAGAGAGATGAAATATGAGAGCTTTTATTCAAAGAAAACACACACAAATACACACACAAGCACACACCTCAAATGAGCCTTTGAGGTGTTTAAATAGTTCTTGACATGAGATGCCCTATGGGCTTTCCATGGGCTTGGGCTTGGACTTGGTTACATGGTTGGATAACTAGGCTTATGAAACATAGCACATAACATATTAGCTTGCCAAGTCCAAGGCCCAATGACTAAACTATTACTAATCTTAACAAACGACACAAAGTTACAATATGAGAATGACCATCACTTCATAATACATATTTTTAATGCTAACAATCTCCCCCTAAGGGGTGGTCATTCGAATGATGCTCCACGTGAGTGGGTCTTCCGTGTTCTTTGTCTTTAACTTTGTGTGTCATTGTAGAATAGTCTTTAGTCTTTGTTCCTTCATGCTTTGTGATCTTCGATAACTGATTTTTCATCGTTCTTTGTTCCTTTGTGATGTGGAGTTATCTGCCTTTTGTCACTTCTGCGTCTGTGGTGGTTGTTTGCCATTCCAACATGCTCATACATCTTCAGTTTTTGTGAAACATGCGTTTGTAGTTCCCATTCGTTCACACAGATCTTTGTCACTTTACTTCTGTAGATTCTTTCACATTGCGTAGAATCTTTCTTTGAACCTTTCTTTGCTTTGATCTTTGTGAGAACTTTCCTTTGACTTCGAGATGCATGTATGAGCATGTGGAATCTGTCGCCATGGTTATGAAGTGTAGCTGCAGGTAAACAGTTAGCAATAAATAACCGGTACTTACAGATAAGGAATTAGAGATCGTCAACAGCATAGTGTGAAGACTTCTTCTAACCCTTACCAAGGCCGTTCCCATATCAGATACTCCCGAAAGAGCTTACGAGACCTAATAAGTAGCTCAATGACTGGGTGAGTCGCTGGGGATCACTCCACGACTGTAGACCGTTTGAAACCACCGCGAACACTAAGCGTAACCCATATAGAATTACCGAAGTGACCTGCTGTCAGGGCTGTTTGATGTTGACCCTGTCAGGAGTTTCCATTCAATCATTGAGAAACACTTGCGTGAATTCTCTCATAAATGTTCTGGCAGATTGCTAAGATCTGCGTAGGACTCTTATGTTTACATCTGGCATCCTTAATGTTAGACAACCAGTGTAGAAATATCATGTGTTCCTATGAGATCTTTTGATGAATCTCGGGGCTCTAGACTCGATAAGTGCACATTTGGTTTCCTATGCGGAGATTAGGGAGAGGTCTCCTGCTTCAATATCAACCATCTCTAAGAGGCAGGTCGATAGATTACACCGGTTCCCCGTGAGAATGAAACAAGCTCTTTTAAGAGAACTTGAGTGGTTAAGAAGGTTTAGTGCAGTGCGTCACTGGGTCCATGACGTCTTTGTCTTCAATACCGGTGTCACCTTAGTAACAACCAGTAGCATACGAATTGTACCCGGTGTCTGCCCTAAGGTTGAACATTTGGGGGGCTATTTCTTTTCACCCTTTTTCATAACTTTTCTTTTTAATTCTTCAACCCCTTCTTTCTCCTTTCTCATTTTCTCCTTTTTTCAATCATACCTAAGGACTTCTAATTCAATTCTATTGGATTTGTCCTTGGGTAGATCCCTCCAGCTCTGGCGGATCATAGGACGGTTTTTCCTAACCTTAGTCACCTTATAACTCCATGACTATCCTATTATTGCCATGAAACCATTTATTGAAAATCTCTCAAAGTGTTTATGATAATAAAACACATTGTTGTTACCACTTTGAGAGTTTTGAAACTTTTGAAGGACTCCCCCTTCACATGTGCTCATGAATTTTTAAGAAATTTGCACATGCGTGAGGAGTTTGAACTTTTTAGAATTGATCCACTTTCAGTGAACATGACCGATTCGAGACACGCTTACATCACTAGTTAGACTAGCTTGAAGTTATTACCCGTCCTGGTCAAGTCCAAAGAAAGTATCTCGATACGGTACATTCTACTTTGACAAGTCCTATTCGAGACATGCTTACATCACTAGTTAGACTAGCTCGAAATTATTACCCGTCCAGGACAAGTCTTTTCGATTACTGACATTTTAAGCTTCGTCAATTCATTGGTACATACTGAGTCGAGCTCTTTTGAGATTCAGCCACAATCTTAAACATCTTTGATCACATTTTAATCATGTCTTCTCCCCCTCAAAAATAGCATAGCGTGATATTTTTGATATCAACTGATTAATAAAAAGCTTTTTGGAGAGAAAGACATATTTGATTTTGCATGAAATCGGAACATTTTGGTTTTTTGTACTCCCCCTTAATGATAGCATATTTAAAATTAATTAAGGGTATAGAGGGAGTTATCTTGAGCACTAATTTTGAGAGATTTTTGAGAAATCTTTTGAACAATCTTGAAAAAGTGCTCAAGAATTCTGTTTGAAAACGAGTTTTATGCTTGAAATCTTTTTCGTTTGTTTAGACTCGAACATTTTGAAAAAGAGTTCGTCATTGAACGTACGAGTCCTAGATTTGAAAATAATCAGAAGTCATTATTTAAGTCTGGGTTTCGTACTGAAGTATACGAAAGCCATAGTGAAGAAAACATTTGAGAAACGACATGTTTTAGAAAAACATTAAAAAGAACTCCCGCTCAAGCATCTGTACATGTCCGTATCATTTTTGAATGACATTTCTAGAAACGTACAGAATATTGATTTATACGAGAGACATGTCGTGAGAAGAATATTTTTGGATTTTTTTATTTTATATTGTTTTTGTATTTTTTGAAATTTTATATTTTTGTATTTTGTTTTTGTTGGTTTTTCAAATTTTGTATTTTGTTTTTCAAAAATATTTACAGCAAAGCGATTTTGAAAATATTTTTCAAGAAGATTCGAGAAGACGTTCTAGCTCCTCAGGAGTTAGGCTTCGCATGCCAATTCGTCGAACTAAATAGTCAAACCGTTCTTTTGGAAGGGCTTTAGTGAATAGATCGGCGAGTTGGTAATCAGTCTTAACGAAAAATAATTCAACAGTACCCTCTTCCACGTGTTCTTTGATGAAATGGTAGCGGACTTTGATATGCTTCGTCTTAGAGTGATGTACGGGATTGCACGAGATGGCTATGGCACTTTTTGAGTCACAATACATAGGTATTCTGTCAAAAGTAAAGCCATAATCTGTGAGCTGTGTCCGCATCCAAAGAACTTGGGCACAACACGCAGATAGAGACACATACTCGGCTTCGGCGGTTGATAGCACAGTACAATCCTGTTTCTTTGACGACCAGCTTACTAGCTTTTCACCCAAAAATTGTGCTCCACCTGATGTACTCTTTGCTGTAACTTGATCACCAGCATGGTCTGCATCTGAAAATGCTGTTAGATTAAACCCCGAATCCTTCGGATACCAAAGTCCCATGTTAATGGTGCTTCGTAGGTACCGAAAGACCCGTTTAACCTCTTTGAGGTGAAGTTTGGTAGACTTTGCCTGAAACCGTGCTAATAAACATACAACAAATTGAATATCGGGTCGGCTAGCAGTTAGGTACATGAGAGAACCGATCATGCTCCGATATTTCTTCGGATCAATGGGTTTCCCAAACAAATCAGCTCCTATTTTTGGTGAGGTGACCATTGGTGTACCAACAGAATTACAATTTTCCATTCCATGTTTTTTCAAAATCTCTATTGTATATTTAGCTTGATTGATAAAAATACCACGAGGGGATTGATGTATTTGTAGACCAAGAAAGAATTTTAGTTCCCTCATCATGGACATTTCAAATTTGCTTTTCATGAGATTTTTAAAATGTTTTGAATGGTTAGGATTGGTTGATCCAAAAATAATGTCGTCCACGTAAATTTGAACGATTAGAATGTCATCTTTGAATTTTTTGATAAACAAGGTGTCATCAACCGTTCCTTTTGTGAAATTGTTTTTGAGCAAGAAAGATGATAGTTCGTCATACCACGCTCTTGGAGCTTGTTTTAAACCATAAATTGCTTTCTTAAGCTTGTAGACGTAGTCTGGATGATCTTTGTCGATGAATCCCTCTGGCTGACTCACATACACTTCTTCTTTCAGAGTTCCATTTAAGAAGGCAGTCTTAATATCCATCTGATAGACTGTGATGTTTTTGTGAGCTGCATAGGCTAAGAAAATCCGGACTGCTTCAAGTCTAGCTACAGGCGCGAATGATTCTTCGAAATCTATCCCTTCTTCTTGTGGATAACCTTTAGCCACGAGACGAGCTTTGTTGCGAATAACAGTCATTTCCTCATCCAGTTTGTTCTTCCACAACCACTTGAGATCAAGAATACGTTTATCAAGTGGTCGTTCAACAAGTTCCCAACTATCATGTAACAGGTATTGAAGAAATTCCTCCTGCATCGCTTCAATCCAAGGGTTTTCTGCCATTGCTTCCCGAATGTTCTTTGGTTCTTTGAGGCTAATTGAGCAAACGTAGATGCACAATTCGAGATCGGTGGCAAGTTGTCTCCTCGTCTGAACTGGCTTTGAAGGTTCACCAATAATATGTTCTATTGGATGGTCTTTTGTCCATTGAAACGTAGAAGTGTACCTTGGGTGTAATGAATGGGTGTTAGATGGTTCTTGTAACCTTGAAGAAGATTCAGCAGAGTCTGTTGCAAACGGGTTTTCAAATACTTCTTCTTCTTCTTCTAACGTAACATCGTTTGAATTATTTGTTGGTTCTTCTTGAAAATTTGCGTTTTGGTTTTGCTCATCAACTCTTGGTAGAACAGTTTCAAGTACTGGAGGTGCTTGAGTAGATGTAGATGATGTTGATGTAGTTGGTGCTTCAGCTTCGATTGTTGTGGATGCATCTTGTGGTGGTGGTGGTTGATGGTTTTGAGCGGGTGCAGCGGAATTTTGTGGAGATGCATTTGTCGAAGTTCCACCATAGTATTCATCAAACATTAACTCGAAGAAATTTTCCAGTTCTTGTTCTGAAGGTTTATCCGTGTTTGTTGACAGAGCTCCTTCAGGTACGAGTCCTGAACTGATGTGTCCAGAAGTCTGCTGGTTTGGTGCGGGTCCTAATCCATTTTGATTAGAAGCCATTGGATTAAGCGCGGGTTCTAGAGCGTATCTCTCAGAAGCCATTTGTGAAATCTCATCAAACTTCACATTCATCGTCTCCATTATCCTTTTCGTTAGTCTATTATACACCCTGAATGCTCTCGAGTTTTCTGAATATCCAATGAAGATTCCAATATCACCCTTAGCTTTTAACTTCCCTAGTTCTTCTCTGTCATTCGTCGGATAGCACAAAGCGCCAAATACATGAAGGTAAGAGATGTCAGGTTTACGGTTGTTTACTAGCTCATATGGGGTTTTATTGAATCTCGGATGGACTAGGGATCGGTTTTGAGTAAAACAAGCAGTGGCTACAACATCAGCCCATAAGAATAGAGGTGCACTAGAAAAAATCAGCATTGTGCGAGCAGCTTCCACAAGAGTTCTATTTCTTCTTTTAACTACCCCATTCTGTTGTGGAGTTCTAACAACTGATGTTTGATGTGTGATTCCAACATCTTCAAGGTAAGTTCTTAACTCCTGGTTTGTAAATTCTGTGCCATTGTCTGTTCTTATAATCCTTACTGGAGCTTGAAGTAGAACTTGAATACGCTTCAGAAAGGTGATGATGATGCCTGGTGCTTCGTCTTTTGATCTCAGAAACTTTACCCAAGTGTATCTTGAATAATCATCAACAATAACAAGAATATACTTCTTCCCATTAATGCTTTCAACTCTCATTGGGCCACATAAGTCCATGTGCAACATATGTAACCTTGCTTCCGAACTAGGTACGGTTTTGGGTTTATATGATGCTCTTTTACTTTTTCCTTGTTCGCATGATGGACATAGGTTTTCCTTGGTGTATTTGAATTTAGGAAGTCCGGTGACGATGTTGTCTTTGGCTAACTTGTTGATGGTGTCGAAATTAAGATGGGATAAACGTCTATGCCACAGCCAGGACTTAGTTTTGGTTGCCCTTGTCATAAGACAAATTGGTGATGTAGAAGCCATTTGGTTGATGTCGATAGCATACAAGTTTGTACTACGATTACCAGTTAAGAGATCATCACCAACCAACTTTCTTATAAAAACCGTGTTTCTTCGGAATGCAACTTCTAAATCTGCATCACAAAACTACCCAACTGAAAACAAGTTGTGTCCCAACCCTTCGACGTAGTAAACTCGAGTGATTAAAAAATTCTCAAACCGAAGATCTCCATAACCCTGAATAGCTGCTACATGATCATTTCCAAAGCGTACAGTTCCCATGAATTTCCAGACGAAATTGATCAGCAGCTTTAAGTTCCCGGTCATGTGCTTGGAGCAACCCGAGTCGACGATCCAAAGACATATTTCGATAACCTGCCAAGAACAGAAGAGTTTGTATTTGGAAACCGTGTTGAATTTGGTTCCATGGGGTTAGGAGTAAAAGCAGAATCACACTCATAGACAGTTTCTACTTGTTTAGCTTGAGTTATTTCTAATTTGCCGTCCTTAAGAGTGAACTCTCTACCCGTCGGAATCCACATACAAAACTTAAGATAGTTCCTAGGCATTCGACTAATAGTGGTAGTCCTAAATCGTGCAACTAATCGTTCTATAGATCTGGATCTAGCACTAGGTCTTTTTGGAACATTCTTCTGTTCAGGCGTAACATTCACATTCTTAGAAACACATTCATCATGAACATAATTAATTAAACATTTCTTGCATATTAAACAAACGGAGTCATTACATGCATTAGAACCAGTACTTTCGACATTACATTCAGATGAATCATGTTTCTTATTACAAAGCGATAAATTCCTAGGGTGTTCTTCTACTTCTTCAACTTTATTCTTGCTACTACTCGTAGAGACAGGCGAGACTCTATTGTTCCTTGTATTGCTCCTAGGCTTTAGTCTGCTACTCCTAAAGGTGCTTTCTAATCCTGTAGAAGGTAAGGCACACGCGTTAGGATTTATATTGTTGTCCTTTTTAGCATCACTAGGCTTTTTAGAAGTATCCTTTTTGCACTCATTTGTCTTAGAAGTGGAGGCAGACGCATTAGTGGGACTAATCCTAAAAAGGCCAGGTGCTATCACTTTTGGTGTTTCGACAACTGCTTTTCCTTTATCAACAATCTTAACATTTTCACTTTTCTTTGGCAAGGGTGTTGGAGTGACTGGTTTTTTCAAATCCTTTTTCTCATCAACTTTTGGAGCAAACCTTGAAATTGACATCTTTGGTTTTTGAACCGTGTTTGAAACATTTGGTTTCTCCGAAGTCGACGGTTTTGCAAACTTAGTTTCCTCACCCTTTCCTTTTTGACTTTCAAGCTAAGCCCTCAAAAGATCATTTTGCTCTTTCATGTTCTTTAAGGCACGCTCATATGACAATTTGTCATACTTGCATTCTTCCTTTTTTCGATCAAGTTGTTTAAAATGTGACACATTTTCTTTTTCAAGCTTTATAAGAGCATTTTCATATTTTCAAACAATTTCGGAGGTCTCAGCTCTCAGTCTTTCATCGTCTTGAATAGAATATGTTTGTAAAATGATGGACATAATGTCAGTGGTCATAACAGCTTCGAAGAGAGAATCATTTAGGTTTTCCAAAACATTCATGTTTTCACGAGTATCATTAGCTTCGTTTACCAGGGATTTGTGGTCCTTGACAAAGTCGGCCATTTCTTTTAAGAAAGCTTGTTCAAAATGGATTACCCTCGCACTGATGTTATTCAGTGGGATACTAATTTCGTTTTCAAAAAACTTTTTTCTGCTCAATATGAAAACTGGAATGCCAGTTGTTAATATTGATTGTAGTTTTAGAAGCAACAATATTTTGAAGTTCTTGAATTCTCTTTTTAACGTCATCCAAAATTTCTCTAGCCTCACTTGTATTAAAAGTGTTGTTAGAGGATATTTGTTCCATTTTTGAAAGAGATTTGGAAGCAAGTACTTTCTTAGAAAAGATTTTTGAGAATGGTCGTTTTATTGAAAACACAGATGGTTCTTTTTGTGGAACAAAAGTAATTCCCGAAAGTTTGTTCAATTTGTTGTAATCAATGTGTTTCAAATTTTTTTGTTTCATTTTATTTATGCTCTCTTCGACATGTTCTATCGTTTGCATAGAATCCCGAACGACGGGAGGATCATGTTTGGTGTAAATCACATTACCATTATACAAAACATTCTGTTCTTGCTGAGCTTTCTTGAGATTACTGGGGTTGTTGTTACCGAGAGCCACTTTATGTTTCGTATGGTAAACCGGATTAGTTTGATTTGAAATCATTTTCATTGTTTGACTTGACTGACCCGACTTAACCACCAATTCTTCTAAATGAGCAATCATGTGTTCTGACTCTACGATTTCGGCCAAAAGTGAGTCTTCTTTCTTTGCAAAGTCCTTTTGCAACTCGTCCCTTTCTTTTTCAAGATTGGTATAAGCTGATTTTTGTTTAGAAAGTTGGTTTTGCAAATCAGAAATTTCCGCGTTTAAAGCTTTTATCTTCTTGAAAGAATTAACATCAAGTGTATCAAACTTGAGTTGCAATTGTTTTTCTCTTGAAACGGAATTTTGATAACCAGTTTCTAATTCAGACAATCTTTTGTTATGAAATTCAAAAGCTTTAATGTTTTCTTTGTAACTCTCAAGCTCAGCGGTCAATTTAACATTCGCTGCCTTAACATCACGATTGACCTTTTTCACATTCTCAATTTCAATACGACAATTATTCAATAATGATTCAAATAAAGCACGTGTTTCCTCATCATTCTCAGCATGCTGTGAAACGAAGCCTCCATTATGATTCACATCTGGAGTTGCTAAAGGAGTATTGTTACTACTTGGCGTGTCCAGGTATGTATCATAAGTGGGTGCTTGCTTCTCAAAATGCTGTTCCTCATGAGGAGACATATCAAATATATCATTATTGTGACATGTATTGAAATTTGATACCTCAGATGGTGCATTGGTGTCATAAACAGGAAGTGTATCAGAATCCGTGTCATACTTAGCTTCCTGGAGATTCGCCATGAATATGCAGTTCGCATCGATATCCTCTCTATCTTCCATGTCATCCATAAGAGCCATAAAATCATTCACCTCTGCATTCAACTGAAACCCTGCCTCATTCTTTTGTGCCAACAGTAATGCTTTCTGCAAATACGCTGTGTCTTTCTTGTTCTGCTTAGTAGGACAGTTCCTTGCCATATGACCTATACCCTGACAGTTGAAACACTTTACCGGATTACCCTGATTCACATTTCCCAAATTCCCAACTACTGGAGCTGCAACATTTCTATTCTGATTACCCATTGCCTGATTACCAACATTCTGACCCCTCTGATTTCCAACAAACTGACCCAACTGATTCCCTGCATACTGACCATACAGATTTCCTGCATTCAGCAAATTCTGATTCCCCATGTTAATTCCAGTAGCATATCCTTGCTGATTCCCACAAACTCCAACCATTTGGCCTCCGTTGCCCATATTGAAACTCGGCTGAGCAATCTGCTTATTGCGAGTGTTCGATGAAATCCTTTGGTTGTTGTTTGTTGGTGTAGAATAGCGTCCTTTGAATGCCTTTGACAGAAAAGCAAACGCTTGGGTCAATGCTGCAGTAGCTTCATCATTTTCAGTGAATTCTGGTTCTTGGAATTGTTGGAATTGCTGTTGTGGAATAACATGTTGTTGTTGCTGTGGGTAGAACTGTTGTTGGTAGACCGGTGTTGGTTATTGAATGTATGATGGTTGCATGTAATTGTGAGTGGAAGATGATGATGGTTGTAGTGTGTTCACTGGTAGCGGTGTTGGTGTAGTAGCAATTAATGCAAGAGGATCATGATTCTTTGCCAATCTTTCTTTCCTTACTTCATTAGCCTCAGCTTGGTTTTGCTTCAAAAAGTCATAGAGTTGGTCATAATTCACCTTATGTAAATCCTTTGTTTGATTGACAACTGTAACATAACGACCCCATTCTTCTGGAAGGTTATTGATGAATTTGATGTTTGTTGCAATTGTTCGAGGTGTCAACTTGTTTCTGATTAACTCATTCATCAAAGTGCAAAACCTTGTGTAGTAAGATTCAATCTGTTCACCTTTAGTGGATGTGAAATTCTCCCATTCAGTAAGAAGTTTGTTCTCAACGTCTTGTTGTCCAATTTCAGTTCCATGACATATCCTTCTAACACGTTCCCACATAGCATAAGCAGTTTCACAACTGTCGACCGCAGCAAAAATCTCCCGTGGTAATCCAAGTTGGATTAAATGCATTGCTATATCATCACCGGCGATCTGCTTCTTGTCTTCCTTTGTGTAATTTGCTTCTGTTTGTTCACGCACGAATGGTTGAGTAGGAGGTGTTGTATTTGGATCACCTTCAATTTGAACTTGTCGTGGCTTGAATGGACCATTTGTAATGGAGTTGATCATTAATTTACCATCAGGCTTTGTTTTGATGTAACGAAGCATGCGGCTTGTCCATGGGAGATATCCACCTTTTTCAAGCATTGGAGGTCAGTTTTCCGCACCAGCTGTATGAATGTCTTGCTGAGTTGCCATTGACGAAGTGTAGATGGATAAAGTTGATTCTTGGATCGTTCCAACGAAATAGGAGTAGAGTTTAGAGTGAGTTGATGCAAGTTTTTATGGTGAAAATTTTGACAGAAAACCTTAAAACCTCAATAACTTTTTCTCGAAGCATTTTTAAGCCTCGAAACTTCGCCTAAATCGATAAATCTATTTAACGTGTCGTTCTCCTCTGTCTCACGGTCGTTTTGACAGCTGATTCATCGAAAACGGAGTTACGGTTCAAAAGTTATGGCCGTTTGAAGTTTGGTCGTCAAAAACCTCACTTTTGTCAAAATTCTCGAAACTTTGCTGTGTTCTCGAAACTTTGGATTTGCGAAACTTCTGGATTTCGAAACTTGTGGATTGCGAAAATCTGGATTTCGAAATTTGTATTCTCGAAAAAAATCAAGACAGTGTTCTCGAAAAATATAAGTTCTCGAAATTTTTGGATGTTTTCGAAAAAACAGTGTTCTCGAAAATTTTTAATATTTCGAAAAAACAGTGATTTCAAAAATTTTGCAATTTCGAAAACCCAGTTTCACAACAAAATTTCAAAATTATACAATTTCGAAATTTAGCCCAAAAGTCGAAGTAATTTCTTTCTTATACAAGAGAGAAAATACCGAGTATCCAACGGTGAGCACGAACGGAGCCTTTCTTTGTGTTCTCGAAAACTTGTCAAAAGGGATTTCGAAATTACAAGGATGATTTCGAAATTATGATAGTTTTTTGAATACAGTTAAAGCACACCCAAATGACTTTTTTAATCCAAGATTCTTGTACTTCTAAGCTAAAAAACACCAAAACTTGAAGAAAGTTCAAAACTTGATGATTTTTATGAAACTTTTTCGAGATCTAGAAAACATGTACAAAAACCAAATTCGAATTTTTAAGCTAGAAATTTTCAAAAAGATTAAAACTTTCTTGTTAGAGAAGGTTTATAACACTAGTTTGTAATCAAAAAAGTGTTAAAAACCAAGAAAAAACAAGAAAAGTAAGAATTTTTATGAAAATAACGTGTATATAGCTAAAAAAAACGAACCAAGCAAACTCCCAAAACTCCTAAATCATTGTTAGGCGATTGATACCACTTGTAGGACCTTAGATTTCACAACTTTATCACACACAATAAGAAGGAAAGATGGAAAGATGGTGACTTGTATGGAGTATATGTAATTCGTGTATTAGAGAGAGAGAGATGAAATATGAGAGCTTTTATTCAAAGAAAACACACACAAATACACACACAAGCACACACCTCAAATGAGCCTTTGAGGTGTTTAAATAGTTCTTGACATGAGATGCCCTATGGGCTTTCTATGGGCTTGGGCTTGGACTTGGTTACATGGTTGGATAACTAGGCTTATGAAACATAGCACATAACATATTAGCTTGCCAAGTCCAAGGCCCAATGACTAAACTATTACTAATCTTAACAAATGACACAAAGTTACAATATGAGAATGACCATCACTTCATAATACATATTTTTAATGCTAACAGATCTCGATCTTGACCATAGGATCTTAAGAAAATGATATTACAAAACAATGATATATAATAATTTTGTGTTTATGATATATAATAATTTGAAAATTTGTATAACCCGAGAAACCGACAAACCAAGCATTTGGTTTCGGTTTTTACAACCAATTAAAAACGTATCTACCAAATTAAATACAACCAATTAAAACAATTAATACAAATCACATACCGGGTTAACACGGGGCACTTCAAACCCGACGGGTTGAACCGGTTTAATTTGACCTGTTTTCGACCCAACCTAGCAAGTTGACCCAGTTTAAATCGACACATTTTTTGACCGGAACGGTTCAACCGGTTGAACCACCCGGGTTGAACCGAGTTTCAAAACATTATCTATTACTTAAAAGTACAATGATTATTCACATTGTACAACCAATTAAAAACAGATCTATCAAATTAAGTACAACCAAATAAACACAAACCGGGTTGACCCGAGACTCTTCAAACCCGGCGGGTTGACCCAGTTTAATTTGACCCGTTTTCGACCCAACCTAGCAAGTTGACCAGGTTTAAATCGACTCATTTTTCACCCGGAACGGTTCAACCGGTTGAACCACCCGAGTCGAACCGGGTTTCAAACACACTTCACTCGGATCTAGGGTTTTGATCCTCTCTTTCTTATCAAACACACTTTGAACACTTCAACATAATCCTCTCTTTCTATCTCACACTCACAGTTGCAACTCACTCGGATCTAGGGTGTTGATCCTCTCTTTCTTATCAAACACACTTCGAACACTTCAACATAATCCTCTCTTTCTCTCTCACACTCACAGTTGCAACTCACTCGGATCTAGGGTTTTGATCCCAAATATCAAAAAGCTGATAAGATCACAAATTAATTAATATAATCCAAATACCCCCTTAGAGCTATTTATTCTTAGGCTTAGGTTGATTATCTATTATAAGAATTGCGTTGCATTTGTATTGATAGAATAAGGAAGAACATGTTGTGTTGTTTTTGCGAATAATTAGAGCAATAGAGATATTAAGGTTTGCTTGGATTAGCTTATTTTATCTTAGGCTTAGGTTGACTATCTGGTATAAGAATTATGTTACATTTGTATTGAGAGAATAAGGAAGATAAGTTACGGATGTGTGTGCAAATAGTTAGGCTAAAATATCCAAGTATCAAAGATGGAAGAAGTATTATCGATGGATGCAAAGACACCACTTTCAAGTATGAACATAAACTTGTTCTGGTGTTTCATCCATCGATGATTCATCTTTGCTCATTGCCAAAATAAAGAAACAATTATCAAGTATAATTTGTAGGTTCGATGCTTTAATTTAGTGTCTTCGTCTTCCAGCATGTTGGTAGGTTAGAGATTCAAGGCTGAATAATATGTTGTTGTTGGCTAGGATAGAAAGGATGGTAGTTCATTGCATTGTTAATATAAATTTTATATGATTTCATTCATGCACAATTAGCTCTCTAATGTCGTAGAATCTACATAATTAATATGTATGTTCGTCACATCTAAGGGAGCAATATAAATAATAGTAAGAATCTGTTTTCTAATAACTTAAAGCTCAATGATTAGGGCGCACTATATAGCGTTGCAGATGGTTCCATTGCTTAATTTGGAAAACGTCTACTACCGTTTGTGTGGTTATTAGACGGTACTGCAACGTTAGATAGATCTGTCCTGATCAATGCAATAATGATATAGTGTGTACTGTTCATGACATGCCACACTCCATTATCGCATTCAAGATGAGTGATGTTACTTAAACTCTATTCTTTACTCAACATTTGTAGATTGTTTTTTATTACTTTGAGTCTTGAATTTCAACATACCTTTCCATTCTAACTTCCCATACTGTTTCTTTTGTTTTTTCAACAACCTAGCAATGCGGCTGGTGCAGTCCTTTGCTCAAAGGGAGTTGAAACGACAAAAGGAGCAGTAGTGGGAAGTTAGAAGGGTTACGTATGTTAGTTTATTGCATTCCATTTTTTTTTATGATCTAAAACCAACCATCCACCAAGTAATGTGGCCATTGGAGTTCCAAGAACAAAGGTTGTTTCAAACACACCCTGAATTGCAACATTATCTTTTATTTCATTTACACTATAGTTTTTAAAATTTTAATATATTTTTTAATTTTTTTTGCAGCAAATCCATGGTCAGACTACTTTCCAAAGGGATATTTGGATCAGGTCAATCATGAAATTTTGCAGATTTCTTCAAGTCATTTATGTTCCATTGTGACTAGTTTTTGTTGGCGACTAATATGTATATAGTTCTGTCAAGAGTTATATATAAGCATTGATCCCTGGCAAACGCTCGTCCCAATGGATCATGATTGGCCCGAAGATGTTGAAAAGGTTCAAGCCACCAGTAGGAAACATCAATCCTTTCTTGCATTAAACATAGGTAGTTTGGTTTTCCTATATCCCCTTTTTATACTCGTTTCCATGTGTATCTCAAATCACAAATCCTAGTTTAACCCCTTTTTATATTTTTTATTTTTTTGCAGAAATCATAAAAATTGACAGCAGTGACTCAAGTTCATTTCACATATCAAGCAGTTTTGAAGGTCCTCCAAATACATGGGCAGACTACTTTCCAAAGGGATATTCTGGATCAGGCACAAAAAGGAAGATGCTAGGAAGGTTAAAACTCCAAAAAAGACTGCCAAAGAGCTTTTTGATGAGAGGGTTCAGGTGCTGGGCCTGCCCAATGCTAAGATTTGTGAAGACAAGGCTATAAAACCATGGGAACCAAAAATGCCCAAAGTTTGTTCAAAAGGGAAGGGTAAAAAGAAAATGTATTAGTTGAGTTAGGAAGTAATTTGAATAAACCTTGTAATCCTTTTGTACTACTTTATTTGACTTTATGAATAAACATTTTGTAATCCTTTTAGATTGGTAAAATTTTAGAATGTGTACCTTTTGTTACCAGTATTTTGTAATTTTTCATTTCAAGTTTTGATAGAATATGTTTAATTTTAATTCCCGTACTTTGTCATTGCTAAATTTTCTCATTAATTGTTACAATATTTTGATTAACAAGAACTTAGGATATATTTTGTATCATGTTAATAAAAAGTTATCAAAATCATGTTAATAAAAAGTTATCAAAATCAGAACTTAGGATATATTTTGTATCATGTTAATAAAAAGTTATCAAAATCAGAAGTTTCTGCTGCTAAGAAAACGTTACTGCAGGTGGGTTTGTACTGCTAGATATGAGAGTGCAGGGGTGGATTGGTAACATTTACACTTAATTGTTACAATATTTTGATTGTTGTGTTCATTAACAAGAACTTGGGATATATTTTGTATCATGTTAATCAAAAGTTATCAAAACCAAAAGTTTCTGCTGCTAAGAACACGTTACTGCAGGTGGGTTTGTACTGCTAGATATGAGAGTGCAGGGGTGGATTGGTAACATTTACACTTAAGGGTTTAAATCCCCAATTAACTAGTTATAAGGCCGTATAAGTCGCTTTCGTACAATAATGTCAACCTACATAGTTTACTACATAACATTGTCTATGGATAAACCCATATGGTTCATCCTACATTAGCTAATTACATACCATTATCTAGTGACAAACCCATTTGTTTTATCATACATCAGATACTTACAAAAAAGTTTGTCCAACTTACAAAAACTTTCAAACATTATTTCACCCATCAACAAACATAAAACCATCAACAACCATCAAACCATCAACACACGTCAAACATTAAGACTCTTTGGGACCAGTTTGTATCATATGTTAAAAAGAAGCGGACCGTTGCAACTGCACCAAAGCCAGCTTCCTGTCTCAACTCCCTGAAACCAGAGCATGAAACAATAAACACCTTCCTCCTCACCTTCCCTCGACCAGGTACCACCACTGTTCTCTCATGTACTTGGAACACTTTCTGTATCATTTGGTGCTTCACAACAGCGACAGAGTACCCATACAAGTTGTACTTGTGCACAATTTTTGATGGTATAGTCTGTTACAAAATGTACAAAGTTACAACTGCTATAGATTGATAGTTGTTTAGTTTGTAATCTCATTGAAATAGTAGCATAATTACTATTTGACAAATTATCAAAGTTTTCAAGACACTTACTAGTTGTCCATTTCTCCAGAAGCATGCAGTCAGTGGTCGGTAGAATGCCCTATCTTCTTGGTCGTGGACAGTGTGAAACGACCATTTGCACATCCAGTTCATCCGTCCGGCTTCAAAATCTGAATTTAATAATACAAAATGAGTAAGTTATAGATAATCCAAAATGTTACAAAGATATCATATACTTGATGTAGTTAAAGCTAATTAAGGAAAAAATATCATAGTCATGTGGTTGGAGACACAAGGCATTCATGAAGATATTGGTGCTGTATATCTCCACAGTTGTGATAGACCCTCCATCAGGTTCAAAAAACATTACATTAAATTCCTGGCTAGGGCAAACCTGAGTAAAAACCATCCACTAACCAGCCTTCAAATTCAAGTCTCGAGCGAGTGTCACCCAACCACCGCCATAGAAGAAGGAGTGGACGTATCGACCATAGAGATGATCACTGGCCACCCTAACATTTTAGTCAGTCATGTTAGTGGAAACCACGACCGAATCAGTAGGGGTTGGACCATCCAGATATCTCAGAAAGTCTTCCTCCAACGACTGCATAAGATGAGATGTGTCTGTCACAGGCACTAAACATCTCCAAAATGGGGCACTCTCGGGTTCATAATTGTGAAACTCCAACCCATTCTCACCATAGCAAGTTACATAAAACACATCCTCACCCTCTTCAACAAAATGCATGTACTCAACAGCAGAACAGGAGATGTTGTGAATGACAAAATCATTCCAACTTGCTCCCTCAAAAACATACTTAAATTGTGAGACTCTCGTTACACGAACTTTCCATCTAACCCCCCCCCCCCCCCCCCCCCACAGTTAAGTAAGAAAACAAAACCATTACCAGCATAGGAACCTCCTAGAACATAATCATTATACAGTTCCTGTATATGAAAATAAAGTATACAAATGAAAACACAACTAAAAACTTAATCCATTCATATATCTTGCATCAAGTACTATATAACACGGACAAAAAAAATTTGAAGTCAAAGTTGAAGAAAAAAAACTTGAAAAAGTCATAGTGGACACTTAATGTGTGACTTTTTAAGTCTTCATTTGGCAAATTTGATCTTCTATATTTTTATTTGTGTTATATAATAGTTGATAAAATTATACCAATGGAAAATACGTTCAAAACTTAATTCAGTCATATATTTTGCATCAAGTAATATATAACACAAATAAAAATATTTAAGGTCAAAGTTGAAAACTAAAGATTTCAAAAGTCAACAGTGGACTATAATTATGGGAAGGAGTAATTAAACTAGTTTCTTAGAGAAATAATAGCTTGTCAATAATGGTGTTAACTTACAAACTCATCCAAAACATCAGGATTGTCCACAACGCAAATAAATTGATTACCAAACATGGTTATTGCATTAACAATTAAGGTTATAAAACAATGCAAAATACCATTTAAATGAAGTAAAATTCAGTAAATGTGGTTACCTGGTACGTGTGTTTTTTGAAGAATCACGACTGCTAAGCACCGACTGTATTGTTTGAGATATTAGGTTGAAAGAAGATAGAGCGTTTATGTGAGTGTGATTTTGTTGTGTTAAACACGACTTAGTTTTGTTATTTGCAAAAAATATCCTCGTCGATTTTCGTGAAAGAGAGGTAGCTGAAGTGTGTTAATGTGTTATAGCGGGAATAGTGAAGTGACGAAAATACCCTGACGAGCAACGCACGTGAGGGCACTAACGGGCTAGCAGCATTAAGTTCTTCCTAGCAGCATTAAGTTCCG
The DNA here is from genome assembly GCA_030686995.1 of Artemisia argyi. Classification (NCBI taxonomy): domain Eukaryota; kingdom Viridiplantae; phylum Streptophyta; class Magnoliopsida; order Asterales; family Asteraceae; genus Artemisia; species Artemisia argyi. The sequence goes on from CM060684.1 coordinate 124,397,354, forward strand.
AGTTACTAGCATTAGCAGCATTAAGTTCGGAGTTACTAGCATTCACCCATATTCCAATCCAAACAACTTTTTCTTTGCTTTTCCTGCAAAATGTTAGTCTAGAAACAAAGAAAATACAAGCCATAACATATGCACAATCATCCCAACATCTAAATATACTTAACAGTTCTAAGTATAACTAGGAGCATTGTAATGGGGCAAATGAAGAGTCATGACTAATAGTCTGAACTCAATTCATGCAGTGAATATCAAATTAGACTCAAACTAGATAGAGTATGGTGAGTGCTTATTCACTCACCTTTTCTTAGCCTAAATTGGACCAAATAAACTAAAAACTAACCAATAATGCCAAAGAAAGTGTGTTTTTGTGTTTGTGAATGTGCAGGAACGGATATTTAGGAAAAGATGAAAAATCACGTGAAAATGACAAAACGGGCACGAGAATTGGAAAAGTTTGAATAAAGCCGGAGCCGGGGAAGCTAGTGGTGAAAGTCAAGGCTCACATGATCATATGAAGCTTCAAAATCTCAGTAATTGCATAAGTGACCCAGGAATAAAGTTTGAAGAAAGTTCACATTTGGTCCCTCAACTTTCAAGAGTTGTCACTTTTGGTCCTTGAGAAGATATTTTGAAGAATTTGCTCTCAAAATCTCCAAGTATCCAAGAAAAGCCACAAAAGACCCCTGTAAGAATATTATGGAAGATTGGCATTATGGGTCCTCATATTTTCAGATTGTACACAAATGGTCCCTTGGTTTTTATTAATACTACAACCGGATCCCATATTAACTTAGTCCAAATAATACACACAACACAAACCCAAGCCCAAGGTTCTTATTACCCAACATAAGCCCAAAAGCCACCCCACTTGCTACTACCCTATCCAACCCGGTCCACCAATCAAACAACAATAAAAAATTAACCCCGCACCTTGTTACTGTGCATCTCCCCCAAATTACCTCGTACACCTGATGTGTGGGAATCGCAACAAGCTTTACCTCTCGAGGGATCTCGAGAAGCTTACAACCCCCACCAGGCAGTGTACCTGATCGTTGTAGTATAGTATAGTGACAAGTACCGGGGGATTGATCGTTCAGCTTAGGAATAGTGTCGTTAGGATTAGAAAGCCTAAATACTAGTTCTAAAGGTGAGGGATGATTATTTTTGTATTTTTATAATTTTTTTAGAAAGCAAGTTAAAATCTCGGGTTTTGGAAGAGTGGGCGGAATTAGTTGCTATTCAACTAACCCAATACTAAGATGCAATCAAAATAAAATACTAGAAATGAAAGTAAACTAATTTATACTTAAGTTGTGAGCAGTAATTGGAGAAAATGCGTTTACTTAGATTTCACTACTCCCTAGATATCTTTTACACGTTAATTACTTGTTATAATTGCATGGATGACGGATCGTATTCCTTAATACCATTCATGGGGTGGCATACATAACTCCCCAATTCTATAAGCTCTTATCTCCTCCTACACCATGCCCAGCACAACTATAGGGATTATAAACAGTGGCTCATGCATTAAATACAACCAATAAAGACCTAGTGCGCATTGGTTCATGTTTCTTAAGACGTTCAAGCATCTTACCAATTGGAGATCTGCCAGTTTTCTTAAGCTTAACATATAAATCACTCATCCAAGACAAGAATAAACAAGTAATCAACACATAATCAATATCTAGGTTTCATTAGATCTAAGCAAACACAAAAGAGATCTAGCCTAGCATGATAGAATTAAGACAAGAACATGATATAGACAACCAACACATAGACATATTGATTGAATTAGAAGAACACTTATCTTGATTAATCATGCAAGGTATCAAGGGGTTGGAACCCTTGAAAAACCTGTAAAGTTACACCAAAATCGTACTTAGGGTTTCTCCCAAAACTTCTCTCTTTAAATGTGAAAAATTAGAAAACTATATATAGAAAAATGGGTTTGACGGCGTCAAGAAGAAACTTGTGACGCCGTCACCTCGCCGCCAAAACTCTCCTCGGACTGCCTAGATCTATTTCTGACGCCGTCAAGACTTATACATTTCCAGGCCGTCATGACTCTTTTACTCTTGACGCCCTTCATACGTGACGCCGTCAAAACTCCTCTGGGTCGTCATGGATTTTCATGAAATTTGCTCTTGACGCCGTCAAGGTTTTGCTCTTGACGCCGTCACCTACTGTTCCCAGCATGGAAAATTAAGACTTTGGCGTTTTCTTCACTTTTATGCTCCAAAAACGTCCGAATTGCTTCCTTTTCCAGATTTCACTCCCAAAGTACCTAAAATCACAAAAGGAACGATCTAGGGCAATATTTGATCAAATAAATTCGGATTCGGGCTTAAATGACCCCCTAAAAACGGATCATTTTTCGCCTCATCATATACCCTTACACTTGAGATTTGCTTGTCCTCAAGCAAATGCGCTTTTATTCTACTCAAAAGACAAGTTAGGGGTCATTTAACACTAATATAAAAGTAATTACAACAAATAATCATTCCACTAAAGACCAATAGACAAGCACGGAGGTCATACACAAGCACCTCACAAATAGTGTTTAGATACTCACATCTCTCGGGTGTAATAAAGTGTAAATTACAATATGGAAACGGAAGATATCTCTCACTACCTGTCATAGCAAAATAGATTACCATAGGCTTGGGAAAGGATCAAACCTCCACCACATGGCGTAAGCACCTAGGATAAACTATCAAAGAGGTCTTTTAAAGGGTTGTAACGTTAGGTATAGGGATATGAAATACACGGTTTTGTTGGATAAAGGAAATTTTACTGGTGGCGAGTTAACAATCTTGGTTAAATACATGTACAATGTGGCGTTGCTAAGCCAAGACTAGACTCGACTTAAGCTAATAAATGAAAAATAACAAAAACATAAAATAAACATAGAATGAAACGGGATGGTAGTCCGTATGTTTTTTTCTCTTTTTTTTTCTCTATTATTTTTTTTATTTTTATTTTTTTATTTTTTTATTTTTTTTTTTTGTGCATACACTCTTACCCTACCATCCAAAATAATACATCATAGGGGATGAACATTCCCCTTACACTTGAATCTTTACATACTTTACAATTAACTAATCTAATGACTCGAATTAAGAAAATTAAAACACTTGGAGCATTTTTAAGATTAACGCACATATGGGGGTAATAAATGATGTTCTTCCCCATTACTCCATAAAATAAGTACTTACCCATGAGTCCCAATCGTCCCAAAACAATATGTACAAGGATATGACTCGACTTAGCAACCATGTAATCAATTAGAAAGTTAACTTAGGGTTTAACAAATAACAATAATGCACTAAAAATGAGCGCATACACGGAAGGCTAAGGCGATTTGGTTGTACATTTAAGTGGGGTGTAACAAATTCTTCCTTTAAGTAAAATGCTTAAAGTTAGAAACGAAAAGATAGGCTCGGAGGGGTGTACTAGGGGTTTCGTGTACTAAAAATGAGTACAACGCTAAGGGTGTGGGAAAAATTAGTTGACTTAACTAGCCAAGTAATATGACTTAAATGGTCAAGTAATTATAATACGGGTTTAACACAAGGGTGATCCTAATGCCTCTTATCATGTAGTAAATCCTACCACATGAATGTAGTCTCACTAGCGGTCTCAGGATGCATCACTAACGCAAGTTCTAGAATCTAAATGCTACCGGTACACTCATAAGCACTAATAGTAAATGCTTTTCCTATCAAATCTAAAGGCGAACCTCACATTTTTGGGTGGAAAATTTTTCTGAATATACGGTTATGTGCTAGTCATACAATCTCCTATCCATGAGACGCTTGCTATGGCTAAAGTTTCACTCCTAAATGTTGTAAAAAATTTTAAATTTGGCGCTAAAATTGCACTAACAAGTATTTTGTTGACATAAATTAATAATGTCTAAAAACATTGTTAACATATTAACAATGTCTCTATGTTTTGATAATTACAAAGCATAAACTCATTAATCTAAAACTTATGACGTAAACAAGTTTTTAGTGCTTAACATTTGTCTTTACATCCAAATCACTTAAGGTATGAATAAACAAAGTGTTTATTGCATTCTATGATCAAAGGAACAATTTTCTTAAACACTAGACTTTTTATAAAATGTCACAAAAGATTTTATATCTTTTACAAAACATTTTTGGAATTAAAGGAATATGTTTAATTCATTATAAATATATGAATTCAAATTTCCAACCAAAAATGGTAAATCTAATCCAGAAAAACCTTCCCCACAAAAAGACAAATAAACCCAACGTTCTGGAGGGGCGGCCCCCTTAATTATTAAGGGGATCGGCCACGCTCCAGAACAGTTTTTTTTTTTCCTATAAATACTGGTTCATCCCACATAATTTTCTTACCTTTTGCACTCCTAAACTTTCTGTTCTAGATCCCCATTTCTATTCTCCAAATCCTTTGATCATAAATACATAATCCTTTGTTTCAAAGTGATTCTTACATCATCCTCTCAAGTGCAAGAGAAGAATACTTCTATCCTCTAAGACAAGAAGTATTACAACTTGTTGTGACCTCCACATCCAAGTTGTTGGTGCATCATCAAGAATATTTACATATATCTTTGTGTAGTGTGTTGTGAATATTTGATTGTAAATAGTTGTGTTAGGAATATAGATAGTGTGATTGGCTAGTAGATTGTAGTGAAGATAGGTGTGTAGTAGATTGGTGTGAAGTAGTTGTGAAGATAGGTGTGTAGTAAATTGGTGTGAAGTAGTTGTGAAGAAGGTGTGATTTCGTTGTGACGAAGCTTTGGTGTGTAATTGGTGTGTAATTGGTGTGAAAGGTTTTCTCCGCCATAAGGGAGCTTGTTGATATAGTGAAGAAAACTCTCGAGTAGGTGACTCGAGGAGTGGAGTAGGGCAAGGAAGGTGTCCTTGTAGCCGAACCACTATAAATCCTTTGTCTCGCGGTTAGATCTTTCCATATCTTACTTATTATCTTGCTTATATCGTTATTACCTTTGTAGACGTAGACGTATATATATAGTTGCTCATATAGTGCTAGTATTGATTTTACTTAAAGATCAAACGAAAGTTTTATTCACAAGACAAAGTTTTTACAATCAAACTAAAAAGGTTACATACATATAATTGATCATTTCGATCAAGTATAGTTTTCATACAAAATATAACTAAGGATTATAAAATAAATGATTACGTACTTATCTCTCGTATATAGCTACAATTGTTTATATTATGCATGTGTTGATTTCACATACTTAGCATACATTATTATTATTGTTTATACTTAGATATACTTGTTTATATTGTTCAAGATTTGAGTTCACATAAGATTGAATCAAAGTTTTAAAAGCAAACAAGGTTTTAAAACTAAACTAAGTTTTCAAAATAAAATTAAAAAGACGTAAAACTATTCAACCCCCCCTTCTAGTTTTCCACAATTGGTATCAGAGCCACGTCTAGCAAGATTTTTAAAATATATTGTATTTTAAAACTTGTAACGATCTATGGAATCTGAAAAATATTTAGAAGGGCAATCTATCCAAAGACCACCACTATTTGAAAGTGATGGATTTTTATATTGGAAAAATCGATTCGAAACTTATGTGAAATCAAAGGATCTAGATCTTTGGCATGTTATTACTAATGGTGATTTTTTACCTACTCAAAATAATCCTGAAACAAATAAAGATGAAATAGTACCTTTTGAAAAACAAAATGATGATTTAAAAAGAAGACTTTCTAAAAACAATGAAGCAAAAATGGTTATTTACAATGCGTTACCACGTAAAGAATACGAAAGGATCTTTATGTGTGAAACCGCAAAAGAAATTTGGAATTCTTTACTAATAACTCACCAAGGTAATAGTCAAGTCAAGGATAACAAAATAGATCTACTTATGCAACAATATCAGCAATTTATGATTCCGGAAGAGGAATCAATTGATAATGCTTTTGCTAGGTTTAACACTATTATCACAAGTCTAAAAGCACTTGATGAAAATTTTTCTAGTAAGAATTTTGTCAGGAAATTTCTTAGGGCTCTTCATCCAAAATGGCGAGCTAAAGTCACGGCTATTGAAGAATCAAAGAATTTGTCAACTCTACAACTTGATGAATTGATCGGTAACTTAAAGGTCTACGAAGAAATAATAAAGAAAGACTCCGAGATGGTCAAAGGAAAAAGGGAGCAAAGCAAATCAATTGCGTTGAAAGCTAAAAAGGACTCTAGTGACGAAGAATGCTCAACCTCCAAAAGTGACGATGAAGAGTATGCTATGGCAGTACGAGACTTCAAGAAATTCTTCAAAAGACGAGGAAGATACATTAGGCAACCATATAATGAAAGGAAGTGTTTTAAATCTGGCAATCCAAATCATCTCATCGGAAAGTGTCCAATGATATCAAGAGATCAAAATCAAAAGGCGTTTATTGGAGGTGCTTGGAGTGATAGCGATGAGGACAAGAAAGAAACCACAAATGAAGAAAAGTGTCTTATGGCTAAGACATCAAGCGAGGTACGTTCCGAAACCGAATACTTTAGTGACGAAAATTTATCATTAGATGAAAAAGACCTAGATAGTGAATATAATAGGTTATGCAAATTAGGTCAAAAGGTTATAGCTAAAAATAAGTCACTAAAACATATTAATAATCAATTAGAAAATGAAGTACTCGAATTAAAAATTAAACTACAACATTTGGAAAAAGGAAAAGAAAGTTTTTGTAAAATGTAAAACTTGCTTAGAGGTTAAAAATGAAAACGAAAAACTTAAAGATGAAATTTTCAAACTTGACAGGTTTAAAAATAGTAATAACCCACTTAAGAAAATACTAAGTGCTCAAGAAACTTCGGGAGATAAAACCGGTCTAGGATTAACTTCAACTAATGTTTCAACTAGTGAAAATAAAAGTATAAAGTTTGAATGTGAATCTAGTAAATAAAAATTATTAAAATCAAATCCTAAGTATATACTTACAAAAGATAGAAAAATACCCATTGCGAATGATGAAAAAGTAAAAACTTTTTATAAACCATCCTTAAAGACCGAAGTAGGATCCTCTAAACCTAAATTTAGATCTAAAACTCCACCACCAAGAAAACCTAAAAATCATCATCCAAGATCTAAAACATCTCAACCTAGAAGAAATCTAAATAGACAATATTACAATAACACTAGAAATCAAATGTGGAATTATCAACCAAGTTACAATCCTTGGGAAATATTACCACCATACATGCATCCTTGCCAAATGTTAAATATGTTTGGACCAAACAACTTTGGACCAATGAGACAATGGGGACCAAGTGGCTAAATTGTCAATCTTGGAAGAAGTTGGAATATCATCTACAAATAACTTCTATAAGTCAACATGGTTACTTGAAGTGCTTGAAGATATTCCATTGAAGACTAAAAGGTACGCGTTTCTTTTAAGTTCATCACTATAATTTGCATACTTAGATAAATGATTAGTTAGATTAATGTTTAGTACATAATTGCTTATATTCTTATAACCTAGAAACATCATTGGTTGACTTTCCTAGGAATAAGATAAAATTGTTCATTGCCGAACAAAATAGAAAATGGAAATCTTCTATATCCACTATTAGGAAACTCATGATGATGAAGTGAAATAAGTTAAGTGGATCAATCGTTGATATAGAAGTAGGATTAGATCCCTCGCGTAAGAAAACTATGGATGAAACAAGCTCTCGTAGACTATGGCATTAAGTCAGATAAGCGTGCGAAAACAAAGGAACTATAGATGTTAGGTTATACCCCATTCAACACTCTCGCATCTAACATATAAATTATCGTCTTCATTTCCTTTAGGATCATAGGATATGTAGAAACGATAGCATGAGACAATAATAGGCTTAACCAATCCTCTTGAGCATGAGATCTTTAATAGACATTTTTTAAAATATTTGATTTATGATATTTGTTGTCAAAAATCTAATATCTCTAAAAATATGCAAAAACCTCACATTTTGGAAAATAGTCTTTCAAATAACTATCCCACTTTTAAATAACATGTTTTCACTATCAATATCCACAATTTTGTTTTGATCAAAACTAAAGATTGAGAAAATATTCTTTACCATTCATTCACACATTTTGAAGTAAAAACCCAATCTATTTTATTCAAATAACTCTCACATCCAAGTGAAAACTTACTTTCAAACATTGTTGAATAATGCTAAAAACGTCTCTTTTAAAATCATGCATGGTGATCTCATATTTGTCATCTATATTTATATAAATGACACTTATAAGTGAACTAAATCAAATCAAGAGGACCATGGTTTGTTCATTAAGACTTTGTTTGTAACAAGTCTAGAAATACATGCTATCATAACTACCCACTTATTGCACATTGATACACATTAGGATTAATCCTCATTGTTATGTAGTTATGAAATACTTGATGTTGCTTATTGTTTCCTAATTATATTTTACTTGCTTGATGAGTATGTTTGCATGCTAGATGAAATTGCTTGTTTACTTAATCTCTTTGGTTAACATGCTTTGGCTACATAATTGCCTACATAATTAGTATATGCTTAATTGCCTCAAAGAGTTGGACTTGTTTGAAACCAAAAACACAACCTTTCTGCAATTCACTACCAAAAACCCTTTTCTGGCAATCTGGGAATCACCAGATGGGCGGCCCCCTTAAATCATAAGGCGGCCCCCTTAATTATTAAGGGGACCGGCCTCCAATTAAGGGGACCGGCCATCTGATGGTCGAAGGTGTTGTTTCTCTTTTCTATTTTTAGCCCATTTCATCCTACACTTCCCAAAATTCACAAACCCATTTTATCCTAAACCTTCCATCAATGTTTATCCATCCTTGATCCCACCAATCCTACATTATAGACACTCTCATTCCTCTCAATCTCCACTCATCTCATCATTTCCTCTCCCATTAAACCAAAACCACCAAGAAACTTGTTTGGAGAAGAAAGCCTAACTTCCTTTAAAATTCCGTCAAATCAAATGACGTTGTCAAACATCCAACACCAAATTCCTCCTATGTTTACAAACATTACTTACCTAACACCTCACTCTCCTTCTCACCAACATTACATATCAAAAACCTTTACTCACCCATATCCTTCTACATTACACTCAAACCTCATAATCTTTTCACAACTCAAGCGATGTTGTTCATAATCAACCAACACCTAAACCTCACTCTCACACAAATGATCCATTTAACAACAAATCATCCATTCGTGCTTCGACTAATGCTCCTTCTTATGATGAGCATGCACAATCCCAAAACAATAATCCCAACCTCATTACCAACACTTTACATGTTGCTCATTCAACAAAAACACCATCCACTTATGAAGGATCTCTTCCACCCATATCATGTTTTCATGATTACCCAAGTTCAAACATGTCTCCACCACCAAGAGTATCACCACCACATCCTACAACTTCACATGCCATTCCTATGTTGCATGTTCAAACCATCACCCAAGACAACTATCATGCTCCACCACCATCACCTTCCTCCGAACACTTGAAGTTCGTTGAGGCGCTAAAAGAAGCCCATGAGCTTAGTGCTCTTTTAGCCTTACATCTTGCTCAACGCAATTTGGATCCACCTTCATCTAGATCACCCTCATCACCACACAACATAAATCAACTTGAGAAGCATGTCAACAATTGACCTTGTTGCATCTTTCTCCTAAAAACCATTGCATTCAATGAACACTTGGATTGAATATCTTCTCACTAGATCACATCCAATACCCTCACTTGAACAACATCCAAAACCTCAATCAACCTCTTCCGCTACAAACTCTCCACCACCAAACTATCCAACATTCATGACCCGAACATATACCTCCATTAATCCAACAACCTCCATTAATCCAACAACCTTATCCTAACTCAACCATCCTCATTCCAAACACTCCATCATCAACCATCTAAGCATACCATATGCTTATGATTTTCACTTTCAAATACGAATCAACCAACCTTTTGTTACAAGCAAGTCCGATGGCTCTCTTTGGCAAATTAGGATCTTTTAACATAATCACTTTGAATTAATTGTTATGTATCCTTAATATTTGTTTACTATGCTTGTTATTTGTATATTGCACATTCTTCTATATATGCTTGTGCTTCTAATATTTTTCTTGCGAGCATTCCATATCTCGATCCCTTGGTGCCATCGAACAAGGGGGAGCACACATCAAGGGGGAGCTTTTATCCCGTCTAACTTCATTTACGAAGCTAGTCGGCATAACCTTTTTGATTTTACAAAAAGGGGGAGAAGTGAATGTTAAACTCTAATACTTGTCTAAAAAATAATTTTTAGGTTTAAAGAGTTTAAGGTTTTGTAATCATCAAAAAGGGGGAGATTGTTGACATAAATTAATAATGTCTAAAAACATTGTTAACATATTAACAATGTCTCTATGTTTTGATAATTACAAAGCATAAACTCATTAATCTAAAACTTATGACGTAAACAAGTTTTTAGTGCTTAACATTTGTCTTTACATCCAAATCACTTAAGGTATGAATAAACAAAGTGTTTATTGCATTCTATGATCAAAGGAACAATTTTCTTAAACACTAGACTTTTTATAAAATGTCACAAAACATTTTATATCTTTTACAAAACATTTTTGGAATTAAAGGAATATGTTTAATTCATTATAAATATATGAATTCAAATTTCCACCCAAAAATGGCAAATCTAATCCAGAAAAACCTTCCCCACAAAAAGACAAATAAACCCAACGTTCTGGAGGGGCGGCCCCCTTAATTATTAAGGGGACCGGCCACGCTCCAGAACAGTTTTTTTTCCTATAAATACTGGTTCATCCCACATAATTTTCTTACCTTTTGCACTCCTAAACTTTCTGTTCTAGATCCCCATTTCTATTCTCCAAATCCTTTGATCATAAATACATAATCCTTTGTTTCAAAGTGATTCTTACATCATCCTCTCAAGTGCAAGAGAAGAATACTTCTATCCTCTAAGACAAGAAGTATTACAACTTGTTGTGACCTCCACATCCAAGTTGTTGGTGCATCATCAAGAATATTTACATATATCTTTGTGTAGTGTGTTGTGAATATTTGATTGTAAATAGTTGTGTTAGGAATATAGATAGTGTGATTGGCTAGTAGATTGTAGTGAAGATAGGTGTGTAGTAGATTGGTGTGAAGTAGTTGTGAAGATAGGTGTGTAGTAGATTGGTGTGAAGTAGTTGTGAAGATAGGTGTGTAGTAAATTGGTGTGAAGTAGTTGTGAAGAAGGTGTGATTTCGTTGTGACGAAGCTTTGGTGTGTAATTGGTGTGTAATTGGTGTGAAAGGTTTTCTCCGCCATAAGGGAGCTTGTTGATATAGTGAAGAAAACTCTCGAGTAGGTGACTCGAGGAGTGGAGTAGGGCAAGGAAGGTGTCCTTGTAGCCGAACCACTATAAATCCTTTGTCTCGCGGTTAGATCTTTCCATATCTTACTTATTATCTTGCTTATATCGTTATTACCTTTGTAGACGTAGACGTATATATATAGTTGCTCATATAGTGCTAGTATTGATTTTACTTAAAGATCAAACGAAAGTTTTATTCACAAGACAAAGTTTTTACAATCAAACTAAAAAGGTTACATACATATAATTGATCATTTCGATCAAGTATAGTTTTCATACAAAATATAACTAAGGATTATAAAATAAACGATTACGTACTTATCTCTCGTATATAGCTACAATTGTTTATATTATGCATGTGTTGATTTCACATACTTAGCATACATTATTATTATTGTTTATACTTAGATATACTTGTTCATATTATTCAAGATTTGAGTTCACATAAGATTGAATCAAAGTTTTAAAAGCAAACATGGTTTTAAAACTAAACTAAGTTTTCAAAATAAAATTAAAAAGACGTAAAACTATTCAACCCCCCCTTCTAGTTTTCCACATATTTCTCATAGTTTTATTACACATCTACCATCAAACAAAACAAACTCAAGCGAAAGTGCATATGTAAGGTATCATCTTTTTACCCTCCCCTTACACTTAAGATGAACATTGTCCCTAATGTTCAAGTAAAGAATGTAAAAGTGAAAAAGTAAAGAGAATGAAATCAAATACTCCCCTGATTCGCTCGGTATGGATAATAAGGTGGCCAGGTTAAATCTTCCTTCAAGAAAATGAACAATCAAAGCTTCCCTTCCAGAATATAAATCATCTTCTTGTCATACATAACCTGTAAAACCTGACAAATAGACAAGACAACCTCGCGTAAAATCGGTGGCATCCTATATAAGTTTCTAAATCGTAGAAAACAAGATAAAATATAATGCTTGTGGAATGAAGTTTGCAGATCTCCTGGAGATTATAAAACTTAATAATTCACAAAAACCATAAGACTCCGTTAGAAAAAATAAAACCGGTAAAATTTCCAGATTTTAACTCCTGACGCCGTCAAGAGTAAACCCCTAACGCCGTCAGAATGGACCTGCAGAAATTCTTATGTTAAGTTTCCGGAAAATTTCTGGATAAACTTGGTCCTACTTCCTGGAAAATCCTGCAAAACTTCATTATGACTCAATACAAGCATTTGACTCTAACAAATATGAATATACATGTTCATTTAATATTGTGGAGAATCATGATCGGTTTGTTTCTTGAAAACATATTTGGGGTTCTCCCTTACACTTATCTTTTGCAAAAATACTTCTAGGTGGAGTTAAGACTAGGCCAAAACAACAAAGTAAAGTATTTCCTCTTTTTAGTTTAGAAACATGATCTACCAACAATAAAAATTAAGCATGCATACGGAAGCAAATAATAATCAAACAAATAAAATCACACAAAACATGGGTTGCCTCCCAAGAAGCGCTTTTCTTTATTTACGAGTCTTGTAGCTAGACTCAAGGTCATGGGTTACTATATGACTTCATCATTGGCTCCATTCTCTAGGTCGTCTTCTAAACCAGTTTTGTATTCCGGACCTAGTTGTAAGCATTCTTTATAGAAACCAAGCATCCTATTCTTTACATATTCTACTCCTCTACGTCTATCCTCCTCATTCCTATAATAAGCCGCTTGCTTGTGTTCTTTCTCGAAATTAGAGAGAAGGCGGTATTGTTCAATCTTGTAGGGCATTTGATAGGCAACCTCATCGTTCTCTTCCTTAAATCTAACTATCCCTAAAGTCGGATCATAACTCATCCTAGTGGCTTCAACAAATGGTTTTCCGAATACTATTTTGCTTAGGCAAGCATCTATCACCGGACGAATGTCTTCCACTATCATAAAATCGATTTCATAGGTGAGATTCCCTATAATCACATGTAATCCCTTCACTCTTCCTGCAAAATTACTTATCAGATTTTTACCGGGCATCATCCTAAAATTAAGTTGCTTCTTGATCACCCAATAGTAATAAGTCCTAGTCATGATGTTCACTAGGGATCTAAGGTCGATGTAAGCTTTCCATATATGCATGTGCCCGATATTGCATGGGATGTTAATGTTAGAGGGGTCTCCCATTTTGATAAGGGGTGTGCCGAAGATATATGGTCTCTCGGGACTATCGAATAGATCCTTATGGTACTCCCGTTCTTCTTCGGTGGGCAACTTATCAAAGTATTTTTCTATAGGCTCTACCTCCTCTAACTCCTCTTCCTTGTTAACCTTAACCTCGGCTTCTATTCTAACTTCATCCTGGTCACTCATCTCTATCTCCTTATCTATCGGCTTAATGGTGACAACATTGACAAAGTGGACATTTTTGGATGATGAGGGATCCTTAATTTGGGTTCCACTATTGGTGTCCCTAGTGTGTTTCATAGGTGTGATTAACGCTTGGTTGTTGAGGGCTTTCAACAAGTTGTCAATCTTGTTGGTCATCTCCGTTTGTTGTTGGTTGAATTCGGTTTCAAACCTAGCTATGCGGGCTTCTTGAGATGCCATGAACTTTGACATCAATCCTTCAAGATTGTTGGTACTACCATAGTTGTTAGAAGGATTGTTGTTGAAAGTACGGTTAGATGGTGGACCGTTTGGTTGGTAACGATTAGGCGGAGTGGAAGAATTGGGTTGATTTTGTTTCCACCTAAGGTTTGGGTGATTTTTCCAAGAGGGGTTGTATGAATCTCCGTAAGTGTTTGGCTCAGGCTTGAAAGTGTACCACTTATCTCCCGCTTCGTCGGTACGCGTGGATGCGTAGTCCGCAAAAGCTATTCCGGGGAGTTCCACACAATCACGAGTGTCATGGGGACCACTACATAATTCGCATGAAGAAGTGATTTTGTTCACTTGGCTTGAAGGTTTCGGAGCTTCGTAAGATTTCATGAGAAACTTGACTTGGTCCTCAAGTTCCATGATTCTACGGTCGGGAGTGCTAGAATTGTTCGAAGGCAAAGATATTGCCTTGACCGTTTTGTTCAAATCACGGGGATCATTCCAACTTTCGTTGTCATAGAGAGCAAGATCTTCTATGAGTTCCCATGATTGTTCCGCACTAAGATCACATAGCTTACCACCAGCCGATTGATCAATGGCTCGCCTCGTGGAGATGTCGATATGGTCATAAAAAATTTGGACTTGGAGCCAAAGATCTATGCCATGATGAGGGACTTTTTGGATTAAGTCCTTGAAACGAGTCCATGCTTCATAAAGAGATTCATTTTGACGTTGTTGGAACATCAAGATGTCATTTCTAAGCTTAGTAGTTCTCCCCGGTGGGAAAAATTGAGCAAGGAAACGAGTGGTGAGATCATCCCATGTGGTGATGGATCCCGCGGGTAAACGCTCAAGCCATTGACTAGCTTGATCCCGTAGAGAGAATTGGAATAGGCGTAATCGGGTTGTCTCTCTAGTTTCAACACCTAGGTCTATGGAATCTACGATTTTGAGAAAGTCCTTAAGATGTTGGTTTGGATCTTCGGAACGAAGTCTATGGAATGCACATCCGCTTTGCACCAACCGGATGGTGTCGGATCGCAAGGGGATCACATTGGCTTCGGTGAGCTCAATGGTGTTTCGGTAGCCTTGGTGGCTAGGTTGGGAATACTCTCCTAAGGTTCGGGGCCTATGGGGTTCTAATGGTGGGTTTTGTTGTGGTGGGATGACGGGTTCAAAGATGTTACCACCTTCCATGATGTCGGATGGTAAAGAGTTACGAACAAAGGCACGAAGAAATAAGATAGACTAAAGAAGATCTAAAAGTAAAAAAAAAAAAATCTTACTAGAAAGGAATCTAGCAAGTAGACCTAATAAAAAGAAATTCTAACCTAGACAATAACTATTCCCCGGGCTGGGCGCCAAAAACTGGATGCGTGGGAATCGCAACAGGCTTTACCTCTCGAGGGATCTCGAGAAGCTTACAACCCCCACCAGGCAGTGTACCTGATCGTTGTAGTATAGTATAGTGACAAGTACCGGGGGATTGATCGTTCAGCTTTGGAATAGTGTCGCTAGGATTAGAAAGCCTAAATACTAGTTCTAAAGGTGAGGGATGATTATTTTTGTATTTTTATATTTTTTTAGAAAGCAAGTTAAAATCTCGGGTTTTGGAAGAGTGGGCGGAATTAGTTGCTATTCAACTAACCCAATACTAAGATGCAATCAAAATAAAATACTAGAAATGAAAGTAAACTAATTTATACTAAAGTTGTGAGCAGTAATTGGAGAAAATGTGTTTACTTAGATTTCACTACTCCCTAGATATCTTTTACACGTTAATTACTTGTTATAGTTGCATGGATGACGGATCGTATTCCTTAATACCATTCATGGGGTGGCACACATAACTCCCCAATTCTATGAGCTCTTATCTCCTCCTACACCATGCCCAGCACAACTATAGGGATTGTAAACAGTGGCTCATGCATTAAATACAACCAATAAAGACCTAGTGCACGTTGGTTCATGTTTCTTAAGACGTTCAAGCATGTTACCAATTGCAGATCTGCCAGTTTTCTTAAGCCTAACATATAAATCACTCATCCAAGACAAGAATAAACAAGTAATCAACACATAATCAATATCTAGGTTTCAATAGATCTAAGCAAACACAAAAGAGATCTAGCCTAGCATGATAGAATTAAGACAAGAACATGATATAGACAACCAACACATAGACATATTGATTGAATTAGAAGAACACTTATCTTGATTAATCATGCAAGGTATCAAGGGGTTGGAACCCTTGAAAAACCTGTAAAGTTACACCAAAATCGTACTTAGGGTTTCTCCCAAAACTTCTCTCTTTAAATGTGAAAAATTAGAAAACTATATATAGAAAAATGGGTTTGACGGCGTCAAGAAGAAACTTGTGACGCCTTCACCTCGCCGCCAAAACTCTCCTCGGACTGCCTAGATCTATTTCTGACGCCGTCAAGACTTATACATTTCCAGGCCATCATGATTCTTTTACTCTTGACGCCCTTCATACGTGACGCCGTCAAAACTCCTCTCGGTCGTCATGGATTTTCATGAAATTTGCTCTTGACGCCGTCAATGTTTTGCTCTTGACGCCGTCACCTACTGTTCCCAGCATGGAAAATTAAGACTTTGGCGTTTTCTTCACTTTTATGCTCCAAAAACGTCCGAATTGCTTCCTTTTCCAGATTTCACTCCCAAAGTACCTAAAATCACAAAAGGAACGATTTAGGGCAATATTTGATCAAATAAATTCGGATTCGGGCTTAAATGACCCCTTAAAAATGGATCATTTTTCGCCTCATCAACACCATTAATTACCTCGTACAAAACCTTAAATTCTCACCTCGTACTAGGAATCTTTCTAGAACCATCTGACACGTTGTCAGATGGTGTCATGACCCTCCACCGTGGCTCAATTGAACCTCCTGATTGGCTTGTGATACGTGGAATCAAGATAAGGTTATTCAAACGGATAAAATGATGGTGGGATGACAAGGATTTGGATTGAATCAAGGATATGTGGCCTCTATTGAAGTTCTAGCATCTTCTAAAACCATAGACCTCACCTCCCCTGCTCCCCTATATAAACCCCCCCCCCCTTCATACGTTTCAGGGTGTAGAGTAATTTGTAGTGTTACTCTGCCATTTTTGTAACTCAAGTTTTATTAATGAAAGTTTCTCTTTAATTGTCTTATTTAAATTCACTATAGCTTATTTACTTGTTGTCTTTTCAGCTTATTACTTTCTTATAGCTTCTTCTTTTCTTTTAGCAAGTCTCTTTCTTTGGTAACTTATTTAGTCTCAATATCTCTGTTTCAATAGTTTTATTTTGTCGTTGTTTATTATCTAAAGAAAAACCAAAAAAAAAATCTAAAAATTTACAAAATCCAAAAATATGTTTTGTCATCTTTTCTTAATGATTTTTAGTGCTTATTAGTTGTTTGTTAAAGCTTATTTAAACTTTTAAAGCTTTCAGTAAGCTTGTTGTTCTCTTGTTTCTCAAAAAACCAAAATTTTCAAAAAAAAAAAAAAAGTCAATAAAAGTCAACACACAGCTTATTGAATAAGCTGTGTGTCCTGGTGGTGAAAGGCAGCCAAAAAGGAGTCCATTTGGCCTGTCAAGAGACAGGCTAGCTTAGTGAGCCCCCTCTTTTCATGCTGAGGGGGATTTGGATTGTAAGTGTTCACTATTTCATTTCTAATCTCAGTAGCTTATTGTAGTATAGACCTGAATAAACTAGCTTATTACTACTTATTATTGTTCAATAATGCTTATTAGTGCTAGTTGATAGCTTATTTGTCAAATTTGATAGCTGTGTTGGTAATTTGCTAGTATACTGTCTCATATAGTCTATAAGTGTGATCTTGTGCTTCTGATGATATATGATGTTCATGATATATGTTTCTGAGTGCGTTCATGTTTGTGGAAGTATATTGAGTGGATTGGATTTGTTTGGACTTGAATTGTAGGCTCTGTGTTTGATTTTGAGTTGGGGACTGACCCTAAAGGGGTGTTTGGTTGAAAGTGTTTTGCTGTGGTAAGGCCTGATACAGAGGGTATTAGTAGTTTAGAAAGTTCACTTAGGTCATATTAGAGTTAGTTAAAGCATAAAATAGTAGGTTATTTAGATAAAAAGTCAAATCCTAGCTTAACTCTCAATACAATTAGCTTATAGTAGATTTTAGGTTAGAAAAGCTTTAAGGTAGTTGCTAATTAGTTAATAGTAGCTTATTATAATCTTAAAATAGCTTATTAACATCTCTGTGGTCATTTTAGTGTAATCAAAAATCATTTTGGTCAACATTCTGGTTCATTAAAAAAGTCAAAAAGGTTTTAAAACTCAGATTTGGTATAAAGTTTGGAAGCTTGTGTAGGCTTCAAAGTTGTTTGGAAATTGTTGAGGTTTGACATTTTGGAAAGCTTGGTACTAAGAGTTCATTTTTCAACAAGAAAATTTGGTTTTGAATATCTTTTGCTTATCAGAAAAAGCCATTGAAGTTGGCTTATCAGGACAAAACTTGCCCTGCACCACAAGTTCTTGGGTTGTTTTAGCTAAATAAATCTGTTGTAGGACCTGAATTTAAGGTGTATTTGTGTTACTGGGTTGGTAGTGTAAAGATTTCTTCCAAAAAGTTGCATCTTAGTGCTTATTTTCACAGCTTATTAGGCTCATCTTTGTGAGCAATTCTGCCATATCTGTTTAGCTTATTAGCGCTGCATAAGCTTATTTGTGATCTAAAGTTGGAAATTTTGATTGATCTGAGCTTAATATAGTATATAGCATATGTTTCAAGTGTTGTTTGGCTTCTGCTTATTCTCTTTAGCTTATTTCCCATATCTAGTGCTTATTTGAACTTATTTGATTACTACTTGTGCTTCTGAGTATTAAATTACTTCTGGATTGTCTCTATAAGCTCATTTAAGTATTAAAATAATTTGGTAAAAGTTTGGTCAAACCTTGGTCAACTGTGCTTATAAATAAGCACTTAAATAAGCTATTTTTAAGCTAATAAGCACTTCCAGTGCTTATTTTTCATTTTTTTCTATTTTTCCTAGATTCAAAATAATATTTTAAATTTTCCCTGAAATTTTCATAATTTTCTGAGTTTATTTGCTACTTTTCTTAATTAATTTTCATTTTTAATCATTATTTATTACTTTTTAATTAGCAGAAAATCCCAAAAAAAAATCAGAAAAACCCCAGAAAAATCCAAAAATATTTTAGAAAATAGTTTTTAGTTATTTTAGAATTTTAGAAAGTGATTTTGCATTTTCCTCACTATTTTTACATTTTCTTTTAATTATTAAATAGTTTAAATAGTTTTTAATTCATAAAAAATTATTAAAAAGTCTAAAAAAATATTTTTCTTTTTCTTAAAATTTTCTTTTATCATTTTTAACTTTTTAAAATTATTTTGAAGTCCGTAGGATTAGTGTAGCTTAAAACTCGCGTTTTAATTCGCGCGTTACGTTTAATAATCGCGCGTGCATTCCCGTTTTTGCGTTTTAGACTTTGATGCATTACTAGCTTGTACTCTGTGCATGTTTAATAATTGTTAGTTGATAATTGAATTATTTGATCACTATTTGCCTTTTTACCACTTTTCAAATCACGATTACACGAATATATATTCTTGATTCCATTCACACCTTCACTGGGAAACGACTCAGGTGATCCGTATTTCTTGCGGATCATCTCGATACTTTACTATAATATATATAATTTGTTTTCACGACGAATCAATTTTTGGCGCCGTTGCCGGGGAAGGCTTGAAGTCAATTTTGAATCATTGTTTTGAAAAAATCGTGTTTTGTTAAGCCTTCTTCTATTTTTGTATATATATATAAATATTGAAAAATCAGAAATACTTTTCCTAAAGTATTTCCAAAAAAAGAATACCAAAAAAAATTAATAAAAGTTACAGCCTCGACTCGATCGAAAGAAAGGGCGTTGCAAACCAAATAAGTCTCCCAATATAACGAAAACGTAATTTAGTTGTTTATCGGACTATTTCAATTACTACAACCGAATAAGCGGGAAATACGGATAGCTAAGACATTAAATTGCTAGCTGAAGAGAGATCCATTCTTCTCTCCCGTCCCGTCGCGCGTGGTTTTGAAAGAAACGGTTTTCGATTAAAGTTACGTTTTAAGAAAAGAAAAACAAAAAAATAAAAAGTTTTTGAAAAAAAAAATTGAAAAATAAATAAAAACAAAAAGATTTTCTTTTCTATTTTCTTTTTCTTTTTAATTTTGATTTTGGTGTATGCACACCCGTTCTACTTCTGAGAATCTTACTTCTCCGCTCTCAAACCCCGAGCGGGTTTTACGACATACGAATCGTGTTCATTTCCTCGACGACGAGGAGATGAACCATAACGAACAAAACAACGGGCCCCCGCCGATGGGTGGTCCGCAGCACAATGTTGTCCCGCCGATAGGACAACAACCGGCATTTGATCCGCGTCCGATGGAAGAACAACTCCAATCACCATTTAACGGTGTGAGGAGAGCTATTGTGATTCCGGACATCAATACCAACTTTGAAATCAATCACGGATTACTCAACTTAATAACGGGTATATCCTTTCACGGGTTCGATAACGAAGACCCCTATGCACACATCTGAAATTTCACCGACATCGCTGAGACTATTAGGATGAATCATGTCCCTCACGATGTGGTGAAATTGAAGTTGTTTCCTTTCTCCTTAAAAGGAGCAGCCCGGACTTGGCTGGAAAAGGAAGCGCCCAACTCGATTCACACTTGGAATGATCTTGCTTCCAAGTTTGTAAATTATTTCTATCCTCCTTCTAAAACTTCTAACTTACGATCCCAAATCTTTCGGTTCCAACAAGCTTTTGATGAGTCGTTTAGTGAAGCTTGGGACCGATTCAAAGATTTGATGGAAAAATGTCCGAACCATGGGTTCACACCCCTTCAGCAGATTGACACTTTCTATAATGGGTTGAGTCACGTTGACTGATGAGTGCTCAAACACTCATCATTTTTGGTCGAATCTGAACTGCAAAACATACAAAAACACTCAGTAATGCATCAAAATACTAAAAATATTTCAAAATCGTGTTTTATATGTTTTAGATGCAAAACGAGTAAAAACAAATGAAAAACGTACAAAGTTTGCAAAATTGGCAGTTTCAGTCCCTCAACTTTCATAAAATTACAAATCTAGTCCCTGGATATTCAAAATATAGAAAATTATCACCAAAGGTCCTTTTGAAATCATAAGTTTTCATATTTTGTCCTTTGGTGAAAAATTGGAAAGTTTTGGAAATTTACACTTTTGGTCCCTAGAGTTTCAGATTTTGGCAGATTCAGTCCCTGGTGGGATATTTTTGGAAGGAAAATTATTTTTATCCTTGGAAAATCAAAATGTGTCAAAAATGGTCCTTGGGTAAAATGTTTGTGGAAATTACATGTTTGGTCCCTGTATTTTGCAAATTTACAGTTTTGGTCCCCGGATGTGTGAAAATGGAAAAATTAATTAATGGTCCATGTATTATTGTAAGTTATCAATTTTGGTACTTATAATAAATTTTTGAAAGTTGCTAATCAACCCCCTCCAATTTTCAGTTTTACAATATTGGTCCTTGTGTTTTTGTTACTTAACCAAATGGACCCTTACTTTTCATTATATACCAAAACCATAAACATAAAACCTAGGCCTGATCCAGTTACCACTCTAAACCCCCAAGCCCAAAATACATAACCCGGCCCACTCCAAAATTATTAACCCCCGTTTAATATTCCCCTCGTTGACTCAGTCAACGCCCTCACCACTCACCCCTAACCTCCCCAGACCACCATTAACACCCCCTAATTTCCAGGTTCATGCCCCCCCCCCTCTCCTCTCCTATCCCACAAAACACTCACCAACTTACACCAACCCCTCTCCTCATTAATTATCCCACCAAACCCACTCAACTGCCCTTTCCCATTTGGCGCCAAAAGCAAAATTTAAACGGCCAGGATTGAAAGAGGAAATCCAAGGGCTCAAACAGAGATGGGAACTGCTCAGAACATCACCTCAGTCTACAAAATGAAGAATGAAGCCAAAGAAGAAAAAGGAGTTAGTTTAGTTTAGTTTTTAGTTATGTCGTACTAGTGTAACTTTTATCATTTTAGTTGTAAGCTTTGTTTTTTTATGTAATTTCAAGTACCTCTGTAATCTAAACCCATTCCAATGTTTTAATCTAAGTTTGCTTTTGAAAATTCTAATTTGGCATATTTAAGTGGAATTTACAACTTTACTTAATTTGGATAAATTGTTGTTGTCTTCTGTTTTTGTAAGCTCAAATAAGTTCACTACTAAGTTCTTGAAGATTAGAAATCAATTAGTGGACTTTTAGTAAGAAATCATAAATACTCAAAATTGCTTCAAAAATAGAAAATAAATGAAAAATTGGTAATAGAAGAAGAAGGAAGCTGAGATTTGAGGTACTTTGGGTGGAAATGGTTTTAGTAGCCTCAGGTGAGGCATTAGGTGGTGTTTGTGGTTTTTAATTCTTGGTTCCACAGCTCACTGGCTACTTGTAAGGTTTTTCTCATTTAATTTTTGCATAATCTGATTTAAGTACCCACCATTGTGGTTCATTACTTATTTTAATTCACTTATGCTTAAATAAGTTTAGAAGGTACCTTAGATTCAGTTTCATAGGTTTTACCACTCAATTGTTTTGGAAAATCACATATTGAGGTTTCATAGGGAGTGTTTGGCATTACACTGTACAGGGGTGTTTGGTTGTTGCTTTTTGCATATTTTGGCTTATCTAACTCACATAAGGTCTAAACAGAGTTTTCAAGTCACAAAAATGGTTCCTTAAACAAGCAATAGTCAAAATCACATAGTTTGCACCTTAACTGTCCACTGTTGGACAGTTGAGACCTCAAACCCCCCCCCCCCCTTTCAACTTTTAAATTATATTTTTAGCTTAAGTTAGCTTTAAGGTAGCTTAATACAACTTGTTTAATCAATTATAGCCCTTAGAAATCCAAGAAAGTCAAAACTCCAAGTTCTAAGCATAAAGTCAAAAGTCATTTTCTCAGATTTTTCCAAATGTTGTGGTAATTGTTTTGATTTTTGTGTGTTGATTCAAGTTGTGAATCTTGTTCCTATTTGTACTCTACCAGCTCAGTTTTAGGTTCCCCCCTCCTTTTATTTTTGGGAATTTTTTGGTGGGCCCCACAAGTCCCCAAAGTGACTTGCAGGGCAACCTCTGCTCTGTCTCAGCAGCTGCACACCCACACCTCCACCTTTGTGGTGGTCTTCTGGCCACCATGGTGGTCCACAGCCACCCTTATTGGTTCCTTCCTACTCCCCTCCTACCAGGGTCCATGTTTTGGCTTCTTGGTTGACCTAGAAACCCCTGGGTCCCACCTAAGTTAGCTCATCTTTTCTGTCCCCATTTTCAGTCTCAAATAAGTTTCAAAATGCTTAATTGTGCTTATTCAGCTTATTCTGTAGACCCCACTTGTTGATTCTAGCTTAAACAAGTCCCATAAGCTTATTCACACCTGAATTATCCAGAGTGGGTCCCACACATGCTGGTTTAAGCTTATTTTCCATTTAAGTCAAACAAAGTCAACTGTTGGGCTTTTAGCTTTCATTTCAGCTTATTTTAAGTTTACAAAAAGTTTGTTTTTACAAAAAGTGTTTGTTTTTAAGTATTTAATAGGTTTGTAAAAGAAAAATCAAGAAAAACAAATTTAAATTAAGTGATAGTTTCTATTTAATGTAATTTAATTTTAATTTTCATTTTTAAATTTTTATTAAGTACTTGTCATTTTTATATTTTTATTAATTATATCTTATATTAAAGTATTTATATTAATTTTCTCAGATTTTTATTTTCTCATTTAGTATTAATTAGAATTAATTTTAGTTTTATTAATTATTAATTAATAATTAGTTTAAAATAGCATAATTAGTTTTTCTTAAGCAAAACCAAGTTTTTATATTTTTTTATAGCTTTTATATGTTGTAAAATAATTTTAGAAATTTTATTAGAATTTTCACTGTTCATTTAGTATTTTTCTTAATTTTAAATAGTTTAATTAGGTAATTAGTAATTAATTAGTTATTAATTAATAGAAAACCCACAAAAAGACAAAAATACTTATTTTTATTTTTAAAACTTGTTTTTAGTTATTTTATAGTTTTAGAAATTTTATTTTCACCTTTTTAGTATTTAAATTATATTGTAGTGTATTTTAGTTATTTAAGTATTAATAATAAGTATTAAATAGTTTTTAATTAATATTAAATAATTAAATAGTATAAAAAGTAATTTTAATTTTCTAAAAAGTTTATTTTATTATTAGGATTGTAAAAATGTGATTTTCACTTTTGTAAGTATTTTATTTTACCAAAACTCGCGTTTTATCTCGTACGTCTACGTTTTATTTAAACGTAACGTACGCGTTTTTAGTTTTAAACGTTTCTGGTTTTTCTTATCTTCCCGTCTTATTCACATAGATTATTTAAGCTATTTCATTGTAAATTCCTTAGTTTAATTAAACTCAAACCCCTTTTTTTCATCCAAATTCACCCGATCACAAACCGTTTGATTACAATTCACACCTCGTCGGGACATACGACCCGGGGAAACCTTATACTTCCGCGGAGCATTGATCTAGGCTATTTGACTTTGTTGACCATTCCTTGGTCAATATAAGTTAGGTGGTTTAGGCTCAATCATTGACCAAGACTCACTCAACTCTGCTGCGGGTGGGAACTTGTTGGCTAGAAATACGAATGATGCCTTCATGATAATCGAGAACAAGGCTCGTGTGAGAATGTCTAGGAACAAACATCAAGTGTCTAATAATGAGAAAAATAATGATGAAATGAAAAATATGATATTGGCTTTAACAAAGAAAGTCGATGCTATGTCTATTGAGAAACCAAACCATCAAGTCAAAATGGTAAGTCATGGTTGTGAGACTTGTGGTGGTCCACACCCGTATTATGAGTGTCCGTCGACCGGCTCCTATGCTCAAGAGAACGTGTATGCTGCAAACATGGGTGGCACCGGCTACCCACCTCTTCAAGGAGATCGAAATCTTCTCAGCTACCGTTCGAGCCATTTTCATGGACCACCCGGGTTTAATCAACCTAATCAAGTGAATCAGAACAATAATGTGCAAAACCGTAATCATCAATTCAATCAAAATCAAAACCGGCAAAATCAAGGTTTTCAAAACCAAGGTGTAAACCAAAATCGGAATTTTCAGGGAAATCAAAACCAAGCCCCGCCTCAAGGGAACAATTTTCAAAATCATGGGAATTTTCAGAATAATCAAGGGAATTTTAACAATACAAATCTGAATCATGGCAACTTTCAAAACCGTGGGCAAAATTTTAATAATCAAAATCAAGCTGTTATTCCAAATCCGTCACCCACGGAAGATTTGATTAAGCAATTGCTTTAAAACCAACAAGCTTTTATGACAAAACAAGAGGAAACAACAAGGTTGTTAGCTAATCAAATCAATGATCTTAACAAGCGTTTAAATGATCGACCCTCGGGATCTGGAACGTTGCCGAGCAACACGATCGCTAACCCGAGGGGCGATGCTAAAGCGATCACGACAAGGAGTGGTGTTTCTTATGATGGACCAACGGCTCCGACTACCTCTTCTTCTCTACCTCCCAAGGTAGTCGCCCGTGAACCCGAGGCGACAACGGATACGGAAATTCCTATTAATAATGGAAGGACCGAAGACATCCAACCTCCGGTGGTCCCAACGTCCAAGGGAAAGGAAAAAGTTCTTTATGAAAAAGATATTCCCGTTAAA